>CM057168.1:6780575-6900801 GCA_029962745.1 Echinometra lucunter | reverse complement strand
GAATCCATGATCCATGCTCAAAGTGTTAATTTACCACTTTGAAAATGATGTCACTCCTCCCCCTTATAAATGGTGATTTAACATTTTACTTTTGAGAGTGTGGGACGAGAGGGAAAATATGGTTCAAACACAAAGATGTTAGCACCTAAGGAAGGCATAAGGCGCAGTTCTAGAACAAAAAAACCCCCCTTTTTCCCCCCTTTTTTTTGGGGGGGGGGGGGAGGCGACGGGTAGCTGGAAGGAGTGTACTGTGTAGGCCTGTTAGAGTATATGAAGTTTAAATTAAACCAATATCGTCCATATTTTTTTTTTTTTTTTTTTTTGGGGGGGGGGGGGGTTCAGCCCCAAAGCCTCCCCCGTAAAAAACCGCGCCTGAGTGAGGGTCGAACTCATGACCTCCCGCTTGAGATTGGAGAGTCTTCAAAAATTCACCAATGTACCACAGTGCTCCCACAGACGGGTCCGGCGTTGAAATTTAAAATTCCTACTACGGTGCAGTCACACCGGCCAGACCGACCTCAGACCGGCTCAAATTTTTCTGAAATGGTATGGTCGGGCACTGTTGCAGGCCCAACATCAACCCAACAATCCCGATTCGTCCTGGAACCCAGTCCGATTACATCCTGCTTCCATTTTTTTTTTTTTTTTGGGGTAATTTATCATCCCGAATGTATTCCGTTGTCATCCAGTCAAAAAGTGGGTCAAAATGCAGCTTTGTGATGATTTTTCGAAACATACCTTACTGAAAAAGTAATCTTATACTGTATATTGTACAGAGGACGTTGTTTCCAAATTTTAAAAGTGGGCATAAGTCAGTCCTTTTCAAGCATTTTGGAGGGGGAGGGAGGGGAATTTTAAAACTTGGATCCCCACCCCATCCTATCTCCACACGTTAGGTACCTAAGGAGAAGAGATTGCAGACGTTTTTTTAGGGGGGGGGGGGAGCGGTTGACACGCAAACAAAGTTCAGGGAGGTGTTTCACAAAGACTAAGGCCTGACTAAAATCGCTCTTAACTATGGCAGGCCATTCATGCCACTGTTTACTTTCATCATCGGTATCTTCAGGAATGCGCAAATCATTGTCATAAATTTGAGAAATTTACATGTTTTGTTTTCTTCATCAATGAACTATAAAAAACTGTCAATTCTGCAGATTTGTGACGATTTGCAAAAAGGTTTGGAGGTTCAAAAGTGAAGGATAGACTAATTAACCGCACAAATTATTTTCAAACAATATCGTAAAGGTACATTCTCATTAATTGATTGAGAGCTTTATGGAATTGAACCTTTACTTACATCCCGCTTCTTATTTTGCAAACGAGCGAAACGAAACGAGTGCTATATTTCAAATATCACAAGCGAGGGAGTCGAGATAGGGGGAAACACATCCTTTACTGATGCAGTGTTATTTTGTCATCAAAATCCCCTATAGGTCTATAAAATATCTACATTATATATTTCAGTGAGCGTAGAGAGGAAAAAAAAATTACATTCTTTGACTGCCTCAAAGGCATCTAAATAGTTCTTGATCACCAAATTGCCAAAGAAGCTTTTCGGTGCATCGCTTGGCCTCTAAAACCATTTTGTTTTTATGAGCGAGCGAAGCGAGCTACCGACAAAAACCCTGTTTCTTTCTAATAAAACGTAGGATTTCCACGACAATGAATTAGATGAATTTTATGATGTACCATTTCCCTGTATTCGAGAACGGGCTTTACATCTCGCTGTAAAAATATTACAATTTTCGGACATTTTGCTGAGGAAATAAGAGCGCTTGCCTCCTGATCTTGCTTCTATGAGCTAGCGGAGACAGCGAACGAGGAAGGGCTATTATTTTTTTTTAATATTAAGAACAACTAGATTCTAGTGTGGTGTTACTCCAATCTTATGATTTTGATAACATACGTTTTATCAGCATCCTCCTTTCTCATATTTGGTGTGATAGGAATAGGCTACCGGTCACTAGACATTATCTCAGCATGAAAATTCTTCTGTTATGGGTCTTCTTCCTGTTCGACTTCTTGCAGTTATTTTATAACAGTACATGTATAACATTGGATAGAAAGACAAAATGTAAACTAGTTTCATTTCATAATAAACTCTGATAAAAATATCAACTGGCATTGGTTAAGATAATAAATCCAATTTGCTTTCAAAAAGAAAGTATTACATCCTCATTGGTTGGGATACTTAAAATGCGAGCATGCGAAAGCCTTTTCCTTTTCCTTTCCTTTAAAAAGATGGTTTCTTCGCTCTTCATTCTCTCTATCTTTGTCTTTACTTTTTTCTAGGATAATACAGGAGGCTATGAATTTTTTCATTTTTTTTTCTTGGTGAGTTATGGGGGGGGGGGGGGATGGTTGTACAGGGCATCCCCCCTGACCGAAATATTTAGGGGATATATCCCCCATCCCCCCGGGATCGACACCCATGGTCAGAAGGGAACACGAGGGATGCTGAGGGACGCACTGAATTTATAGAGTGTATTTTTACGAAATAGTATGAAAAAGAGTGTATATTTTTCCTCGCTCGCTACGCTCGCTAGTATAATATTAAAAAAGGGATCGTTTTAGGATATAATTTAGATACCTTTCGGCCCATCGTGTATTTTGATGAAGAATGAATAATCACCTCAACCATGAAAAGGAGAATATATTTTGTCCTCGCTCGCTTCCCTCGCTCGTATAATATTTTGATACAGGATAGTTTTTGGAAGCGAATGAATTCGGCAAGCAAGGTGACCGGATATAATTATGATTTAGATATCTAATATTGGCCAAAGTGCATTTCGACGAAATAACATGAAAAAAGGTGTATATTATTCCTAGCTCGCTGCGCTCGCTCGTATAATATTCAAATACGAGATCGTTTTGGATTAACAGAAGAATTAGGCGAGCGAAGTGACCCAATTATAATTCAGATACCTTTCTTTCCATCATGTATTTTGATGTAGAATAATCACCTCAACCATGGAAAGAAGTATATGTACTTTTCTCGATAGCTCGTATAATATTTAGATACAGGATAGTTTTTGAAATGGAAGGCATTCGGCAAGCAAGGTGACCGAATATATGATTTAGATATCTAATACTGGCCTAAGTGTATTTTGACGAAATGACATGAATAAAAGTGCATATTTTTCCTCGCTCGCTGCGCTCGCTCGTATAATATTCAGATACGGAATCGTTTTGGAATAAAAGAATAATTGGGCAAGCGAGGTGACGAGTTATATAATTTAGATATCTTTCGGCCAATCATGTATTTTGATGAAGAATAATCACCTCACCTGGAAAAGGAGTATATATATATATATATTCCCCGCTCGCTTCGCTCGCTCGTATCATATTTCCATACAGGATGGTTTCGAAAGCGAATGAATTCGGCAAGCGAGGGTGCAAAATAATCCAGATATCTAATAAGCCCATCGCATATTTTGATGAAGAATTATCACTTTTACAATTATAAAGAGTATATATATATATTTCCTCGCTTGCAATCGAGGTGACCGAATGGGCTATGATTTAGATATTTTATTGATTGTTCAAAATGTATTTTGCTGACGAAATACAGTCAGTCCGCAAGTCCCTATGCTAATGAGCAAATACGTCAGATTTTCCAAGTCGTCTCGTGAATAACAAGACAAAGAGTGTATTTTCTTTCTCGCTTGCTGCGCTCGCTCGTATGATATTTAGACACAGAATGTTTGGGGAAAGCGAATGAATTCTGCAGGCGAAGTAACCAAATTCATGATTTAAATATCGTATAGGCCCATCTCAAATATTGATGAAGAATGATCACTACCAAAATTAAAAGGAGCATCATTTCCTTGCTCGCCTCGCTCGCTCATATTAAAATCACCAAATCTGATTGAAATTGAATGAAAATGTGTAGGATAGACAAAGGAAAATGTGATAGAGGCACACAATTGAAAGTGCCCCATGGGCTTTATACGGTTTAAGTAATAGACATTGGTCGTCGGTAATCGGTGAGAATGTTTGTCAGTAATCAGTGACCTCTACCTCTACACCCCCTCCCCCCCCCCCCCCCACTGAAAAAGGTCTAGCTACGCCCCTTAATGCAGATATCAGACCGATCCATGCAGATATCAGACAGAATGGAACAGATTTCGTAATTGGATGTCGGTTTGGGTTCGGTCTCGCGGTGTGACTGTAGTGTGAAAAATTGGCCGCGGAGCCATTGCCTACGACGAGCCGTTGATACCATAATCATGCACAGCTATACAAATGTATAGCTGTATAGTAATGTACACAGCTACACAACTACGCAATCACACATCGTTTTAGCCAATCAGAAAGCAGAAAACTACAAGTATACATCTATCGGAGGGACGTATAATTGTATAGTTTCGAAGGATTTTTTTTGCATTTTGGGCCTCAAATATGACAACAACTGTACGTACATGTACAGCTGCATAGTTGCACAGTTATATAGTTATATAGTTGTATAGTTGTATAGTTGCATAGTTGCATAGTTGCATAGTTGTATAGTTATATAGATGTATAGTTGTATAGTTGCATAGTTGCATAGTTATATAGTTACATAGTTGTATAGTTCTATAGTTGCATATTTCCATAGTTGTATAGTTGTATAGTTGTATAGTTGTATAGTTCCATAGTTGTATAGTTGCATAGTTGCATAGTTGTATAGTCGTAAAGTTGTATGGTTCTATGGTTGCTCATTTTCTTGCGTTCTTATTGGCCCAAACTATACCACTATACAATTATACAACTATGCAAATATAATAATAATAATAATAATATTCTGGATTTATATAGCGCCTAATACATCTCCAAGAGAGTCTCTAAGCGCTTTACAGAAATATTATTACCCCGGTCATCGGATTCAGGCTTGCCCGCATACAATGTATGCACCTTCTCCACTCCCTAGGGAGCATTCCAGCCAGGCGCCTTTTGCAGGCGCGCACAATGCTAAACAAATCACAATGACTTTCGCATCCTACCGGGTACCCACTTAACACCTGGGTGGAGAGTGGCAAATGTAGATTCATATCTTGCCAAAGGACATTAGTGCCGCGCCGGGATTTGAACTCGGACCACGAGATCTACAGTCCGGTGACATATCCACTAGACCACGACACCTCTACAACTATACAACCATGCAACTATACAACTATGCAACTTTACAACTATACAACCATACAACTATGCAACTATGCAAATATGCAACTATAGAACTATGCAACTATGCAACTATGCAACTATATAACTATGCATCTATGCAACTATATAACTATGCATCTATGCAACTATACAACTATACAACTATATAACTATGCAACTATGCAACTATGCAACTATGCAACTTTGCAACTATGCAACTATGCAACTATGCAACTTTGCAACTATGCAACTATGCAACTATACAACTATACAACTATATAACTATATAACTGTGCAGCTATGCAGCTGTACACGTACGTACAGTTGTTGTCATATTTGAGGCCCAAAATGCAAAAAAATCCTTCGAAACTATACAATTATACGTCCCTCCGATAGATGTATACTTGTAGTTTTCTGCTTTCTGATTGGCTAAAACGATGTGTGATACCACGATACAATTATACAACTATGCAAATATACAACTATACATTTATGTATAATTGCGTAGTTGTGCGTGATTATCGCATCAACAGCCCGCCATAATCGCCTGTGTATTTATCGTATGACCACATACCCCCCCCCCCCCGCAATCTACGTAATGTAGTTTGACATACCTGACAACGCAAGACATACTCCCACAGCAGCGGTGTTTCTGAGAAAAGCGCAAGCAAGAATACTAGATCCGCTCAAGATTCCGCCAGTCATAGCCACTGAACGATTTGAGAACCTCTGAAGCATCAGCGTGACAAAAGGACCTGAAGAAAATAAACAAGAAAACATGGCAATGCAGCAAAAAGGCTATGCCTGATGGAAACCAAACTAACGTTTGTTTCACGTAGTATGGAACAGTCTTGATGAGGATCTTATGAGGGTGGCATCGTTAACGGCGGGGGCATCACAAACTAAAGAGTGCCCACATTCCGATGAATAGTGGCATGGGGCTCATGATTTTCATCGGTAAGGTAAGCATATGGGGGGGGGGGGGGCAGTCGAAGTGTCCAATTACTCTCCGCCTGTTCGGCCTTAGGAGGTATCTGAATTCCAGAAAGTAGGCCTGTCTCATCGAAAAAATTATACTGGACCATTACTCTCCGCCCAACTGGTCTTAAAGTAATTACACAATGGTAAATAAAATTTTGATATATGATCGAAAATAGAATTCTAAAAAGAATGACATTCAAAATATGATGATTTTCAATCAAAATCAATGCATTTTGGCTAATTTTTTCATGAAAACTTATGAGCTGACAAAAAAAAAATGAGTATGAGGTATGACGTAAAAGTGGGTACCCAGCTTCGCGCATTGCAGTTGTGCTACGCGCTAGACTGTACAACATGTATTATACCTTGCGCGCATTTTGCTAGAAGTGCGCGACAAGGTACCCACTTTGACGTGATTTTGACGTCAAAGTGGGTACCCAGTTGAAACTGGGTCACAGCTGAGGGGTCAAAAATATCCTGAAATCTTGCCACATTTGGGGGTTTCCTTGGCAACAAGACTTAAAAAAAAACAACTTTAGACAGATGATTTTCTGCTGATAAAATCATGCTCTATTAAATGAACTAACATTGTTTCAGCATTGGGTACCCCCTTTAAGACTTATCTGAATTCGATAAATCATTTCACTGAGCAAATTATATTTATAATGTTTTCAATATTTCCAATATTTTGGGTAGGGAAGATGGCCTGTATTATCACCCCCCCCCCCCAATAATTCACCAACCAATATGACATGGTCCCCTGTTAATACCCTAAAAACAAAGTAAAAAAAAAAAAAGAACGAAAAAGGGTTTAAAAAAAAAGTAAACAAAAAAGAAAAGGAAAAACCTGGAAGTGCTCGCTCGCTTCGCTCGCGTGCATTTTAAGTATCTCAACCAGTGCCGCATGTCAGGAAATTGGTTTGCATCTTGTCTCTCAATCTAATGTTATGCTATTGTTCTACTCGCATTTTAATTATCTTAACCAATGTCGGTAATATTCTTACAAAAGAAAATTGGATTGCATCTTGTCTCTTTATCTAATATCATACTATTCTAGTCATAAAACAGTAATATAAATGCAAGGTTTCGAACGGTAAGAAGACCTAAACTAGAAGAAATTTTAGGAGATATTGCCCTGTGACCAATAGCCTATTCCTATCATACAAAATATGAGCAAGGAAGATGCCGATGAAATGTATGCTAATAAAATCATGAGAACGGAGTAACAATACACTAGAACTTGTTTTTAGTAATTTAAAAGTCCATTTCTTTTTTTCACTCGCTCGCTACGCTCGCTCATAAAACTAGAAACGTAATATTTTCGAGCAGCAAGCACTCTTATTCCTTCAGTTACATGTCCGAATATCACAATATTTTTGCAGCTAGTTGTCAAAGTGTCCTAGAATTCTGTGGGAAGATGTGAATCATCAAAATCATCTTGTTTTTTTTTTTTCGTGGCAATTCTATACGGTTAAATTTTAAGGAAAATACAGGTTTTTTGCAGGTTGCTCTCTTTGCTCATGCACAAAATAGAAACAGAATGGTTTAGATGGCAAGCGACGAGCCAAAGACTGACCTCGTGTGTTCGCATGGGGCCAGAGGTCATCTCCGCTGGCCATTCAATATAAAAGTAAACAATTCAATCTTCCCTCAAAACAGGGAGTCTCCCTGACTGTTATAGTGCATTTTTGACGACGAAATTGTTATCTTCAAAATAATGTGTAGTTCCTCTCTCGCTTCGCTCGTAATATCTAAAACAGTGTTTGAGCAAAAGATTGGACCAGCGAAGCGCTAGAAATGAGTTTATATTTGGTAGCAAGGTGACCAAATATACCATTCAAATAATATTTCTGTACAGCGCTTAGAGACATCGGCGAGATTCATTAGGCACTATAAAAATCCAAAATATTTTATTAAAAATGAATATTACTATTATTACTATTATTATTATTATTATTATTATTATTATTATTATTATTATTATTATCATTATCATTAATATCTTATAAGCATATAGTGTATTTTGATGATGAAATAATGCTTATATTATCATGTGTGTTTTCCTCGCTCTCTTCGCTCGCTCGTATTTGACAGACAGAAGGTGTTTTGGACAGTAAGCGATTGGACCAGCAAGGTGCTAAAATAGTCATATTTGGCAGCAAGGTTGCCAAATGTACCATTCAAATAATCTCATAGGCCTAGGGTGTATTTTGATGACAAAATAACATATCTGTAACACGAACTTGGATTTAAGGAACATGATGTTTCATACTAAAAAAAAAAAAGAGGCCCCTTAATATTCCATTCAAGTAATGAGGATCTACGTCTGCGGTACCGTTTGAACGTGTGTGGTAAATTGAAGGGACAGTAGATAAGACTTAGAATTAAAGTTTACTTAGTCGATCCTTCACGTTTCAACCCACACCTTTTCCCTGCTTGGTCGCTCTGCTCCCTCGCCGAGGATATTCGGCATCAATCATCCCCCAACCGCAAACACAAATCGACACCCATGAGTAGAAACATACTGATATATGATGGCGATTCCTATGACTTACAGAATAGGGACACGAGAGTTGCCGGCATGCTACATATGAATCCCACAGTAGCGTAATCTGAGTCCAGTTGCTGGACCATGACTGGAAGGAGAACACCGAAAGATTTCGCTATGCCACTGTCAAGGAAGAGCACGATGAACCTGCTGAGAAGGATAACATATCCCCAGGAACATACCTGCGACTTTGCAGTTGCCATCTCTTCCTTTCGAGGAGTCACTTTTACCCTGAGCCGTTCACAAGAGAATGAATAAAAACTGCTACAGCACGCACTTGTCAAAAAAGTTGGTTCAAAGTGGAGTTTAATGCAATAATTCATTTTTCATTGTTAGTGAGCAGTGTTACCGAGGCACGACATTTACTGAGGCATGTCCCCATAATACCGAGCTAAACAGAAAAGGCATATAACCATGATAACGGTCGTGTTAAGACTTACTGGGGTATAACTATACCTAGGGGCGCCCATTTATACAAACTATCGAGGCTAGGGCAAGTACAGGGCCGACAGCGGAAAAAAAGTCCGTACAGTAATTGTGGTATCCTCATATTCGTTGTATCAAAAGAGAGAGAGAGAGAGAGAGAGAGAGAGAGAGAGAAATCGGTCGCATAGAGGAAAGCGGCCTAGGGCGGAAATTCCCTCGAGGAAATTTGACGTGACTGGCTAACTCAACTTTTATCAACCGGCCCCCTCGGACCACTACTCGACCGGCCTATTAGCCCAAATATTGCGCGGCCTGTGAGAAAACACTCATCCATCCTAATGGCCCGTCCGCCCTTGGATAAGAGTTTGGCCGAAATTGGTCTGTGAAAGAATAGCTTTTAAGCCTTCAAACGGTAGGGGGGGGGGGGGGGGGGGGGGGGTGACATGTACAATCATCCCCCAGGTTTTTGGGAAGGATGTTTGCTTACAATTAAACTGAATTAGCATGTTTAGAAATGACAGGAAGAGCAATAACGATAATGTTAATTATTATCCTTTTAACAACAACAATAACAACAACAACAATAATATCAATAATAATAATAATAATAATAATAATAATAATAATAATAATAATAGTAATAATAATAATAATAGTACTGATGATAATTAGTAATGTATTATTATTATTATTATTATGCTTATGATAATAATAATAGTTATCATCATCATCATCATCATCGGTAATGTCACTGAAATGACGATTACTATCATAACTATATCGATCATTATTCTGATTTATGTAGCTATTTATATTACTTTTGAGTAATTTCGGCGCCGTCACAGTTTTTCTGAAGGGGTGCAACAACAAAATTTTAAAAAAGATAAATAGCGTGATGCAAATATGCAATAATGTATGCCAGTCCATATTCTATATTCGTTTGTCAAGGTGCGCATATCTTCTATTTATGCCTGTGCATCATTAGCGTAAATCCTGGGGGATGGGGGATATCCCCCACTTTTTTGAGAAAGGGGGGGGGGGATGACGTGTACAAATATCCCCCCACTTCTTGCGAAAGAAATGATATTTGAATTAATCAGTTGATAACATTTTTAATAATCTGTCATAAACAACCATCATATTTTAGAATTTCTATTTGAAAATGTGATTGAAAAACAGAAAAACGGTTATTTTTGGCTCGCTTGTTTCGCTCGCTCATCATATTTTAGAATTTTTGTTTGAAAATGCGAGTGAAAACCAGAAAAGTGGTTATTTTTGGCTTGCTTGCTTTGTTCGCTCATCATACCACAGAATTTATTTTTGAAAATGCGATTGAAAATATGATAACAACCAAATGTGTGTAAGGTTATCGTTTTCCGTACATGCCGTAATAGAAAGCATCTGCATACATTGTTATTGAATTGTCAAATTGGATAGTGAACTGTACTTCACGGTCATTGATGTTGGCTCGTGTATTTTTTTACTAATAAAGGCTGATATTTACGGGTCGGTGGTTGAATATAATCGTTAAGAATTAGAATTCGAGAATCGCACAGTAAGACCCCAAAATGAACCATGATCCAGGGTTTTTCTTTGTCATTTGACAAACGTGATGACGGCCCGGTGTTGTCACTCTGTAGGCCTATTGACTTCCTGTACGCATGATCGTTCGAAACTTCGCATAAAGCAGTCCATACAGCTTCCAACGACCACAGTGCTTTGCTTTATTATTATTATTTTTTTGCTAGTTCCCTTATTCTTAAACTGCCACCCAAGAACCACATGTGACCCGCAAGACGTTTAGATGAGGCCCAATAAAGGCATTTTCTTTTTCAAAATGGTAATTCCTTTTCATGCTATACTAATGTAGTATGTTTATTATCTCATAAACGAATAAAAGTCTCACATTAAGTCTTTTCTCGCTCGCTCTAATTTCTTTATTTATTATCGGGATGATAAACCGGGAGAACCTTTGAAATTGATCATCCTCCCCGATTTTTGTATGCATTATGAATAAGGGAGGGGTCAGGGATGAAACCCTTTCTCCTTAGAATGTCAAAATGACCAAAATGAGTTTCTCACCACTTCATTTTCAGGCATTATTGTGGTGCATTTATTTATTTATTTATTTTTGTATTTCTAACTTGTCGATCATATTCCTATATGATTACAAAAATACAATAAAGTTTAAAATTTGTGCGCTCTCTCTCTCTCTTAATATTCGGCCAAGAGTCTTCAGTGCCGCAAGCTTTGGTAAAAGGTCGGTGTTCTAACGGTTATTATTCAGTCGCCCGCGAATAATTTAAGAAATATTTCTCACCCACGGGAGAAACAGGTGCTAGTTTCATACACAAAATTGTAGTGGGTTTTACACGTGTGCAGCCACTTTGAATTATACGTAAGCATTGTTGGAGTTTACGTCCCTGTCCCAGGACCTTAACTATAATTTGCCATTTATTCATTTGATATTGAAATTGAAGGGGAAAAAAAATCACAGCATTTTCGTTTTACTAGTATCTTGCTATTTATCATGTAAAGCCCATGTACAGTTTTGTTAGCAAAAATAGAACTGGCATGAAACTGATTAAAGTATAGTCTTACATATAATCTTCTATATCATCTGGCAATGAATTCAAATAGTGAAAGTTACTTTTAATGTTTCCCAAAACTTAAAAGCAACGGAATCTGTTGATAAAGAGTGTTTGAGAGCCTAACAAAACTCTACATACCTTATAATACACCTGGGGGTGTTTTTACACAAAATAAGAATAATAATTCTAATAGCTCTTAACTATGGCAGACCATTCACGCCACTGTTAACTTTCACCATCGGCCTCTCAAGGGATGTGCAAATCATCATCACAAATTTGAAGGATTTGCATTTTTTTTTCTTCATCAATGAACTATAAAAAATTGTCAATTCTGCATATTTGTAACCATTATTTGCAAATCATTTAAGAGATCCATGGTGAAAAAAAATAGTGGCATGAATGGCCAGCCATAGTTAGGTGAGATTTTAGTCAGTCTTATATTCCTTGTGAAACAGCACCATGCACTCTAAAAACTAAAATTTTGAATCACCATTTAAAAAGGTGGTGGGGTGACTAGCCTCCAAATGTTTATTATAGATTAACATTTGGAACATGCTGGATTCAACACTGAATTCAGCGTTGGATTTCAGACTTTAAACTGTTGAATCCATGATACCAGCTTGCTCAAAGTGTTAATTTAACATTTTGAAAATGTTGTCACTCCGCCCCCTTATAAATCTTAATTTAACATTTTACTTTTGAGAGTGTGGGACGAGAGGGAAAATATGGTTCAAACACAAAGATGTTAGCACCTAGGGAAGGCATAAGGCGCGGTTCTAGAACAAAGAAACTTTTTTTCCTTTTTTTTTTTTTTGGGGGGGGGGGAGGCGACGGGAAGCTGGAAGGAGTGTAATGTGTAGGCCCATTAGAGTATATGAAGTTTAAATGAACCTATATCGTCCACTTTTTTTTTTTGGGGGGGGGGGGGGCTTGAGCCCCAAAGCCCCCCCCCCCCCCCCCGTAAAACCGCGCCTGAGTGAAGGTCGAACTCATGACCTCTCGCTTGAGACTGGAGAGTCTTCACAAATTCACCAATGTACCACAGTGCTCCCACAGACGGGTCCCGTGTTAAAATTTAAAATATAATGGTGCAGTCACACCGGCCAGACCGACCTCAGACCGACTCAAATTTTTCTGAAATGGTATGGTCGGGCACTGTTGCATGCCCAACATCAAACCGACAACCCCGATTCGTCCTGGAACCCAGTCCGATTACATCCTGCTTCCATTTTTTTTTTTTTTTTTTTTTTTGTAATTTATCATCCCGAATGTATTCAGTTGTCAACCAGTCAAAAAGTGGGTCAAAATGGAACTTTGTGCTGATTTTTGGAAACATACCTTATTGGAAAGGTAATTTTATACTGTATATTGTACTGAGGACGTTGTTTCCAAATTTTAAAAGTGGGCATAAAGTCAGTCCTTTTCAAGCAGTTTGAAGGGGGAGGGAGGGGGAATTTTAAAACTTGAATCTACTCTGCCCCACCCAATCCACACGTTAGGTACCTATGGAGAAGAGATTGCAGAACGTTTTTTTGAGTGGGGGGGGGGGGGCGGTTGACACGTAAACAAATAAAGTTCAGGGAGGTATTTCACAAAGACTAAGACTGACTAAAATCGCTCTTAACTATGGCAGGCCATTCATGCCACTGTTTACTTTCACCATCGGTATCTGAAGGGATGCGCAAATCATTGTCACAAATTTGAGAAATTTACATGTTTCGTTTTCTTCATCAATGAACTATAAAAAATTGTCAGTTCTGCAGATATGTGACGACTTGCAAATTCTTTGAGAGATCCATGGTGAAAGAAAACGATGGCACGAATGGCCAGCCCCCCCCCCCCCCCCCCCCCCCCGCTCAGGATATCGTCGGTAAATCTGCGCTGGCGTCGGGAAAAATGAAAAAAAGGCAGAGAAAAAATGAGAGGGGGAAAGAAAAAAAGAAACAAAAACAAGGAGGAGAAGAAAGAGAAAAGAGAAAAGGAAAAGCAGAGAAGAAAAAAGAAAAAGAGGAGGAAGAAAAAGAAAAAGAAAAGAGAAATATCTAAGAACCGACGATAGTGTATCGTGACGATGGCGTCGTCCAGTAATCGGGTTACCCAGCCCTCCATCGAGTCCGGACTGGAATCTACAGTGTTTACAGAAAATATAGCATTATTTTGTCGGTCGCTCGCTTCGCCCTTGTAGAAAAAGAATGGTTTCAGACGGCAAGCGAGGTACCCAAATATTTGGCAAATAGGTGATCAAATATTATTTAGATATCTTCTTTTTTTCAAGATATATCTTTATTCAATTCTTTCTCTGACTTTACAACATAACAGAAAATGTACATCTTCATATAAACAACAAAATCAAATGAACATAATCATGCTGATAGTAATATAAAGGATATAATGTCATAATACAAGTTTACAGCAAAGTAATATTCCATCTGTTATCAAAGAAAATGAATTTATTATTCTTAACATATATGTACTGTTCAAGAGAGCGATAATATCTTAACATGCTTTTGAAGGAGTTAATTGACAATACATTATTTTTGCATATGGAGGAAAATATATAATATTTGGCATATAAGATGACAAAATTAAATTGAATTGCGGTATTTCCATAAAATCCAAACAAGAAATTGTTTTTACTCAGAATAACTTTATCATCTAATAATGAAATGTTGGACGTCCACAATAAACCATTTGATGATTGGGCAGTCCCAAAATAAATGTTCTATGCTTTCTTCAGATTTAAAACAAAGTGAGCATAAATCAGAATTCGAAATGTTTAATGTTTTAAGGTACATATTTACACCAAATATACGGTGAATTAACTTAAACTGAAAGTAACGGATATGTGTTGATAAACATGCCCTGATGGGAACCATAAATATTTTCGCCCAGTCTAAGTTTGGAGTATTCAACAGACAATGCCATTCATCTACTGATTTAGGGGGTTTAAAAATTTGTTCAACTATTAATCTATGAATATACCGACAGACTTTCGTCACCTTCATTATATTTTAATCATTGTCTCTTGAGATGTTAGGAAACCTTCTTCACTTTCAGGGATTTCTTTTCCCAATAAACGTGAATAGCTGTTTTAACGGAATGAAATTCTACAAAATTGCATTCAAATTTGTATTTCTTTTAATTCATAAAAGTTCAAAACATTACCATTTCCATCAAGAAAGTCCGATAGTGTTACTATACCTTTGTCCTACAACAACTACTTTACAAACAACACTTTGTCATTAAAACGAATCAGAGAGTTATTCCATATACCTTGTCGTCTGCAGTGAGAAATATTGTTTTGCGTATTAAGCGTTAAGGAGGCCCATGCCTGGGCAACTTCCCGGATGAAAATATATATATATTTTTTTAAAGATATACTAGCATCATCATTATTAATATTACTGTACCAGAAAAGATTTTCTCCAAATGGAGCCAAATAATGTTCATAAAAACATTTCCATTGCCCATAGTTACTTTCATTTTTGCTGACAAAATAACACTCAATCGATGGAAAAGGATGTATAAATTTTCTCGCTCGCTGCGCTCGCTCGTATATCATTCACAAACGGGATCGTTTAGGAAAAGCAAAAGAATTGGGCAAGCGAGGTTACCGAATATATGATTTAGACATCTTACTGGCCTAACTGTATTTTGACGATATAGCATGAAAAAGAGTGTATATTCTTCCTCACTCGCGACGGTCGCTAGTATAATATTAAAAACGGGATCGTTTTAGAATATAATTTAGATACCTTTCGGCCCATCCTGTATTTTGATGAAGAATGAATAATCACCTCAACTATGAAAAGGAGGATATGTTTGTCATCACTCGCTTCGCTCGCTCGTATCATATTTAGATACAGGATAGTTTTTGGAAGCGAATGAATTCGGCAAGCAAGTTGACCGGATATAATTATGATTTAGATATCGAATACTGGCCAAAGTGCATTTCGACGAAATAACATGAAAAAGGTGTATATTTTTCCTAGCTCGCTGTGTTCGCTCGTATAATATTTAAATACGAGATCGTTTTGGATTAACAGAAGAATTGGGCAAGCGAAGTGACCTAATATATAATTTAGATACATGTACCTTTCGGCCCATCATGTATTTTGATGAAGAATAATCACCTCGACTGTGGAAAGTATGTATTTTTTTCTCGATCGTTCGTATAAAATTTAGATACAGGATCGTTTTTGAATGCAAATGCATTCGGCAAGCAAGGTGACCGAGTATATGATTTAGATATCTAATACTGGCCTAAGTGTATTTTGACACACAATGTTTGGGGAAAGAAAATGAATTCTGCAGTCGAAGTGACCAATTTTATGATTAAGATATCGCATAGGCCCATCTCGTATTTTGATGAAGAATCATCACTGCTAAAGTGAAAAGGAGCATCATTTCCTTGCTCGCCTCGCTCGCTCATTTAAACATCACCAAATCTGGTTGAAATTGAATGAAAATGTGTAAGAGAGACGAAGGAAAATGTGATAGAGGCACACAATTGGAAATGCCCCATGGGCTTTACGGCTTAAGTAATAGACATTGGTCGTCGGTAATAGGTGACAATGTTTGTCGGTAATCAGTGACCTCTACACCCTCCCCCCCCCCTCACTGAAAAAGGTCTAGCTACGCCCCTGTCTGTGTTTAAGCTTTGGCTGCTTAACCTGCACTAGTTGTGAAACGAGGCCATTCGAGTGACAATTTTAACAAGTGAATAAGTAAATTGTGCCTTCTGGGTAAGAATGTAACATGGGATGATATACAGATATTGCCTGCCTAGAGGTTAATATAACATTTCATTTCCCCGACGGAGTTATATTTTACCCAAGGGATTATATTTTCCTCGAAGCGCACAGCGCTGAGGGAAAATATTGTCCCGAGGGAAATATATAGCTTCGGAGGGGAGATGAAATGTTATTTATTAAAGAGATAGACCAGGCAATATCTGTTATGTCATCATAGTCTATATAGATTCCCCGTCAGAGTATTGCACTGACTGCATTAACTCGCACTGCTTGCTGCAGCTCCGCTGTAAAATAACATGCCTTTGTAATAATTAAAAAATACAGCTAGCACACGCAGCATGCAAACTACGCTTACACACCACCTGACTACGCAGCTTATACGCAGTGGGTGACGTCACCTCGGTCAATATAACGGCATTATATTGACCGAGGTGACGTCCAAACCAAAATATAAGAATTGCGATCCTTGCAGTTCTAGTCACGTGATGGTATTCTGACCAATCACTGATTCGAATCTATATAGCCTATGTAATATTGTTCATTATTTACTTTGTGAGATTAATGGGAAATAAGTAACAGGATTATATCTAAAAAGATTTAAGATCTTATTGGAATGACGGAATGGTAGATGGAGGAAAAAAAAGAACTTTTGATGTTTTCCACAGTTATGCTAAAACAATTGAATAATTAAGTAATTCTTTTTAAAAGTTGTAAATTCCGCAGCGTATACAAAGAGATACTATAAAAGGTCGAGAAATAGATCGAATTAGTTCATTTTCGCTTACTTCCTATTGCGTTCTTCCTTACGTATGAGGACAATAATATTCAGGCATTAATTGTTTACGTACACCACGCTTAATTGAAGTTGGGCGGGGGGGGGGGGGCTTGCAAAGAGGAATGTGCATATTAAAATCGCGCACTCGTGTGGAATGTATGTGGTCAGCTACTCATGTTACAAGCCCAAGTTTTTTCCCACCATCGTTTTTACAATGTTCATCCACTTACATTTTTACTGTACATGTATCAAAGTTGTATGATATTTTGCGCAATATCCATACAAATAAATCTATATTTTCATCCTTCGCTTGTACATCCTTTTCTTAATTCCCCCTTATAATTTGATTCAGCTCATATAAAGATTAGCCCCGGCCCACGCTTCCCCATTCAGGAAGGAAAAATATGAAAAGCACGTGCAATAAACTTTCGCATTATAACAAGTGAATACGGTTCCCAGTGCAATCATGTATATAGGCTGTTTAACAGAAAGCTTAAAAAAAAAAAAGATTTTCCTTGGCCGCTTCCCACCCTTTCCCATAGTTAGTTTTTTTTCTGCATATGTAGAACCCTCGTCTACTATGAACGGTGGAAGTACATAGGCAGACTTTTCCATCTGTTATTTTTTCAAATTCATCTCAGAACTTTACACAAGGTTGTCTGTTAAGTCCCCCCTCCCTCTCCCCCCGACAAAAATAATCAAGTATAATCAACACCTCCTTCCCCTTTCACATCGTTCAACATCGCTCGAAAACCCTAACATTTCTTTTGTTTGTCCTTAAATGATTTTGTTTCGTTTTGTTCTGTTTATATCTGTTATGGCTTTGGTTTTGCTTTATTGTTTTCGTCTTCTCCGGAAGATGCCAAGGAACTGATGCCAAAGCGTTACAAAGCAGAGAACTGGGCGTTTGCTTGCTGATATTTTTGGAGTCTTTATTTGAAAGAACAAAACACCGTTAGGCAATGCCCGCATACCAGAACGTTCACCCCGCCAACACCATAATTGTTATTTCTGTTATATCAAATGGCCAAGACAAGGGCATTCATGTAAACACATGTATACAGAGTATGTTTACAGTATCAATATTTGAATATCTCGCGCTCCCCATAATTTCTGTAATTCAATATTCGTACCTGTAACATGTCTACTTCAAAAAACTGCACTTACGCCAATTCTCATTTTGTCTAATGATCAAATGCTCTAACTGCCACTTTGTCTACTTAGTTTTCCTCATTTCGTCTAATAACGATTTGTCTATTACCAGTTCGTCTAATCAGTGGTGTTAGACCAAATGGGTATTCCACGATATGAGCATAGCCTTACTGGAAATGAGACGAAATGGTAAATGGGCTAAGTGGAAATTAGACCAAATGGTTATCAGACGAACTGGTTGTAGACAAAATGAGAGTAAGCCATGTGGGATGAGACAAAACGGACATCAGACAAAGTGGGAATAGACCAAGTGGCAACTCACCGGGGTAAGGTGGTGTCAATGGAAGGCAACCCTGAAATTAAATTCAGTCCACTTTGATAGTTTATTCTTATTCTACCACACGGTTCCCACAGGCAACGGTCGTGACAGGTTAATACAATCATGACGAGTCAGCTGTATGACGGAAGGAAGTTTATTTTCGTTTCTTGATTAAGATGGCCATGATGATAAGATGAATGACAATGATGGCGTGAACGAACCCGACGACGATGAAGACCTTGGTGAATGAATGCATGACGTCAAATAAATAACCTGTATAAATGGGGGAAAAAACCGTTGTGAACTTTGACGGATACTGAAAGGAGGTTGATGCACAGAGGCTGCTAAAACTGAAAGGACAGAGGACAGGCTATGGAAGTTTCATCAGTTATCAAGTTCTTCTTCTTCTTCGTCAATTGTCATTATTATTATCATATTCATTATCGCCCTCTTCAACATTTACATCCCCATGGTAACCACAACCATCATCATCATCATCTTCATTAATACTGGGTAGTTTAATTTCGTTGTTCTTCGTTACGCATGAGAAAACAAACTATCTGACCAAATACATCGAACCATCGGAATGACGAACCTTCGGAATAACGAACCATATTTCATTTTCGGACTTACAATTCTCTGGAATAACGAACCTTCGGAATAACGCCACAAATGGTCGGATTATTAGCGAACCCTTTTTCATTTTTGGAATAACGAATATCTAGATATACGCAATTTGCGTGTTTCAGAATAATGAACATCGCCCATTTGTACACGACATCCCCCAATCTCGAAAAGGAGGAGGGATATATTCCCCCCCCCCCCCCGGATTTACGCAAACGGTGTGTGAAGGAGTTTTTGCGTTGTTGACCTATCAGTTACGCTTTAATCGTCCCAACATTGCCCAACGTCTTGGTTAGTTCCTGCTCTTAGCGCGTGCTGTTTTCCGTCTGGCTATATATTTTAAACGTCCTTGGTTTCTGTCAATCCTTCTTGACATGAGACGGAAATAAATGTATCCCGTTCTGAAAAATACTGAAAAAATAGCAGGTTCACTTTCCCAGATTTACCCGAATGCCTTTCGTACATACTGCCTCACAATGAAGGACGAGCATGGCGAGGGCTCTGTCATTCGCCGTTTTCGAAGTATTTACATGTCCCTGTATTTGGATTTCAGGGTTTGTGTCTAACTGCCATACTCTGTGAAATTTCCAGTGACAACATACCTGTGAAAAGTCCCGAACATGAAACACCTAGTCCCCCCAGGAATCCAGAAATACTAAGAGCCATATCAAAGTTCCTGTCATCAAAGACCAACACCTTGCATATAGCGGTTGGTACAGTGTCTTCAATAAAGAAACAAAATCCCTGAAGAAAGGCTAGAACAGCCCGCACTTCGTAGGCGGAGCTGATAAAGTCACCGAGAAATGAAATGGTACATATGATACCGACTATGATGTACACGATAAAAACGTCGATGCCTTTGCCAAGGAGGATGATGAAGACGGTACGACCGATGACACCTCCTACACCACCGATAGTGGAGAGGAAGACAGCTCGAGACTCTGGGATACCAAGATGTTCAGCGTGCGGTACAAGGAATAACATCCATGCGCAGAGTTCATAATTCAGCAAAAAGTGTGTCGGTAAAGCAAAGAGGAACAAGATTTCCTTGAAGATCCCGCAAGATTGTACAAGAGTCCGAAGTGACGAAGCAGCAGAAAAAGTATTGGATGATGTCTCACAGGGTAGATGGCATGATTTATCATTTTCTCGGCTCTCATTTTGCATCTGAAATCTGTGCTCAACCATATCATCCTCGGACTCGTTTTCATCATTGCTAATGTCTTCTTGATGAACCAGTTGTACGTTCCTCTGCAATTCCTCGCTCTTTATCAAACATTCCCGTTCCTCGACTACTGCTTTCTGATTGTCTCCTCTTTTGTTCATAACGTCTTTCCTCGGGGCCCTGCGAAGCGTTGCACCACACGCGACAACATTGAAGGTTAATCCTCCGAGGATGATGAAAGCCCCCGAAAACCCGTAGGCTTCAACAGCCTTCTCCGTAATAATTGGTAGCAACATGGAGCCAGCGGTGTAACCGTATAAGGTGATGGTGTGCATGAAAACAAATTTCTCTGGGAAGTATTCATTTAGCACCACAACACAGGGGAGATGTGCCATGGACAAACCCACCCCTGTATAAACAAATAAAAAAGGAAATATAAAACATATGCGGTCTTAGGTACCCGAGGTAGCTACATCATAATTCTTAATATTACTACACTTTATTCATACTAAGCCTGCAATCATTACCCCCAGCATTGCCTGGCACCCATTCAAAGGCTCATGTAAAGTTTAAGTATCAAACAGAAATGTGGCATTAAACTGGTTAAACTGGTTAAACGATACATGTACGAGATCATTTAATATTCCACGCATGATTTCAGGTGAATTTGCTATCTGGAAGGGACACAAGATAACGTCTTTTTTATGTTTCTATGAAAATGGTTGTTTTTATTGAAGATATACTAGCATCATCATTATTAATATTACTGTACCAGAAAAGATTTCCTCCAAATGGAGCTAAATAATGTTCATAAAAACATTTCCATTGCCTACAGTTACTTTCATCAAGCAGACATTTAACCCAAGCTATCTTTAAGCCTGAAATAATTGATGGTAAATGTAACATTTTTAAACCTCCCTCCACACAATCCCCAATTAAAGTTTTACCGTTTATTTTGTCACGCTTTCCATTCCAAATGAATTTGAAAAGTAAAGATTCGTCCACTTTTATAAAGAATTCAGGCGATTGTGGAAGGACAGAAAGTAAATAAATCAATTGAGATAATCCCAATGATTTTGCTATGGTAAATTTTCCAATGGGGGTTAAGTCTCTCATTGACCAAGTACGAAAGATATTTTTTATTTTTTGAAGTTTGGGTATAAGGTTTAATTCAAAAGTGTCTTTCAAAAGCACCGAAAATTGTACACCCATTAAAGTGGTGATACCCGTGTTAATCGTTAACCCAGATGAAGTTATATCTGGTGGGTGAGCTTTATAATAACCTAAAATTAGTAGCTTGGATTTATTTTTGTTTAAAGCTAAGCCAGAGAGACATTTAAATCTTTCTAGAATGTCTAAAACTCTGAATAGATCATCAGGGCCTTTAAGCCCCAGTCACATAATGCTCTGCGTCCGGCGTTGCGTCCAAAAAAGTCATTTTTTCTGCGGACTCCCACGGATCCCTTCCCGTCACCAAATCCCCCCCCCAAAAAAAAAAAAATATACGGGAAAAGATGCGGGCCATACGGATAGATACGACCAGATGCGGATACTTGCGTACACTTGTGGATAAACTTATGAATTGACACGTTATTTGCTCTTTCGACTTGCGTAAACTTCCGGATACTTCTGAACAGAGTTGCGGATCTTTACAGAGAGTTGCGGATACTTACGGATTGTTACGAATAATTATGAACAAGGTGGTTTTCTCTGACCATCCCTGCTCAATCAGTGTATTTTTGACCTCCACGGAGCAAAGCGACCGAGGGTGTGGAGGTTCAATGGGAAGAATAGACTAATTAACCGCACAAATTATTTTCAAACAATATCGCAGAGGTACATCCTCATTAATTGCTTGAGAGCTTTAGGGAATTGAACCTTTTACTTACATCCTGCTTCTTATTTTGCAAACGAGCGAAACGAAACGAGTGCTATATTTCAAACATCACAAGCGAGGGAGGCGAGATAGGGGAAACACATTCCTTTAGTGATGCAGTGTTATTTTGTCATCAAAATCCCCTCTAGGTCTATAAAATATCTACATTATATATTTGAGTGAGCGCAGCGAGGAAAAAAATTACATTCTTTGATTGCCTCAAAGGTATCTAAATAGTTTTTGATCACCAAATTGCCAATGATGCTTTTCGGCGCATCGCTTGCCATCTAAAACAATTTTGTTTTTATGAGCCAGCGAAGCGAGCTACCGACAAAAACTCTGTTTCTTTCTAATAAAGAGTAGGATTTCCACCACAATGAATTAGATGAATTTTATGATGTACCATTGCCCTGTATTCGAGAAAAGCTTTACATCTCGCTGTAAAAATATTACAATTTTCGGACATGTTGCTGAGGGAATAAGAGCGCTTGCCTCCTGATCTTACTTCTATGAGCGAGTGGAGAGAGCGAACGAGAAAGGGCTATTATTTCTTTTTTAAATATTAAGAACAGCTAGATTCTAGTATACTGTTATTCCAATCTTATGATTTTGATAACATACGTTTTATCAGCATCCTCCTTTCTCATATTTGGTGTGATAGGAATAGGCTACCGGTCACAGGACATTATCTCAGCATGAAAATTCTTCTGTCATGGGTCTTCTTCCCGTTCGACTTCTTGCAGTTATTTTATAATAGTACATGTATAACATTGGATAGAAAGACAAAATGCAAACTAGTTTCATTTCATAATAAACCCTGATAAAAAATATCAATTGGCATTGGTTAAGATAATAAAACCAATTTGCTTTCAAAAAGAAAGTATTACATCCTCATTGGTAGGGATACTTAAACTCCGAGCGAGCGAGCACTGAAAGCCTTTTCCTTTTCCCTTCCTTTTAAAAAGATGGTTTCGCTCTTCATTCTCTCTATCTTTGTCTTTACTTTTTTTTTCTAGGATAATACAGGAGGCTATGAAATTTTTCATTTTTTTCTTGGTGAATTATTGGGGAGATGATTGTACAGGCCATCCCCCTTGACCGAAATATTGAGGGGATATATCCCCCCCCCCCCCGGGGATTGACACCCATGGTCAGAAGGAAACACGAGGGATGCTGAGGGAGGCATTGAATTTATAGAGGCCCAACCGGTACAAGACAGGACGGGTGGTTGGGGGCTTCCATACGTCAAAGGACGCAATTGTCCGCAGCATCCGTAGCTGTCCGTAAGCGGACGTAAGTGTTTTGATACGTTTACTTCCGGGTAATTGCGAACGGTGGACGCAAATGAACGCAAATGGACGGGAGGTAAAAATTTTCCCGGATGGTCTGCGTCCAAGCTACGGATAGTTACGTTCACTTACGCATAGTTAGTTTAGTTACGGTTACTTGCGTAAGTCTGCATCCGTGACGACTCCCTGCGAAATTTTGAAAATTTCAAAATTTCGCAGGCTTGGCGCCGTAATTTTGCGTTTCACTACGGATCAGTTACGGGCAGTTACGTCTACTTACGACCCTGTGGATGCCGGCGTCCGTGCTGCGTCCACTTATCCGTATCTATCCGCGGTGGACGTAACTCAACGTAAGGCGACTGTGTGACTGAAGCTTAAAGCATGCAAATCAGACGCTCCCGAAAAGTACGTCCTACTCGTACGCCATCACAGTCTATTCACTAGATATCTTATAGGAGTGTATTTTTGATGACGAAATAAGAATTCTACCATTAAGAAGAGTGTATAATTTGTCTCGCTCGCTGCGCTCGCTCGTATAGATGATGGATGGTTTCGCCTTTTTGGCAAATAAACAATCGATTACATAATTGGGATATCTTATATGTTTAAATGTATTTTGATGACAAAATAACACTCAGTCGATGGAAAAGGGTGTATAAATTTTCTCGCTCGCTGCGCTCGCTCGTATATCAATCACATACGGGATCGTTTAGGAAAAGCAAAAGAATTCGGCAAACGAGGTTACCGAATATATGATTTAGACATCTAACTGGCCTAAGTGTATTTTGACGAAATAGCATGAAAAAGAGTGTATATTTTTACTCGCTCGCTACGCTCGCTAGTATAATATTAAAAACGGGATCGTTTTAGAATATAATTTAGATACCTTTCGGCCCATCGTGTATTTTGATGAAGAATGAATAATCTCCTCAACCATGAAAAGGATTATATATTTTGTCCTCGCTGGCTTCGCTCGCTCGAAAAATATTTAGATACAGGATAGTTTTTGCAAGCGAATGAATTCGGCAAGCAAGGTGACCGGATATAATTATGATTTAGATATCTAATACTGGCCAAAGTGCATTTCAAAGAAATAACATGAAAAAGGTGTATATATTTCCTAGCTCGCTGCGCTCGCCCGTATAATATTCAAATACGAGATCGTTTTGGATTAACAGAAGAATTGGGCAAGCGAAGTGACCTAATATATAATTTAGATACCTTTCGGCCCATCATGTATTTTGATGAAGAATAATCACCTCAACCATGAAAAGAAGTATATGTTCTTTTCCTCGATCGCTCGTATAATATTTAGATACAGGATAGTTTTTTGAAAGCGAATGAATTCGGCAAGCAAGTTGACCGGATATAATTATGATTTAGATATCTAATACTGGCCAAAGTGCATTTCGACGAAATAACATGAAAAAGGTGTATATTTTTCCTAGCTCGCTGTGTTCGCTCGTATAATATTCAAATACGAGATCGTTTTGGATTAACAGAAGAATTGGGCAAGCGAAGTGACCTAATATATAATTTAGATACCTTTCGGCCCATCATGTATTTTGATGAAGAATAATCACCTCAACCATGAAAAGAAGTATATGTACTTTTCCTCGATCGTTCGTATAATATTTAGATACAGGATAGTTTTTTGAAAGCGAATGCATTCGGCAAGCAAGGTGACCGAATATATGATTCAGTTATCTAATACTGGCCTAAGTGTATTTTGACGAAATGACATGAATAAAAGTGCATATTTTTCCTCGCTCGCTGCGCTCGCTCGTATTATATTTAGATACGGAATCGTTTTGGAATAACAGAAGAATCGGGCAAGCGAGGTGACCAGATATATAATTTCGATATCTTTCGGCCCATCGTGTATTTTGATGAAGAATAATCACCTCAACCATGAAAAGGAGTATATTTTCTTCGCTCGCTTCGCTCGCTCGTTTAATATGTAGATACAGGATAGTTTTTGAAAGCGAACGAATTCGGCAAGCGAGGTGACTAAATATGTAATTTAGATACCTTTCGGCCCATCGTGTACTTTGATGAAGAATAATCACCTCAACCATGAAAAGGAGTATATATATATTTTCCTCGCTCGCGTCGCTCGCTCGTATTATATTTAGATACAGGATGGTTTGGAAAGCGAATGAATCGGCAAGCAAGGGGGCAAAATAATCTAGATATCTGATAGGCCCATCCCATATTTTGATGAAGAATTATCACTTTTACAATGATAAAGAGTATATATATTTTTCCTCGCTTGCAATCGAGGTGACCGAATAGGCTATGATTTAGATATTTTATTGTTCAAAATGTATTTTGATGACGAAATACAGTAAGTCCACAAGTCCGTCTGCTAATGAGCAAATACGTCAGATTTATCCAAGTCGTCTCGTGAATAGCATGACAAAGAGTGTATTTATTTTTCTCGCTCGCTGCGCTCGCTCGTATAATATTTAGACACAGAATGTTTGGGGAAAGCGAATGAATTCTGCAGGCGAAGTGACCAAATTCATGATTTAAATATCGTATATTGATGAAGAATGATCACTTCTAAAATTAAAAGGAGCATCATTTCCTTGCTCGCCTCGCTCGTTCATATAAAAATCACCAAATTTGGTTGAAATTGAATGGAAATGTGTAGGATAGACGAAGGAAAATGTGATAGAGGCACACAATTGAAAGTGCCCCATGGGCTTTATACGGTTTAAGTAACAGACATTGGTCGTCGGTAATTGGTGACAATGTTTGTCGGTAATCAGTGGCCTCTACACCCCCCCCCCCCCCAACTGAAAAAGGTCTAGCTACGCCCCTGCATGCAGATATCAGACCGATCCATGCAGATATCAGACCGAATGGCACAGATTTCGTTTTTGGAGGTCGGTTTGGGTTCGGTCTGGCGGTGTGACTGTAGTGTGAAAAATTGGCCGCGGAGCCATTGCCTATGACGAGCCGTTGATGCCATGATCACGCACAACTACACAAATGTATAGCTGTATAGTAATGTACACAGCTATACAACTACACATCACACATCGTTTTAGCCAATCAGAAAGCAGGAAACTACAAGTATACATCTATCGGAGGGACGTATAATTGTATAGTTTCGAAGGATTTTTGGGCATTTTGGGCATCAAATATGACAACTGTACGTACATGTACAGCTGCATAGTTGCATAGTTATATAGTTGTATAGTTGTAGAGTAGTATAGTTGCATAGTCGCATAGTTGTATAGTTGCATAGTTGTATAGTTGCATAGTTGTATAGCTGCATAGTTGCATAGTTGCATAGTTATATAGTTGCATAGTTGCATAGTTATATAGTTGCATAGTTGTATAGTTGTATAGTTGCATAGTTGCATAGTTGTATAGTCGTAAAGTTGTAAAGTTGTAAAGTTGTATAGCTGTATGGTTGCTTATTTTCTTGCGTTCTTATTGGCCCAAACTATACCACTATACAATTATACAACTATGCAACTATACAACTATACATCTATGTATAATTGCGTAGTTGTGCGTGATTATCGCATCAACAGCCCGCCATATTCGCCTGAGTATGTATCGTATGACCACATACCCTCCCCCCCCCCCCCCGCAATCTACGTAATGTAGTTTGACATACCTGACAACGCAAGACATACTCCCACAGCAACGGTGTTTCTGAGAAAGGCGCAAGCAAGAATACTAGATCCGCTCAAAATTCCGCCGGTCATAGCCACTGAACGATTTGAGAACCTCTGAAGCATCAGCGTGACAAAAGGATCTGAAGAAAATAAACAAGAAAACATGGCAATGCAGAAAAAAGGCTAAGCCTGTTGGAAACCAAACTAACGTTTGTTTTATAGTATGAACAGTCTTGATGAGGATCTTATGAGGGTGGCATCATTAACGGCGGGGGGGGGGGGGGGGGGGATCACACAAACTAAAGAGCGCCCACATGCTGATGAATAGTCGCATACGGGCTCATGATTTTCATCAGCAAGGTAAGCGTTGGGGGGGGGGGGCACTCGAAGTGTCCAATTACTTTCCGCCTGTCCGGTCTTAAGAGGTATCTGAATTCGATAAATTATTTCACTGAGCAAATTTTTATAATGTTTTCAATATTTCCAGTATTTTGGGTAGGGGGGATGGCCTGTATTATTACCACCCCCCCCCCCAAAAAAAAAAATAATAATTCACCATCAAATGACACGGTCCCCTGTTAATATCCTAAAAACAAAGTAAGAGAAAGAACGAAAAGGGGTAAAAATAAAAGTAAACAAAAAAGAAAAGGAAAAACCTGGAAGCGCTCGCTCGCTTCGTTCGCGTGCATTTTAAGTATTTCAACCAGTGCCGTATGTCAGGAAATTGGTATGCATCTTGTCTCTCTTTCTAATGTTATGCTGTTGTTCTACTCGCATTTTAAGTATCTTAACCAATGTCGTTAATATTCTTACAAAAGAAAATTAGTTTGCATCTTGTCTTTTTATCTAATATTATACTGTTCTAGTCATAACAAATTAGTAATATAACTTAAAGGTGTCTTTTTCTTTATCTCTAATATTTTGCTTTTGTAGTCATAAAAAATTAGTAATATTAATTAGTAACTGCAAGATGTCGAACGGAAAGAAGACCTTTAAACTAGAAGAATTTTTAGGAGATATTGGCCTGTGACCAATATCCTATTTCTATCATACCAAATATGAGCAAGGAAGATGCCAATAAAATGTATGTTTCACTCGCTCGCTACGCTCGATCATAAATTCTAGAAACAATATTTTCGAGCATCAAGCACTTATTCCTTCGGCGACATGTCCGAATATCACAATATTTTTGCAGCTAGTTGTCAAAGTGTCCTAGAATTCTGTGGGAAGATGTACATCATCAAAATCATCTTGTTTATTTTCGTGGTAATTCTATAAGGTTAAATTTCAAGGAAAATACACGTCTTTTGTCGGTAGCTCTCTTTGCTCATGCACATAATAGAAACAGAATGGTTCAGATAGCAAGCGATGAGCCAAAGAGCGTCAAATTTGGCAGTAAGGTGATCAAATATATCTTTTAGGCGTATCTAAGTGTGTAAACTGTTCGTCGCTTGCTGCGCTCACTCATGTAACAATTACATACAGGATAATGTGGGAAGGAAAACGAATTAGGCATGCAAGCGAATTGGCCAGATAATATGTGATTTAAATACCCTATAGGCTTATAGTGCATTTTTGATGACGAAATTGTTATCTTCAAAATAATGTGTTGTTCCTCTCTCGTTTCGCTCGTAATGTTTAAAACAGTGTTTTTGAACAGCTAAAGACTGTACCAGTGAGGTGCTGGAAATGAGTTATATTTGGCAGGAAGGTGACCAAATATACCATTCAAATAATATTTCTGTACAGCGCTTAGAGACATCGGCGAGATGTATTAGGCGCTATGAAAATCCAGAATGTTATTATTATTATTATTATTATTATTATTATTATCATCATTATTATTACCATTATTATTATTATTATTATTATTATTATTATTATTATTATTATCATTATTATTATTGTTATTACCATGATTATTATTATTATTATTATTATTATTATTATTATTATTATGATTATTATTATTGTTATTATTAATAATATCTTATAGGCATATAGTGTATTTTGATGACGAAATAATGCTTATATTATCGGAAGAGTGTGTATCTCGTCGCTCGCTTCGCTCGCTCGTACTATACAGACAGAAGGTGGTTTGGACAGTTAGCAATGGGACCAGCAAGGTGCTAAAGAGCCACATTTGGCAGCAAGGTTGTCAAATATACCACTCAAATAATCGCATAGGCCTAGAGTGTATTTTGATGACAAAATAACATATGTGTATTGTGTATCAAGAACTCGGATTTTTGGCTCGTTCGCTTCGCTCTCTCACAAAAGAAGGATCATGATGTTTCATACTAAAAAAAAAGAAAAAAAAAAGAGAAAAATGAGGCCCCTTAGTATTCCATTCAAGTAATGAGAATCTACGTCTGCGGTACCGTTTAAAATTGTGTGGTAAATTGAAGGGACAGTAGATGAGACTTAGAATTAAAGTTTACTTAGTCGATCCTTCACGTTTCAACCCCACACCTTTTCTCCGTTTGCTCGCTTTGCCCCCTCGCCGAGGATATTCGGCATCAATCACCCCCCCCCCCCACCGCGAACACGAATCGACACCATGAATACAAACATACTGATCAATGATGGCGATTCCTATGACTTACAGAACAGGTATATGAGAGTTGTCGGCATGCTACATATGAATCCCACAGTAGCGTAATCTGAGTCCAGACGCTGGACCATTATTGAAAGGAGAACCCCGAAAGATTTCGCTGTGCCACTGTTTAGGAAGAGCACGCTGAACCTGCTGAGAAGGATCACGTATCCCCAGGAGCACACTTGTGACTTTGCAGTTGCCATCTCTTCCTTTCGAGGGGTCACGTTTACCCTGAGCCGTTCACAAGAGAATGAATAAAAACTAATACAGTACTCGTCGAAAATAGGTTGATTCTAAGCGGAGTTGAAGCCTTTTACCTATACAATAATTAAATTTTGGAAATGTTGATGAGCACTGTTACCGAGGCATGGCATTTCCTGAGGCATGACCCCCATAATACCAACCTGAAAAGAAAATGCATATAATAACGGTCGTGTTAACACTTACTGGGGTATAACTATACCCAGGTGCGCCCATTTATACAAACTGTCGAGGCACGGACCGAGCCGACAGCAGAATGATAAAAAAATTGCCCGTACGGTAACTGTTGTATCGAAAAAACAAAATATCGGTCGCATAGAGGAAAGCGGCCTTGGGCGGAAATTCCCTCGGCGAAATTTCATGTGACTGGCTAACTCAACTTGCATCAACCGGTCCCTCGGATCACTATTTGACCGGCTCCAAATATTGGGCGGCCTGTGAGAAAACGATCCAAATCCTAATGGCCCGTCCGCCCTTGGACAAGAGATTGGTCGAAGTTGGTCTGTGAAAGAATGGCTTTTAGGCCTTCAAACGGTAGGAATATTCTTTTATTGACCTTACCCCCCTACTGGCATTCGTTATGCTTTACAATGGGCACATTTTTCCCTGTATAATATTGTTAACAGTTTTTGTACAATGCCGTAGACCATGAACAGTTCGTTGGTGATTCAGTGTCAACCATGTTAAAGTTCCTCGTACAAGCCGTAGTAAAAAGCATCTGCATATATTGTTATTGAATTGGCAAATTGCATAGTGAACTCTACTTCACCGTCATTGATGTTGGCTCATTTTCTTTACAAAAAATTAATAAAGGCTGATATTTACAGGCCGGTGGTTGAATATAATCGTAAAGAAACAGAATTCGAGAATTGCACAATAAGACCCCAAACTGAACCATGATCCAGGGTTTTTTTCAGTTGACAAAAGTGATAACGGTAATGGCGACAAAAGGGGCCCAGTCAAAGGGATTACATTTTTCTCTAATATGGCTCTCGAAATATGAACATTCTAAAAAGAGCAGTACTCCTGTGAGGAACCATTCAAGGTTCTGCAAGTATCAGTAACATTCTCAGTGGTATGGGCATACTGATTCTTTTAAGAGGGTCTTGGAGCATACGACGGGAAACATAAAAATAACCGATAGAAAGGGAAAGGGTGTATGGACGCTGTGCAGAAACAGAAGGTGATAACTATGGTTACTTTTTCATTGACATATTCATCTATGTACACATTCATCAATCATAATAATAATGATAATAATAATAATAATAATAATAATAATAATGATAATAATAATAATAACAACAATAATATGCAACATTTATATAGCGCTTAATACAAATGTTTCTAAGCGCTACATATCATTACCCCGGCTTTAGCACGGCTACCCTGATCAGGTGCTCGAGCATTCAAGGAATTGCTTCCTACCGGGTACCCATTCACTACACCTGGGTGAAGAGTGACAAATGTAGATAAACGTCTTGTCAAAGGACGCGAGTGCTGCGATGGGATTTGAACTCCGGACCCTGTGGTTCAAAGTCCGGAGACTTATCCACAACACCTCATGTATCTATTTATCCATTTCAACACTCTTAGAACAAATGGTGCTGTTTGGAACCTTTTCTTATCTCACGTTTGGAACGTCTACACGTTCTTCAAAGAACCATTAATACCTTATAACGGTTTTCTAAAGGGTTTTTAAATGGGTCTTTAGAACCATCATTGGTTGTACAAGGAACCTATTGGGGTTCTTGAAAATATAAAGAACCCTTTATAGAACCCCTCTTTTTCGAGGTTCTAAATGCGGCACAAAAGAAGGGTTCTATAACTGGCACATATTTCTAACAAATGTCCAAGGGTGCACATGAAGGGGATTAAACATCGATATATTTCAGGTCTGGAGAACACGAAATAAAATTCAGTTTAATTCCGTCTCTAACAGATATTTAGACGTTGTTCCATGGTTGTCTAGTGGAGGGGGGGGGGCACTGAAGTCCAAAAATTCCATGAAATACAGAAACAACCAAGTTCCAAAAGGCTATGGGATATTAAAGGAAGCTCATTTTGATATTTTGGCTATAATGATCATGATAATCATAATAATGACATGGACCACGATGACGGCGTGAACGAACCCGATGGTGATGAAGACCTTCATGAAAGACTGTGTGACATCAAATAGATAACCTGGACGAGAGAGAGAGAGAGAGAGAGAGAGAGAGAGAGAGAGAGAGAAGCAAGAGCTTTGAAGGCAAGGGACTTAAAACCCGATTAATTGTAAACACTTTATATCTGAATTGTAAACTGCTCATTTCACAGACTTGCAAAACCATTAAAATACAAGTTCTTCAGGGAGCACCGCCCCCTGACCCCCTTCAGAGGCCCTACAGCCTTTGAACTCCGCCTCTTCGGGTGTCAGCCACCTACTGAATAAAAAAGAAGAATAAGAAGAAAAAAAAAACGTTCCGCGGCCCCTGTAATGACGAATATCATACCAGAGAATATTCTCACAAAAATTAAGCAAAGAATAGGCCTAAACGTTATTAAGAGTTCCAGTCTTTGCCCAGTGGTGTATCTAGAGAAAGAGAGAGAAAGAAAGAGAGAGAGAGTGAGAGAGAGAGAGGGGTGGGGGTGGGGGAGAGAGACGGGGAGAGGATACACGTGTCCTGGCTTGTACTTAAAGGCCTGCCAAAAGCGCAAAGGAGAGAATGGAAACAAAATAGCGAATGGAAAGGGGGAAAAGAGGTAGTAAAATGAATTATGGTCCATACGTATCATCCGCCCTAGACCATTGTAAATTCCAAAACAGAAAGAAAGAAAGAAAAAAGGTGATGATAACAATATGGTATTAAAGTGAATTTTATGGAAGGGTTTCATCTGACAAGATAAATGTAAAAATTCCAAAACACTGAGCTCCCAGTCCCATCAGGAATCCAGAAGTACTAAGAGCCATACCAAAGTTTCTGTGATCAAAGACCATCGTCTTGCATATAACGATTGTTGCAATGTCTTCAGTAAAGGAGCAAAATCCCTGAAGAAAAGCTAGAACAGCCCGCACTTCGTAGGCGGAGCTGATTAAGTCCATGAGAAAGGACATGGTATAGATGATCAACAATGACTTTGCTTACGAGGATGATGAAGTATTTCCTATATCACCCATCTGCCGATAGTGGAGAGGAAGACAACTCGAGACTTTGGGATAAATCTATGTTCAGCGTGCGGTACAAGGAAATACATCCATGCGTAGACTGCGTAAGAGAACAAAAAAGTCTGTCTAAAGAGTGGGCAGGAACATTGTCTCACTGAACATTTCTAAAGAACAGTCCAAAGTAACGGCGCAATACTCGTTCTAGGGGAAGTGTCGTGTGTTGTCTCATTGGGATGATGTTATCGCAAAATTTGGCCAATAGTGTTCCGCGTTTTAGTTGTTAACTCTGCAACTCTAGAAGTTGGCGCAAACGGAATTGATACTCATTTATACAGAGGTAAGGAGGATCTTGTAGAGGTTGTTCAACCCCCTGTAGCCAGCAGTTGGAATAATACTATATGTAGGGGCGTCGCTAGAGGGGGGGGGGGGGGTGTGACACCCCCTTCAAAATTCTTGTCGGCAAATTCGCGATCGTTGTCGGCAAAAAGAAAGAGAGAGAGAGAAAAAAAAAACAAAGGGAGAGGGAGGAGGAAGGAGGGAAAAAGAAAATAGAAAAGAGGAGTATGGTGCCCAAACAGAGTCATATTCGGCTTATTTGCTTGTGAACTTTGACGACGAAATAACACTGGTACCTCGAATAAAAATGTATATTTTTCCTCGCTCGCTGCGCTCGCTCGTATTATATTTAGATACAGGATGTTTTCGGAAAGCAAACATATTCGGCAAGTGACGTGAACAAATATGTAATTTAGATATCTTTAGGCTCATCATGTATTTGATGAAGAATTATCACTTCTACCATGAACAGGAGTATATATGTATTTTTCCTCGCTCGCTACGCTCGCTCGTATAATATTCAGTTACAAGATGGATTTGGGAAAGCAAGCGAATTCGGCAAGCGAGATGACCAAATAGCATAGCAAAACATATATCTTATAGTTCCATCGTGTATTTTGATGAAGGAATTATCACCCCATGAAAAAGAGTAATTATAGTTTTTCCTCACTCGCTGCGCTGGCTCGTGTAATATTTAGAAATAGGAAAGTCTTTGAAAGAGGATTAATTAGGCAAGAGGTTGACCAAATGTGTAATTTAGATATCTTATAGGCCCATCGTGTATTTGGATGAAGAATCATCACTTCTACCATGATAAAGCGTATTTTTTTTTTGCTCGCTCGCTGCGCTCGCTCGTATAATATCAAGATTTAGGATGGTCTTTGAAAGCAAATGAATTAGGCGAGAGAGGTGACCAAATATATAATTTAGATATCTTTAAGCCTATAATGTAGTTTGATGAAGAACTTTCACTTCTAAGAAAATATTTTTCTTCCCTCACCGCGCGAGCTCGTATTATATTTGGATACAGGATGTTTTCGAAAAACAAACAATACATTCGGCAAGTGAGGTGAACAAATATAATTTAGAAGGAAAATTTGTTGAATTTATCGACGTTGGTCGTCGGCAATCGGTGGCATTGTTTGTCGGCAATCTGACCTCTACACCCCCCAAGTCTAGCGATGCCCCCGACTATATGGTCGGACATTGATTCCCAGTACCCCATCTGGTTTTCAGTTAAGTAAGTTTCACTAACTGGACCTCATATTCAGGCACATGCGACTGACAGGTCAGTCAGTTGTTACAAACGAAGACTTTTGTTCTAACGCAGTTGACTTCGAGGCATTCTCGTAAAAGATAAGTAGACAACAATTATGTAAGTTGAATAAATTTTCAGTAAAGCTTTGAGCTGTTTTGATCTCTAAAGAAGAATTGCCTTTTGCTACAAGGGTAAGGTTAACGATGCTCTTGTCTCCCCAACTCAATTTCGGCATGAATGTCCCGATTCTTTCGGAGTTGCAAAAGACCTGCACTCGATCAAAAAAAATTAAAAAATATATATATATATGTATATATATTCATAAGCGTATTCAACTATGAAAAATTTAACATGAGCATTGATAACAAATTCGTACACCGATTCTGTGGTAGGTGTGGCAACATTGGCGTAAATACCGGGGGGGGGGGATCCCCCCACTTTTTCCAGGGGGATTCTGTGTACAAATATTCCCCCCTCATTTTGAGGAAAATGAAATTATAAAGGTAAGTGAAAAATTTTGATGGGAGGAATTTATAATTTGTAAACAAGTTTTCGGCATTACTCCCAGTGTAATCGAATGCTCGATCTGTAATGAAAATCACAAGTCAGAAAAATTTTGGAACCAGGGGGATTCGAACCTGTCATCTACTGCTTGCCGGGTAGCGACTTATACTGCTTTCACACCAAGGTACGGTCGCTGCGACCGGTCGCTGTGACCGATGAAATCATAATGTGAAAGCATTTCATCGGTCGCTGAGTACGGTCGCTGAGGTACTTCAGCGACCGATCGCGACCGATGCAAGCTAGATGTGAAAGCACATCGTACTCAGCGACCGATCGAAATGCAATGACCCCCATACATGCCTACGCACTATCTCTACTTCCGCTTCCGGCTAGGTCAGCTATACAGCGACCGATCGCTCTGGGCCTGACCAAATTTTGACGGAGGTGTGAAAGCACGTCCGATCGGTCGCTGGGTACGGTCGCAGCGACCGGTCGCAGCGACCGTACCTTGATGTGAAAGCAGTATTAATCACCAGGCCATTCTGGTTCACGGCTAAGTGACGATGAACTGAAACAAACACTATGAACATGACGGACAAAGAAAGCGGACAAAATAAAGAACCCCTCATTCTACCCTTCACAATGGTTCTGGTAGTCAAAAGAACATCCCTTCTCTGCTATTGTCTAAAATATGTGGAACAGGTGTCACATGCATATTCACCTGGAACTACATTGATTAAACATAATAGCTGTGAAGGGATGTTCTTTTGACTACCAGAACCATTGTGAAGGGTAGAATGAGAGGTTGTTTATTTTGTCCGCTTTCTTTGTCCGTCATGTTCATGATGAAATACCCAAGATCCTCTTCTTTCTGACTCGTTGATATGCAACGGTCCGCCGTTCATTTACTATTGTCCACGGCGGACCGTTGCATACCAATGAGTCAGAAAGAAGAGGATCTTGGGTATTTTTTCATGTATACTTAAGTTTGAGTTCACGCAAGAAATATCGGGAAAAAGTCGATCGCCCCCCCCCCCCCACTCCTAAAAAAAGGATTTACGCCGGTGTGTGGCAACGAATACCAGCCAAGCCAACTGGAACCAAATCTTTCTTGTGAAGTCTATATTATTTTCGAGTATTAGTACAAAATATCAGATAATTATGAATTCCCCTAACGGAATACGCTTATAGCGTATATGAATAACGGAAAAACGCATACTTAAACATGACTTATTGTTAGCCACACCATGTCTACTTAATTAAAAAAAAACATCTTTGTTTGTAATAACGTGTTGTGTTCACCAGCGTAAATCCACTTTGAGGAGTGGGGGCGGGGATGATCGACTTTTTTGCCGATTTTTTTTCTGTCGAACTCACACTTAAGCATGAACACACGCCCTCACCCACCTGCACAGACCCCCCCCCCCTTACACATATTCTGATTTTTATCTTGCGAGCGAGCAAAAAAATTCCACTTTTCTGGTTTTCAATCGCATTTTCAAATAGAAATTCTAAAACATGATGAGCGAGCAAAGCGAGCTAGCCAGAAATAACCGCTTTTCTGGTTTTCAATCGTATTTTCAAATAGAAATGTTAAAATATGATGGTTGTTTACGACAAATTATTAAAAATTATGTTTAAAGATTAATTCAAATATCATTTCTTCCTTAAAAAGTGTCGGGGGATATTTCTACACATGTGTGTGTGTGTGGGGGGGGGGATATCCCCATCCCCCCCCCCCGGATTTACGCCAATTGTTGTGTTGATGGCCAGAAGTAGTCAAAATGATTATGTGACAGTTTATAAGAAAATTCTAAAACACATACACCCACACGCTCAACAACAACACTAATGGGGTGTTGAAAGAAGGTTGCAATCAATTGCAAATAATTGCTAATTTTGAAACAAGCATTTTGACTGGCTCAGGGTCTGGCCTTTTAAGAAGACATGCATGCAACAATGATTTTGATTTGCCAGGGAAAATCAGTTGCAACTTGCAATCGATTGCACCTTTCTTGCAATACCCCATAATAGCGCTAAAAAAAGTTATCAGCCCCTCCCAAAAGTCTGATAATGAAACACTCCTTTGATTTTCATATTTTATTTTCCTTGCAAGCTACATGACGAAATATACAGTTATCATCAAAATTATGTCATAGTTTATTTCCAAGTATTAAATGCTTTTACTAAGTTCCTTGTGTATATGGAGAATCTCATATATACAGATACACACCGTGTGAGCAAAAAAAAAAAAAAAAAAAAAAAGTGTAAACTTTTTTTACCCACACAGTATGGCTCAAATTAATGAATTCTTCCATGTATTGTCATAATTTAATGATTTCCGGGAGGAGATGAAAAACTGTCACATGAACACGGTTTTCACGTGGCCCGCGAACGATTCGCAAATGATGGGAATGTAGCGAAAATGGCAAAGTCCAACATTCGTATTTTAGGACCCAAAAGTTCGCCAAACATGCGAGAGGGTTCGGAAGCCCCGTCAATTGTAAGGTTTTTTGTTCGACGAGAATTTAAAAAAGAATGACATTTCTTGCGAACACATCCCACGAACAATATTGACGACGCTTCCGAACCCCCACGCATGTTTGACGAACTTTTGGAGCCTAAATACGAATGTTGGACTTTGCCATTTTTCGACATTCGCAACCTCCACGAATCTTTCGCGTGCCTCGTGAAAACGTGCCTTTACTGGAATTTTCATTGGTGACATATTTTTGAAGAAAAAGATAAATAACTAGATAAACATGTACAAGCAAAGGCTGTAATCGATCTCCGGAACCAGCCGGCATTTTAGAAAAAGTTTAAATAACATTCATCAATCATAAACACAATAGCATACATAAATAACAATTGGAACATTTTTTATCAAGTCCATAGGTCCCTTCCAGTATTGGAAAGTTAAATATAACCTTCTCTCAAAAGTAAAACACCCCAAAGGATAAAAAAGAGAAAATCTCGTTTTCACAGCATATGCCTATTTCAGTTTTACTTTTTCCTTATGAACAAAAACGATTTATACGCATTTACATAAAGTGATAATTGTTTTTAACACGATATGCCTTGAAATGAAATAGCAAAATTCATAATTGCAAGATGATTTGTTTTAGTGTGTTTAGCATGTTTAGAAAACCCGATTTCCTCGGGGTGTTAAATGAACGACTAATTCATCATAGCAGAAGGTTATTTTTTAAAAATAGAAACCCTGTCTTTTTTTTTGCTTGAAATCATGACTTTTTGTATAGTTTTCTTTGTAATTATGTTGTAATGCTCTCTTATTAAAGCCACTGTTCATACATATTTTGAAGACCCCCCCCCCCTATTTTCGTCAATAATAGGAAAGAAGAAAGAAAGAAAGAATAATCGGATAAGAATACTTTTCTTTTAAATTCTTGTAATAATTTTTATTGTTCTAGAGTGATCGTCATCAAAACTCCACCACTATGGAAAGACCCCCAGCACCTTGCAGTTTTTCCATAACTGAGTAATATTTGTCTGTGTCATCAGGCAAAAAAAAAAATTGAAAAGTCCGGATGTAAGACTTCAGGCTACAGACTACAGTTAATGATATTATCACCATTATGTTAACAACACTTCGACATCTCATGGCCAAAGAAAGGGGCATATTTTCAGTTAAATAAACTTTACCACGGTGGAACCATACAATTATACAGTTACGAAAACATATCACAAATCTATCTTCATAAGTGCAAAACACAAAGCCCTTCGAAACATCAACTACAGGCAATTAATATCGTACGAATACAATAGTGATTATTACCTGAATGAGGCATTTTGGAGACAAGATATAAGCGCGTATTTTTTCTCTCTAATTGATTAACTCAACACAAAATACGTCACAATGGTTCAACCAGGGCTCAGCTGTATGACTAAGGCAATAACATTCATACACCCCTCCTCCGCGAAATTTGTCATTTTTCTATTGCGCCTCTGTACTAAATTATCGGTCCATAATATTCATATTCCACCCTGATCACATCCAAGCACATGCGCACAAACGAGTAAATTTGTTCGCTAGCTTGTGTACATACGTATAGGCAAAGTAATGTCGTTTACTTCAGTTACGTTCAACACGTGGAAGAGAGTTCGCTGGCGGGAGGGCGATTCCTGTGCTTTTCTATGGGGAAAACCTTTGTTCGCGCAAGCTCATACAAACTGAATTTATCGACATTTTTTTTGCAAATAGCTGTTTAGTGTTTGTGTTAGACTCTACAATTTGTTATGAGTTTTTCTTTGAACTTTAAATTAAATGCACCTGTTAGGGGTGAACAGGTAATGATAATAATACTGACTGGCGTAATTTTCGGGAGATACCACATAAATATCCCTCACTAGACCCATATTGCCCTCGTTTTTACAAAGTTTTCAATTAGATGATCAATATTTTGACATCATTACCATGATAACTGCATTTTATTTTGATATACCCACTGTATAGGTGAAATATCCTTAAAGTGCTAAAGGAACCGAATACAATCTGAAAAGTAACAATTCTACCCGGTATAGGCCCAAAAACGTAACACGGGGTGGGGAATTCTGCACAGTAGTGGACAAAATACACGTTTGCTGGATAGATTATTACCCGACATACTTGCATGTTACCTTCTGACACAATATGGGGTTAAACTATACCAAACCAATCTACACGTATATTGTAAAATATATGTACAGTCGTGTTATTATAATACGGGGAAATTTCTTGTTTAAAATATGGTGATGTATAATATTCTTAACAATACGTTTAAGTGTATTTTTGTCCTACAGTTTTTTTAATACAAATGTGAAAGTGTCCTCTTTTAACAACATGATGATGTCATTTTTTATATTACGATGATATCAGGGTTTTTTGTATAAACGATACAATGATGTCGATTTTTGTATTTTTTTCTCTCACAATAGGATTATGTCGGTTTTTTTTTTCTTTTTAAAATGATGTCGGTTTAAAAATGATGTGGCATTTCCTTTTGGGCGTGGTTTTTCGTTTTCTTTTCTTTTACAATATGGTGATTCTGTTTGTCAACCTCACTGCATTTTCGTGAGTACATCCATACAATTGGGAGTTTGGCAACGCTAATGGCTTTGTGCAGAAAGTAGGTATAAAAGGAAAGCCTAGAACAGTTTAAGTGAGGGCTAAGGCACCTTATCAAAAGTCAGAGCCAGTTTGGGACGCGGCTTTTAGCGTCTTTCCCGCTCAGCGTCTTTTCCCCTCTGATCCTCCCATTTCTCAAAACATCGGAAGATCGGGAAAGCCGAATGCAAAAGAACGGTCGCGGAGAAGACGATCAAAGACGCGGGACGAGACTTAGCGGCCTACGTTAATGCACCTAGTATCCGCAGCTTTCAAAATGGTAGACAAATGATACTGCAGAAGTTTCACCTGTCAAGTACAACTTCGAAACTGACCCACCAAGTCATGATCCAGCCAACTTAAAAGACGTTAGAACCTGGAAGTGAATTTAAGAGGGTTAAACCTGCGTTAAAAACCTCCTATGAAGCATCCATTAAGTGTCCATAAGTAAGTATATTTTCATTTTTTTCAAAGAAAAATTCACCTTGTTTGTTCTTATACCTGTTCTTGAGATAACTACTCCAAGTACAAGCCAATAAATCGCTGGGATACGCACTACACGGATTTTCCCCACAACTATCTTTGTAGACATTGTTTTGAACAGAGGAGAAGTGGTCCAACTATTCTGCGTTGTGGAAGGGGAATCCAGTGTATTGGCGATATTCCTATTCTCGGCAACACTTTGGGTCGATGGAGGACTGTGCACCGAGTCGGATGTGTTTAACTGACATGGTTCGAGAATGTCTGAGTCAGTACTACGATCGTTGAAAAAAGCCCAGTCCTTGCATTCACATTTCTCCTTTGGTCCATCTGCAATGGTAGAACTGCAGCAAAAGGCAGGTCGCGAGTTCCTGATCAGTAGGGTCTGTTGCAAAGATGTGGTCGTTTCAAGGGGCGATGTCTTTGAAGGCATCGCGATCCCTTCTTGATAGCACTGGATCTGTCCAGAGAGACTTCCAACTCTAGCTGTGCACTGTAGGGCTACCCACTCTCCTTGTCTTTCGCCTAAGGTACACGACACCGGGTCAGGGGGAAAATCAACATCCAACCCGATTTGTGTTACGTCAGGTTCATCCAAATCATCCCTATAAGCCTTACTTGTATAGGTACCAGCATCTGTTCGTTTGACAGGGTCGAATATTAACATAAGGTAACAGTTGTCTGTTTCATTCTCATTTGTGAGTTTTTGATGTGGTATATAGTAATTTCTTCGATTTTGCATATGAGCTGTAAAAAGGGTCCCATTGTCCGAATTGCAAAGTGACCTTTGAACTGTCACATGAGTATGGGAAATTAAGCTTCACAAAGTCCCCCTCTCTATAATTCACTAACATGGAACTACAGGTGTGTAATATGCAGTACATCAGGATGGGCAATACTGCAATACCATAAACTCTTTGCCGCCAACTACAGTGGAATGGAAACATTCGAGATTCAGACATGATTGGACAAACTGTGGACACTCGCAGAGTTCGTCGACGCGAATGTTTAAGTGGAACAGATGGCCGAAGTTTGTGGGTTCGAGTGAAGAACAGTGTGAAAGTTTTTTCTTCCTTTCTAAAATGACGATAAATCGTAATTGTAATATTGAGTTTTTATCATATACGGTGATTCGAAGCCACTTCACATGATAATAGTATAAACTAACGTCGAGGTAGCCAGATGAGTAGTTATACAACGAGCAGTGCCTTATTTGGTGCTTTTGCTCAAAAAGGTTGAGACAAATTCAAGGAGATCGCAGGACTCCCCTAATCAGCAAACATTGATTTCAAGCCTGAAAACAAAAAAGGAAAGAGAAAACAACGAAGTAATTGTAACATGATAATGACGATTGTAATGATATGATGATAATAATGATAATGATAATGCTTTTATTGGAAATGAGAAAAAAATAAAAACTGAAACCGAAACTGAAATGAAAACAATAATAATAACAATAATATTAGTAGTATTAACGATAACTGGATATATATGAAGATCTTGTTTTAAGAAGGAGATAAATCCATTTTCACCAAAACAAAAGATATTGGTAAGACTGGATGCTTGTTCCATGTGCGCTTCAATATTACTCATTTGAATGTATAAAATAAATCATGAATTAAAATGGTTGAAATACGTTTATTTCCTAAAGGCGCTTTATCCACATTCGTTTATTTCCAAAAGGCGCTCAATCCTCACTACGAAAATCAAGGATTTTCATTCAAACCGTTTTCACTCTTCCAAACATAAAAATGTTGCAGTTGCAAGTACCAACATTAGTTATCTATCGAAGGAGAATGAAAGAAATCCTGCAGTAGTATTTTTCCTAGAATAAATTTATATTTTTAATTTGTACGGATTTAGCGCCTTCGGAAACATTTTTTTTCGCAACACTGGAAGTTCATGTATAATATACAAAGATTCCCCCAAATAATAATGAAAATACTTCTGCATGTAGGATTAAAAAAAAAAAATTCAGATGCACTCATAAAATATTGGGTAAAAATGTTTCTTCGGGCATTTCTTTTTATCCAATTTGATGGAAATTTTGCCCATTCTAAAGTAATTACTGCTTGTTTTTTACCATAACTGGACAATACGCTTCCCGAATTGGAAAAAATATTGCCAAAAGTCCGTTAGACATATAATTACCCTCGTGCTGGGTAAGATTTTACCCAATATTTATAACAGTGTGTATAATGCTTGTACTTCCAACTGTGGAAAAAAAAATCTTTCGAAGAAGGAAAATGCATTAAATAAAATCCTTGATTTACTCGAAATCAGTAAAAGTTGATTAAGCGCTTTTAGATGATAAATTCTTCATATGTTCTTTCTAGAAGAAATGACTAAGAATTAGTTTGCAATGCATCGCGAAATACACTCACAGATAAGGAAGGAACTGAAACATATGATTTTGGTAAAGAATCATTTCATGCACCGGCGTAAATCCACTTTGAGGAGTGAGGGCTGATCAACTTTTTTGCCGATTTTTTAAAATTTTTTATATCGAACTCACACTTAAGTATAAACAACTTGATTTAAGTATATACCCACGCACACACGCCTAGGGGCATGTGACACGTAGTGTGGTCCAAGCCTTGCGGACATTTCCCGTTATATTTTACAATATAAGGGCATTTGGAGTGCAGTCCTTTTCGTAAGACAGTTTATTTCATGGTCCCCAATGAAATTCAGATAATGAGAAAGAGAATATATTATTTCATACTTTAAAAATGAAAGACTGCTGTTGACTTGCTCTCAAACTTAGTTGTTTTAGGATCAAACCCTTGACAATGACCACCAAATCTACTGTACATTTGCAGTAAATTAACATCATCATGTCATAGTAGCGCAAATTTGATACAGAATGCATATGGTGTCATGAATGGGCTGATGACGATTCTGTGTCGTATGTTTTTCCGGAGTTGTTTTGACTGCTGTGTTCTCATGCACTGTAAGGGGCTTCCCAAAACTTGTATGGGACAGGGTCGTGCAGAGCTAGAGTGCGTGATAGCCTCGTTGTGGTTGATTTACACTGACGTAGACTTTCGTTGACATTGGCATTCGTTTCGTAACAATGTGAAATGGTTTGATATTTAGTTTACAATCGCTGTGTTTTATGTATTCCATTATAAGACGGATACAACATGACTTGTTGCAACAAAAGCAACACAAATCTGGACTTGATAAAGAAGGATAACTCCCAACTCCCTGGGGTCAGTCTCTCGAAAACGTAATACATGTAAGTCTAATTTCATGAATCATGGACATTTATTGAAACAGGTGTCGTAGAATTAACACGTGTTTCAATGTGATTTCCATGAACTTAGACATACATGTATTACGGTTTCGAGAAACTGGCCCCAGGGAGTAAGGAAGTTTATCCTTCTTTATCAAATCCAAATTTGTACTGCTCCTTTTTCAGTAGGTCTAGGCGTATATTTTGTTACTATTTGTCTTATAATGAAAGACATAAAACACAGCGTTTGTATAAAAACGAAATATCAAACCATAGAATTGGCATTACAAAAAGTCTACGTCAGTGTGAATCAGCCACCACGAGGCCATCACGCACTCTACACGACCCATACAAGTTTTAGGAAGTCCCTTACCATGCTTGAGAGCAAAGCAGTCAAAACAACTCTGAAAAAAAATACAACACGAAATTTTCATAGACCCCATGCATGACACGCCACGCAATCTGTTCTGAATTTGTGCTATGACGTGACAAAAAGTATAAATTAGGAAACTCGGCTTACCCCCTGGAGTTCCACATACAGCCCGATTCCTATAGAGGAAGAACCTGCAAAAATGTTGTTGTAAACCTTGATGTCTCTCCAGTATCCTGACTCTGAAAGGTTGTAAAGCTCCAAGACGACTCTTCATAACATGCAATCCTGCATCAGGTTAAAGCAATAAAGGCTGATCAAAATTTTATCAAAAAGCCTATGCCTAATTCTAATTGTAAGGGGAGATCGAACGGTACAGCTTACTTTTTCAAAACAGAATGCGGCAAGCATGTATATATCCCTAAACGTCTTAGTCATTAATTATGTTATGATGCCCTCGAATGAACCAATTTTCCTGTGGTTTCCCCGGTTGTTTTCCACATTAGTTCACATGATGAGAGTGGGAATTGCAACATCTCACAGCAATGCAGTTTAAAAAAAATTCTTTGTTCTTTTTTTTTGACTGATTCCAAGTTTTCTTTTCTTTTTTGGACAAATTCCAAGATATCTTTTATTTTTGTCATTATGCACAAAAGACTTAGCAGGGGAAAAAGACTTGGACTGATCCCAAAATTCTATAGAATTTCGAGTAAACATGTGATCATTAAAAAAAAATGATGGAAAATTTTCTGTTTTTCACTCCTTGGACTGAATCCAAAAATTCTTCAGAATTTAGAGCAATACACTTTGTCCAAAAAAAAAAAAAATTACGATGGGCCTATAAGTATCGATAATGAAAGAAATCAATGAGACTAGTTTACAAATTTATTCAAATTTATGCATACAATTTCAACAACAAACCCCCCCCCCCCAAAAAAAAAAAAAAAAAGAAAAGAAAAAAAAAAACTCTCTTCATAAATCAAGACAAGGCACTTATGAAAAAGTCTTACAATTTTGTTTTTTAATCACTGAATTGTGTTACTTACAAATGAATAAATCTTAAAAACTCTGAAAACCGCCCGTTCTTGTTTTCTTATTCATAATTTAGTTTGTTATGGAAAAACATATCCACATTTCCTTCATTTGCAGCAACAACAGCAAAAATAACAACAACAAAATGATGGTAACTATGACAAAAATAAATTGTTCTCATCACGACGGGAGCACAAATAAAAAGAAAATATCGATTTCCTTTGCGAATAATTCAGAAAGGAGTGTAATTTGTCCATAGTGATTTCAGGGCCCCTTTTGTGCAAACTTTTACAATAGGGACCTATGACATTGTTTACAAAGATCCCCATTTCTTTGTGACTACTAAACCGAATCAGACGGGGTCTTCACTGACTGGTAGAGAAATAGTTATGGTTTCATAATCTACAATGACTTTTCATATTGCAAACTGACTTCTTTCATAATTGTTACTTATGGGCTCTTCGTAATTTTTTTTTTGGGGGGGGGGCGGAGGGGGACAGACTGTAGTTTTGAAAATAATGCCTCAAATGCTCAGCTGTTATTGCGACATTTGAAACTGTGTTTACCTTCCTGGAAAATTGTGAATTGCAAAATATTCGACTTTTATTGCTATGATAGGCCCCTATATTTTTGTTGATTGGAATAGCGATAGGTGTGTATGCTTATCATGGATTGATATTTAGTTTCTATACAAACGTTGTGCCTCGCTTGTTCAATTATAAGACAAAATAAACGCCACAGCTGATTTCATCAGAAGCTGGTGACTATTCTGATATCATCTTCAAGTATTTTTTTGTTAAAGACTTAATTTAAGATAACCTTGACAAGGAAGGACAAACCTTCTCACTTTGTGGTATTCTTTTCTTATTTGCTCTATACAAAAATACGTTTTAAAGCAACTAAAGATGATAATACATGGGTATTAGCTATGGTTGCCGGAAACTAGAATTTGGAACTAGATATGATTTTCGATGCCCTTCTTTTGACCCATAGTTATATTTTTTCTTTCGTTTTTTTTTAAATCAAGGTAATCACTGATCAGTAACTATTTTGTCATATTCAGGCAGTATGGTCTCAATAAAATTCACACTCCTTTATAATATAACATGTTTCGGTTCAGAGGGGGTCAAGAGGTCAAGACTAGGGCTTAACAGATATGGAATTTTGCTGCCGATCCGATCCCCGATGTTTTTTACATCCGCATCGGCCCGATTCCGATTCCGATACCGATGCAGCGCAGAGCGCGGCTAAAGCAGAGAAGAGTAATACAATAACAAAAATTTAATCCCGTCCGCTACGCCCACAATGCAAAACAACACAGGGTCTAAGTGTGATTGTAACCGCCAAACATCTGTTGCTTGCATCGGTTCCGCATCGGCTCAACATCAAAATATTTACCTATTCCGATGTTTAGCCGATGCGGCCAAGAATCGGCAGTCACCGATCTCCGATGCGAAGATCGGTTAAGCCCTAGTCAAGACATCTTATCCGAAGGTGTAATAAAGGATCGAACCTATGACATTTCGTATCGGCGGAAATGAGGGTTCAGTTGCCATTTCAGTATACTACAGTTTTCCCTCAATTTATACCATTTAATTTTTGTATATAAATTGTATGAAGACACTATTGCGTTACCTTACAAGAATCCAGCATTTTCCCATTACGTGAAAAGCTAGAGTCAATGCAGTATGCCCACCCCCTTTTACCTGTTAACAAAGAATTTTAAAGATTCTTTGTGACTCATGATAGTTATCTGCAATAAGGGGGGGGGGGGGGGGCGGAAAAAACCCAAGAGAAATGCGTACGCGATAAAGACTGGCAACACACAACCAAAACACACACACTTACGCCCACTCAAAAATGTCATGCTCACTGAATAGCGATCATAATTATAACCCAGCATTTTTTTAAAAAACACTTTTCATCAAGGGATATATATTTTTTTAAAAAGTGATACAGTATACTATTAAAAAAAGTGATGTGAAAAATGAAATTTTTTATAGCAACAACAGGGTTCCAGGCATCCACAACGAGGCACTATATTGATAGGCCCTAATAACATAGGTTTTCCCTGAAGTTTACATGGATTATTTAAATGATCTATTCTCTCACTTGGTGTAGCAATTTCACCATTACTGGTTTCCCGAAATCATGGAAATACTTTTTCTATTCTGAGAGAATCAATTGCACTTTCGAAAATCGAACATGGGCATTTCAAGAGCCTCGTGCTTCATCACTCAAAATTTGCTACTATGGCAGTGAGATACTGCATAATCTGAACATGACTCTCATAAGCAGTACAGCAAGGGCGCTAAACTGACCTGAATATTTTTCTTTTGCTGAACAGTTCGTTCATTTAAATCCTATATTGGATCTTCACTGAATTAATGCATGTTTGTTAAACATTCATCAAGGTCATAGAAAGCAGCGTAAAATGAAATACGAACTTGTTTTACCTCCTGGAAGATAGCATGGTTCCACCGAGAGAAATGCTATTAAGAGGTTGATGTAAACCCGGAAATCCCTCCAACTAGTCCAGTACTTTGACTCCAAAAGGAAGTAAAGCTCCAACACGACTCTTAACAGTTCTGCATGAGGTCTAATTAGCAATTAAAGGCTGATCTAAATTTGATTAAACGTAGGCCTAAGTCATTCTGATGTGAATGGTGAATTAGAAATTGGACTGATTATATTATTAAACTTTGCAAAACAGATATACGCACGAGTTTCCATTGTCAAATTTGTTATGTTGCGCTTGGATACACAAATTTACTAGGCCTACTGATTCCCACGTTAGCTGTGCATATAAGCGTTGGTTACCCATGCACGCATACATGCATGATCCATACTTTCAATGAAAAGCGATTCATGATTTTGTCAAATATTGCAGAAAAAGGCTATCGCAAACACAGGCACATTTTTCATTCCGAACGTTTTCTATTGAATTTAGGGTGAACATGTGATTGTCATGAATTAATTTTGCAACAGAAATGCGTAGTTTATGGGATTATGATTGCTTTGATGTTGTATTGCGAAATTACGATGATATTCTTTGTCTGGATACAAGTGTTTGACTAAAATACACTTCATGGAGTAAGAATAGTCATCATAGTTGTGTGCTTGTTTATGCATATATGAACAGTGCAAGAACTAATTATCTTTATAGTTCTATGTCGTCTTCTCGTCTAAATCTAAAAGGCATGTAATAATGCAATGTTTATATGGCCATGATTTTTTTCTTTTTTATTAACAAGGTAACAATGTCAACCCAGAATGTGATGTAGAAAGTAATAGACCAATAAGAGGCAAACCAAGAAACAACTGGGAAGGGAACATAAGATCTGGAGTCAGTGGACTACCGGTCCCACGGGAAGGTCATTCAGGGCAACGGTTGGTGAATGCGCGTAGATACATACAGGCGGAGGCAAAACTTGATCACAAATTTACACACACACACACACACACACACATAATACGCCCACACAAAACTGAACCGGAAAGAAATTTTCTAGGTTCATAATGGTGGCGGATCAAGTTTTATGGTGGCCCTGAAGTAGCCTACGCTCGACGATAGGTCATGTGCGTCGTGGATTTTCCGGCCAAAAAGTCCTGTGAAATTCGCGATTTAAGTCACGAAATTAGCGATCACTGGACGCGAACTTTGCAGCCAAGTCGCAAAGTTTGCGTCCAAAGTCGTCAACTTTGAGGCCAACTCGCAAAGGTTGCGTAGGGTGGTCGCAAATTTCGCGATCTAAATTGCGAATTTCACGACTTGGCCGCGAAATTCAGGGCGCAAATTACCTATCGAGCGTACTTCAGGACCAGCGGGGGGGGGGGGGGGGGGGGGGGGGGGGGGGGGGCATTCACCACATTACGTGCTATTACATTACGGTTCTGTTTTGAGCCTTAAAGTGTCGTTGGGTGTTTTTCAACTTGAATCGAGGTTAGGGTATCGAATGATAAATTCGGTCTTCGACGTTAGGTTTAACATGCAGATTATAATAATCATTAAATTTGTGTATTAATTTTTGGACTGTATCTACGATCTTTATTGGTCACGTTATTTCCGATCATTTGCAACGGGATTTGCACCGCCCCCCCCCCCCCGGCGCCAAGTCGAAGAGCCCAGTCGTTTTCACTTGATAATTTGTTCGACTATGAGCTAATATCCTCTGCAGCTGAATATATCTGACTCGTACAAGTCGTAGACTACTCCCCACTGATCTCTACCTACGAACTGGATAGGAGGGCGCATGCTGATTCGCCATTCAGAAAAGAAGTCAACGATGCGGAGCGGTCGCCATCTTGGGACCATCAGAAGGCCGTCAGCTGTGATCTACGCGTGATTTTATTTATTTTTCATTTGGATTTCGCAATATTTAAGCTCATATTTGACTCTGTTGTCTTTGGCCATTGACCTGGCGGCATTTGTGGCATATGGCTACACAAACCAAGATGAGAAGGACGAGTGGCAGCTGGATTTAATCACAGGTTAGTGCTTTGTCATGGGCCCAGTCTCAAATTACTCTTTGTGTTACGGTTTGACTGAACTTGTTACCTTAATGATTAATTTTTGCTGGTGGGTATGTTTCTTTTTTTTCCTTTTTTTTTTACGCCATTAGGAATGCAAATTTGATTTGTTGATGCAGTTAGGGGTGTAAATAGGACTTCGTGGAATCGCTTGTAATACGTCATTAGGATCCATTCTTTAAGTGTGTTACGCCATTTGGGGTACAAATTGGCCTTTGTGTAATCGCGTGGGTAATACGTCATTAGGGTAAATTTTTTACTTGTGTTACGCCATTAGGGTTACGAATTGGCCTTCGTGGAATCGCGTGTAAATACGTCATTAGGGTCCATCTTTTAAGTGTGTTACGCCATAAGGGGTACAAATTGGACTTCGTGTAATACGACATTAGGGTCCATTTTTGAACTGTGTGGACGCGCTTGGGTAGCACGTAATGTGGTGTGTGAACCCCCCCCCCCCACCCTCCGGGCCGGGCCACCATAAGTTTTTTCATGGTTTAGCAATAAACGTGGATCTTAATGTGCCCTATTTTGTCCGAAGTGCCATTAGGTATGATGATTGTTTTTCAAACGTGTGATTTTAGGTGGCCAATGTTGAAAAAGGCGATACTATCGCAGCTATTGGCCCCCAAAGTGTCGGTTGCATGGAGTTCAGTGCGAGTTATCAATAAAATACTACTGCTCTGATGCGGAATTATATATGTGATAATGACTATTGATGATAATGATGATTACAATGATGGCTGTTATAATAATATTGTTTTGCTTTTGATTGTTATCATAATCATTATCATTATTTGTTACTCTTGGTGTTGTTATTATGATTATTACTCAAGTCATTATTTTCATCACCCCCAATCTGTATTTTTTCTTCCATCCTTTTTCTTCCTCATCTTCTTCCGTTGTCTTGGAATAATGATGATCTACATCATTTGAAATTAGGCGTCGAGGTGCCAATAATCATTCTGAAAAGGTTGACTTTTGCATTATTTGCATTTCATTGAAAATAATGTATGTTTGCAGTTTCAAGCTCAAGCCATCTAATGTGTTAAAGCGAATTTGTATGCAGGTCCTCAAAGGCAGAGTAAGCGAAAGAGGATAAGAGAGTCATAGAGCGAAAGGGATGGATGGTGACAGTGAGCAAGCTATATAAGAGAGAGAGAGAGAGAGAGAGAGTGAAAGAAGGTGAGAGAAGTATACAGGTGAGAGAAATATCACAGGGACAGAGACAAAGAGAGAGAGAGAGGGGAAGAGAGGTACCATGGGAGGCAGGGAGAGAGAGAGGATAAAGGGAGAAAGAGATAACAAATAACGAGAAGGCGAATGTGAAAAGGAGAGAGACAGACAGACGCGGACAGAGAGAGAAGGGTAGAGGGTGTGTAGGGGAGGGGGGGGGGGGTGATTCTCTATGTGTGAAGTATGCATAATTCGCCTGTTTGGAGCCAGAAGGGCGTTAAGTCTGTATAAACTGATATGAGTTAATGACCTTCTGGCTCTGAACAGACGAATTATGAAGATCATGCCATGAAAAAGATCAAGGAAATGAACAACGAAATCATCTGATCATACTGTCGTTATTTCCCTTCTACATTGACCAATACTTGGCATGATGAAAAGGCAGCTTACCTGAATTTATTCGCATTAATTGTAAAGACTTTAGCCTGACCGGTTGAACGTGGCATTTAGGAATTATTACAACCAGGGCAACCAAATTTAATCGAATGTCAACTCCTATAGCATGTTTAGTGATTCCCTTTTAACAGTGAAACATAAAATAGTTGGACACATCTCATTACACATTATTTCCAGGTTTTCAAACTTTCAAAAATTGTCAAATGTCCTTCCGTGACGAACCGACCAGGCTCATCTAATGATGTTATCGTATTTTATACAGGCTACACGTTGGCGTGCTCGAAAAGATCGACATTACAAGCACACTGGATTTTATAGCAAAATATTACATTACCCCCATTTGTTTAGGCTTTGTTTTAGTATTTCTACCAGTGCAAATTTCTACTTGTAGCTTTTTAACATTTAGTGCCCTTTTTATCTATTACTCTACCAGATCTTAAGAATATATCAGTTACTGTTTTGATGAAGTTGATTTCCAATAATTTTTAAATTCCAATAAAGTAAATTCCTAGGGTGATAATAACACACGCACAGAATCAATTCAGCTCCCACGAACCTTAAACTGTTAGTAGACGGATATTCGTTACGAAATGTTAAGGTTTGTAGAAGCTGAAGTTGTCTAAAAAGTTTAAAAGTTTAATTTTTCTATTTATTCGGACGCTCTGTTATACTGATTTGATTTGATATGATTTATTCAGATTCCAGCTTACAATGAAATTACAACAATAATTATATACACACACTGCAACACAGAAAATATACATATGGTATTAGGTGACAAAATGATAAGTGGAGGGATCTACTAAAAAGCTTAGCTTGGGTGATGTAGATTCCCGAAATGAATAATAATATGACGATGTAAATTATGAAAAAATATCTAGATTAATTATTCAAAGCAACTATTAGAGAGGGAGAAAACTACTTGACAGAAAACATGTTTACATTATATACAAATGAGCTAACATTACCACAACAACAACAAAATCGAAATTTAGTTATATTTACACGTATGAATAAACAGTACTGTACATTAAAGATGAATACAACTGTTATGGAATGAAAAATAGCAGAGTCATTTATTAGCATCGGTATAAATCAGTCTAGTGTTTCTTCAAAAGATATTTGAACCTATTTAAGTTAGCGGTAAGTTTTTTTGTTTTTAATGACTTCCATAATTTGGGACCATTGGAAAAATAGTTTTACTGGCAAAAATCGTTCGAGTTTTTGGTAAATAATCGTTTGCTTGCCTAGTGTAGTACCTATGTAAAAGGCTTTTTTTTTTTTTTACAAACAGCTGTTTTAAAAACGAATTTTATATCATTTCTATCAAGATTGTACCTATATTGGTATAGCTGAAACTGATACAGGTCGTGAATTTTGAGAATGCGATTTTGGCGAAATGATATATCTGTATGTGCTCACTGATAATTATAAGAATATAAGTGACTCATTTGTACACTGAACATGCTGAAAGGAAGTAAGCGTTAGTTCTATGTACATAATGTAAATAAAATCTCGGTAACGTGTAAAGATCAATGCATTGCAATACCTTGCATGATATGTCCAACTGATATGGTTGAAACATTTGAAATTATGATTTCGAAAGGGCTGAAAGTGATAACTTCAGCACAATATGTTTACTTACGATGAAGTGAAGCGAGATCATTTCAGTCCATTTGACATTCTAAATATCGATTGGTAACTGAGAAGTAGTTTTGGGGCATCTTAGCTTATATACGTCGAATGAATCACAGAATGATGTTTAATTTACACAAGGAGAAGGGCAAAGGTATAATACTGTCCTATTAAACGGTCTCATTATATTTTGATATATAAAACAAAGATACTTAAACTCAGTGTAACTTAAGACTTGTTCCCCTCTTTTATACACGTATACATGCATTCAAGTATTTTCTGCATTTCAAAATTTCTCCACACACAGACTCTGTTTATGTACAAGATTACAAATATTTAACAAGATTTGCAGTCACTTTGTCTCGTTGCCTAATGCTAATAATATATGTTGATATTTGTAAATACAAAACACAAATGGGAAACTTCGTCATTCCTTCAATCCTAAAGGACTTGGTAACTATGATTAATATCTTTATCGCGTTTCACAATGCATGCGCCACCAACGTCCGCAGTATGGGAGGCCTATTTTTTTCACTCGCGGGTCGACAACTATTTCCAAGAGAATAGACGGAGCGATTGAGAGTTTGACAATTCGGAGAAATATTCAACTGATCGAGGTGTCCCAAGCGCAGGCAAAGAGAAGGATGAGTTAGCATTACAAGCAGTGAGAGCCCAGGGAAATACGAAGTATAAGAAGTGTGTAATCACTTAGAATAAGAGCGGGAAAGGCGGAAAGTGCAAGGTGTGGATGGTACTAATGTCGACCCATCTGTGACTGTCGCAAGAAGGCGCTAGGATTGTGAAATGCGAGAACTGCCACAGGGCACTCGCGCATCAATTTTGTTTCCCTCCCGGGGGAGATCTGCAATTGAGTCAGTGGGCCTCAATGGAGATGGAACAATTTGAGCTCATGCCATTCACCGTCGACAACCACAGCTGTTTCTCTCTCCTTATCAATACACAGACCTCGCAGGTAATTGAAAGTACGCCAGCCGCCAGTAAAGTTACCCAGGGGTATGTGATTCTTATCCAGGACGGACAAGGTCTCTTTGGTGAACAGTAGCCGAGAATCTGCAGAGCGAGCAGTAATGTAGATGTTGTCTTGAGCGTCAAAGGCTATGCCTCGGTAGTGCCAGGTCTTGCTTGCAGTGTGGATCGTAAAGGAGTCCTGGAAACTTCCGTCGGATTTGAACACACTGATGTGATGAAGATCTGCCACGTATAGGAGGTTTTGAGAGTTGAAGGCCATAAACCAGGGTTTGTTCAGATGTCTTTCGCCGATACGCCTGAGAAATGTCCCCGAATAATCAAAGACGTGAATGCAGTCAGCCTCCCAATCGGCCACAAAGACCTCCTTGTCGGTGATGGCTATACCGGTAGGGCTGTAGAACGATTCGTACGGCACTGCCCAACGGGAAAGTGTGCCATTCGTTAGCTCATACACGCACCCTTTCTTATCCCTCCCGCCACCATCATCGGTTATCAAGAAATGATTTTTGCCATTTGGTAAAGCTACAATGCCGTAAGGATGGAAGTCGGCGTCACCTTCATAGAGGTATCGAAATGAATTGTCCTCGGGCGTGACAGAAACAATGCGATTGTTGTAGGTACTGGCGATGATGTACTTCCTATCATGACATATGACGTCATGGGGTCGATGCAGATTAGCCTTGATCACAGCCCCTTTCCTAATATTAATGCCTCTGCGGGTTGCCATTATGCTTATTCGTCAGCTTTTGAGGAATCTGTTCAGGAAGAATATGAAATAACGTAAAACATTGTAAAGTACCTCAGAACAGTATTATTACCTGGCAAAGACATTCTTCAAAGATTTGTTGAGGCAAGGTGGGGGTAAACCACGTGACTAAACCATGGCAGGATTTTATTCTTCTGCAAAATGAATGGCATTAAGTTGGGATGAGTTACTCTGCAACAAACACACCTATCATATTCCTCGTATTCCCTCCCAAACTGAAAATCCGGTTGCAACTAGTCCAGCTGAAACAGGTAGAGCCAACTAGTAACCCTTGCAATTGAAACGAACTGGTCATTAATCAGTCGGAGTATTTCAAACTAGTGTTTTAACTGGAATTTGCAACAGGTATATTCACAACTGGTCTTACTGCTGTTTTGAAACTGGTTTAACTGGTGTTTCAACTGCTATTTCCAACTGGTCTTAATGGTCTTACTGGTGTTTTCAACTGGTATTGCCAAGTGGTGTTTCAAACTAGTCTTAATGGTGTTTTCCAGGGTCATCTGGATACTCCAATTTGATTTCTTATAACCATGATCAGTTAATTGTACTTGTGATTACTGATAGTGAATAATCTTTTTGTGTTATTTTAAATATATAACGCAAAATATTCTTATTGTGAAATATTTCACACAAATGTTCAGCATAAATAATCAATCTTAGAAATAAGGTCAGTGGCGGATCCAGAGGAGGGCTTGGGGACGCAAGCCCCCCCCCCCCCCCTCTATTCTTTGCATGGCGCCGAAGGCACCTCTACCTAAAAAAGGGGGGGGGGAGAAAAGAAAACAAAACGGAACAATGTCACCGCAGAAGGCGCTGCTACCTAAAAAAAAGGGGGGGGGGGAAGGAAAGAAAACAAAACAAAACAAAAGAACGTCAGCGCAAATTAAAATTGTATCACCAACGCCGGGTAAGCACTGTATCTTCTTCTTCTTCTTCTTCTTCTTCTTCTTCTTCTTCTTCTTCTTCTTCTTCTTCTTCTCCATAAGTATATGCCGCCGTTCGAGTGTATTCTTGTACTGTTGTGCAGGTGTATGTACAGTGTCTCGATAAAAATCTGTAGGCAATTAGGCGCCTCTTCATTGAATTCGAACACCGGGGTCGCGGGGCGAGACTAATCGGCGCTGCTTGATTCGAACATGGGCGCCGGTCAAGACTAATCGGCGCCGCTTGATTCTAACACCGGCACCGGTTAGAACTGAATCGGCACTGCTTGATTCAAAGCTACAACATGTTAGAAGTTGACTGATAGTGGGCCGCTAGCTGTTGATCAACGTTGGAAATCACCAGTGTAATTATATATGGCTATGAAAGTTAACATGAAATCTAATCGATTAAAAATAATCAAAAGAAGTAGCCTTAGAGCCTCATTTTTAAGTTTCATTAAAAGGAAGGTTTGTAATCCCTTGACAAATATAGGCTTGACTTAGTGACATCCAATTGTCGATGTGTTTTGTTTCGTTTTTGTTTTTGTTTTTATACCCTTTTTAAATTATTTGTTTTGCTCACACTTTTCCAAACCTCATTTGCATCTGTGAGACTGACTCTAACAAGGCAAGCCACAGGCGACACAGAAAATAAAAGCTTTTAATTTGAATTAAATGCGAATTTATTTCAGGTCGGTTGGGGGTCAGGTTAGCGGTGTGAATGGGGTTTTAAGAGAGTAGATTACAATCAGGGTGTTAATTTCAACAAACGTTTTGGGCGCAGTCCTTTCTCAGTTATACGTGTACGTATAAGGAGTGCATTACTTCATCAGGTAACAGGTTATTCCGAAGCTTAAAAACCAAAGTAAGTTTACCTGCAAAACAATTCTCAGAGGTCGGTTTTGACGTATTTGGATCATTTTGATAGGCGTTGAATCAAGTTTCATCCATGTAAGGTTACAATAGTCATTAGGATGTATCATTGTATAATACGTGTAAGGTAAAAGAATAGTGTTTCTGTCTAGTATGGGGGGGGGGGGGGGGGGGGGGGTAGGGGGGTGACACCCCCATTCAAAATTCTTGTCGGCAAATTCGCAATCGCTGTCGGAAAGAGAGAGATAGAGAGACAGAGAGAGAGAGAGAGAGGGAAGAGGAAGCAGGGAAAAAGAAAAGAGTAAGGTGCCCAAATAGAATTCATATTCGGTTTATTTGCTTGTGTATTTTGACGACGAAATAGCACTGATATCACGAAAGAGTGTGTATATTTTTCCCCGCTCACTGTGCTCGCTCGTATTATATTTAGATACAGGATTTTTCGGAAAGCACACACACATTCGGCAAGTTATAGAAGAACAAATATTTGATTTAGATATCTTTCGGCCCATCATGTATTTTGATGAAGAATTATCACTTCTACCATAAAGAGGATTATGATAATATATTTTTTCCTCGCTCGCTGCGCTCGCTCGTATAATATTTATATACAGGATGGTATTTGAAACCAAATAAATTGGGTAAGAGAGGTGACCAAATATATCAAAATAGATATCTTAAAGGCCCATCATGTATTTTGATCAAGAACTTTCACTTCTACCATGAAAGGGAGTATAATGTATTTTTTCCTCGCTCGTATAATATTCAGGTGGAAGATGGATTTGGAAAAGCAAACGAATTCGGCAAGCAAGGTGACCAAATGAACATTACGAAACAGACATCTTATAGTTCCATCGTGTATTTTGATGAAAAATTATCACCATGAAAAGAGTAAATATATTATTTCCTCGCTCTCTGCGCTCGTTTGTATAATATTCAGAAAAAGGATAGTCTTTAAAAGCGGATTAATCAGGCAAGAGAGGTGACAAAAAAATGTGATTTATATATCTTACGTAGGCCCATCGAGTAGTTTGATGAAGAGTAGATTTTTTCCTCGCTCGCTGCGCTCGCTGGTATTAAATTTACATACAAGATGGTTTAGGAAAACAAACGAATTCGCCAAGCGAGGTGACCAAAATGTGTCATGACTATGAGTTAGATATCTCATAGTTAATTCCATCGTGTATTTGGATGAAGAATTATCACTTCTACCATGAAAAAGAGTAGGCCTATAGATTATTTTCCTCGCTCGCTGCGCTCGCTCGTATAATATTAAGATTCAGGATGGTCTTTGAAAGCGAATGAATTAGGCGAGAGAGGTGACCAAATATAATGTAGATAGCTTTAAACCCATCATAACTTTGATGAAGAACTATCACTTCTACGAAAGAGAGGGTATATATAGTATATTTTTCCTCGCTCGCTGCGCTCGCTCGTACATTAGATACAGGATGTTTTCGGAAAACAAACACGTGAGGCAAGTGAGGTGAACTAATATAATTTAGAAGGAAAAAATGATAGAGGTAAGCAACTGAACATGCCTAGTGGGCTTTATACGGTTGAATTTATCGATGTTGGTTGTCGGAAAACGGTGGCTTTGTTTGTCTTCAATCTGGCCTCTATCCCCACCCCCATTGAAAAAAGTCTAGCGACGCCCCTGTGTATGGTCTTAGTCTTCTCAGCATAAAAATGGTTACGCAAATTTTAGATCGCACGGAAATCTTGTCATTTGTTACCTTATTATTTGTTATATAATTCTTTTTATTTCTTTCTTTTTTGAGAGAGAGAGAGAGAGTAAACTTTTACATTTAATTATCTGCCTGTACATAGAGTCAAAGCCTACGAAAATGTTTGAAGTACACCGCTATAAACTTTAAATATAATACTTTGAACAAATGAGACAGAATGGCACGAGTGGAAATCCTTTTTTTCTTTGAGAAATTCTATTTAGCAGGGTGAGACTCCCTCTTTAGAATAATAAATGCGCCCAATGTCAACGACAGCCCCCCCCCCCCCGATTTTCCGACGTGGTAACTAATTATTTTTGTGACGATCTCTGGTGCCGCCGTTAAAACGCAAAAACATGTGCGCCGCTCGGCAGCACGCCCCCCCCCCCCTTTTGTCAAAGCCTGGATCCGCTTATGAAGGTGGCATTTGTAAGTGTTGATTTCTCTCTCTAAAACGTAGCAAATATGCCTATGAGTTAAAAGCTGTTGATCAACTGGTCTAACGGGTCAAAAATCCAGGAGGAAATTCACGTTTAAAAAAGAAAGATTAACCACTTGACCATAATTGGAAACATATTTTATTTTATCGCCTGATGATGATAATAAATGTAATAAAAATATTACTTTTTTGAAAATAAAAATAATACTAGCGAAACATTTGAATTCGTAATTAGGGACGAATTAGGTGGTCTGTCAAAGATAGGACATATTCGCAGCTCTAGGAAAGTCGAGGAGAAATAACGGATGTATTGCTCAAAGACTAGAATGTAGAATCAAGATTTGAGAAAGAGTGCCTCCCGCAGAGAATACACGTAAACTGGGACAAATTTACAGACATCCATCTATTGCAGAAATGGACAATGATGCCGTTGTCAAAATTTAAAAAACAAGTTTTGTAGGGAATTTTCTCAGCTGCAACATATCGAAATTTTGGCGGAAATCGACCAGCCATAGGCGAAATATCGTCTATTGAATACAGGAAAAATGATGTCATAAATTTAAGTTCTGATTTTTTTTTCACTTGAGATGAGAATATCATGACTTTCTAACCATGAAAGAGCCATCTTTCTTTTCTTGATTTCAAATCTAGAAATCATACGTGTTGATTTTTCTCGCTCGCTGCTCTGACTCAAATAATATATAGATTCAGGATGGTTTCGGAAAGAAAAAAAGAATGAAAAAGATAATAGATTTTTAAAAATCTGGCAAGTGAGGTGACCGAATGTTCATTTTCTTAACATGTATTTCGATACGAAATAATGCTTCTATCCTCAAAAAGAATGCGTGTTCCCTCGCTCTCTTTTAATGTCTATATACAGAGTTGTTTGCGAGACAGCACACAACTGGACCAGCGAAATGCCAAAATAAAGTCATATCTGGCAGGAAGGTGATCATGTCATTTAGATATCAGGCCCTTTTTATGAACAGATAGTTTTCTTTCATAATAACAATGGCTATTTTTGGCTCACTCACTTCACTTTAGATACATGTGTTTTATAGGCCCACACTGTATTTTAATGACAAAATAACACATCGTCAAGTTTCAAGAAGTCCATATTTTTGGTTCGCTCGATTTGCTTGCTCAAAAAATTTAAAAACAAAGCTGTTCATATAATCTAGAAAAAGCGTCATTCCCCCCCCCCCAAAAAAAACACCCCGCTTTGCAACCCCTAAATATATCATCAAGATAATAACATATGCGATATTTTTTGAAAATAACTTCTTGTGTTGAGTGAGAGGGAGGGGGTTCTTAAATTTTACTTAGATTGCAGTATAACTGTCGGCAGATTTAGGTCTTACACTTCCCCTCCCCTTAAATACTGAAACATTGCTTGCTTAAGTTGTGGTTAACCTAACAAGTGGCTCAGGGGCTCAGCAACCCCTGTGAAAAAAAAATCGTTTCCAGGGGCCTGGATCGTCCCCTGCCTTTTGAAAAATCCTGGATCCAGCGCTGTACCACAGCATGCAATATATCAACTAATAACAACAGTAACAACAGTGATTATGAAGATAATGATAATGGCAATGCTAAGAAAAAGAAGTAAAAAAAGGAGAGAAAAAGAGGAAAAAATGATAAAAATCATATAGGAGTAAAGCCAGTCAAATAAAATGCCCTGTCATTGGCAAATGAACAATCAGACACCAATGAAACATTTCCACGGAAAAAAATGTAGCTTTGTAGGACTCGATGTATAAATTCCTCGTTCAGTGGCGGCACCAAGGGGGGGGGGGGAGGGGGGTTGGGGGGCATTTTCCTCCTCCCCCCCCCCCCCACTCAGAAGCTTCGCCCCCCCCCAGAAATTTTGAGGACTGAAAAGAAAAGTTATACAGTAATTTGTAAATAAGTAGGTGTTGTCATAAGCATCATATTCAAGCTGTGAAGTGCTCTAAAATACCATTTTCCGCTCTTCAAAACTTCGATTGAAAACCCAAAAGTGGTTATTGTCGCTCGCAAAATTGATATTAAAATGCGTTTAAGAGGAAAAAAAATAGTCCATAAATTCAATTATCCCCCCACTCCTCAAAGTGGATTTACGCCGGTGACTAAAACTCGCTTCACGCTCGATTTTTCCATACACGCAAAAAAAGAAATTGACTGCCCCGTCCCACAACATTTTCTTTTGCCCTGAATTTGACCACCCCCCCCCCCCCCACTTTAACAATCCTGGTGCCGCCACTGTCCGCGTTGCATTTGATACTGTCATGACAACATGTTTTTTTGGAAGACACAGTAAAGAACTGCAGTTCCCTGAAAGGAGATTTAAAAGACACATTTGGACAAAACAAACAACAACAGTTACAAGAGTACAAGAAAACAAATGATCTGACACATCATTTATAATATTTTTCCCTAAAGCCTTTTTAGAAAATCATACTCTTTAGGATCATTTTGTCAATTAAAAAAAAATCTTTCATAGCAAAAAACTTGAAATCTTTGCATATAAAATTATGAATATATATATAACTAACGCCTAACTGCTGGCCCGCCTCTGTGGTCTAGTGGTAAGGCATTGGCGTTCTAAGCCAGTGACCCGGGTTCGATTCCCGGCGGAGGCATTTTTTCAACCCTTGATATACTGAAAGAAATGAAAATGGGAGAATATAAATTGCGTAGCTCCCTCAATGTTCCCCAGAGCTGTCATCCATTTTGAATCAAGGGTTGAAAAAATGCCTCCGCCGGGAATCGAACCCGGGTCACTGGCTTAGAACGCCAATGCCTTACCACTAGACCACAGAGGCGGGCCAGCAGTTAGGCGTGACCGAATCCAATTGACCGACAGACAGATTTCCAACCCTTTTTGATCCTTTTTTTTGGTGCAGATGAGTTAATGAACAATGAGAAGCCGCATGCCGCAGTTGGATCTCAGCTAGAAGCCTGGATACATGCATAAGTCAGAATAAGGGGACAATACATTGAAAGAAATTTGACAAATGCAAACAACTCCCTTGTAAATCTGTCTGTCGGTCAATTGGATTCAGTCACGCCTAACTGCTGGCCCGCCTCTGTGGTCTAGTGGTAAGGCATTGGCGTTCTAAGCCAGTGACCCGGGTTCGATTCCCGGCGGAGGCATTTTTTCAACCCTTGATTCAAAATGGATGACAGCTCTGGGGAACATTGAGGGAGCTACGCAATTAATATTCTCCCATTTTCATTTCTTTCAGTGTTTATTATTTACAAGGGAGTTGCCAAAGTTGTTTGCATTTCTCAAATTTCTTTCAATATATATATATATATATATATATATATATATATATATATATATATATATATATATGTATGAAAAGAGAGAAAGAGGGAGAGATGAAAAGAAAATAAAATCAATTAGATGAAATATCTAAAAAACATGAATATCACAATATCTAAAAATGACTGCAAGCAATGCACCTACCTGAATCGAAAATTGGTAAGCTTACCGGGTCACCTAGCCCATGTGCAACTTCTCACTTCTGACTTTAAAATGACTTCGAGGGTGCTCCTCAAATCCCTTTTTAAAGCGTCGGTATTTTTTTTAAAGAATGCAAATATCTAACCTTTACTGAAATTAGTAAATCATTATTGAGATGATTTCAAGGAAGCATCAGATAGAGAGGCTTAACCCTATTTATGATTTCTGTTCCAAGAAATATATGATTATCAGGGTCAGTTCGGTCATTACACCTTGGGCAGTTGACTTTTATTGTTTACTTAATCGATCTGCGGCAAACATTTCCTAAAATAGATTAAATTTTCGCGAGGACCAGGGACGGCCTGGGATTGAAATTCAGTTGTCAAAGTTACTTGTTACTTGCCAACACGTCCTATGTGTCAACCAGCTTTCAGACCGAAAATCGGTCGGCCTTCTAGCCAAACTAAACGTGGCCGATGTGAAAATTTCGCCCAGCTCTCCCTTGGCTAGTCCGCCCCTGGTAAGGAGGTTGATATTAACGACTCTTGACTTTTTTCTGCTTAGTTCTGATTTTTGTATATATATTTCAATATCATTCCAGTTTTTTTTCTCTATGCTATAGTAATTGTTTTATTATGCTAGTTAATCAAAATGACCTCGCCCCGATGATCTTTCTTCTTTATTGATGAGTACATCTTGATATCAACCTAACAGGGCAACTGCCATACTGCATTCCCTGTGTTTTATTTCCGGAACGCAAATAATATTCCGTCCTATCATTTTGGCTTTTTTTTTGTACAATTCTATTTTCACAGAATGAAAAGGTGTTTTATATATATATATATGAAATATTTCAGAAATAACAGCAGGTAGGGAGTCAAAAACACAGTAGAGTTTTTGTTGGGGTGAAATAGAATTCACTGGTCTTTTAAAAATTATAGTTTGGGAGGAAACAATAGAAGATTTTGCAATTTTGATACCATTTTCACTGTAGGCGCGTACATCGCCCGTCCGTGAAAACAACCCTTTCTACGCGTTTTTTGGTGTACGAGCATGGTGACCACCTTGTAATGGCAGTGCCCTTGATTGAGTCAAGATCTTATTAGTTTAATGATTTAAAAACCTCTCAGTGCACACCAACATAATCAAACTTTTCTTCGCTTCTGGATAGTTTCTTTCGAAATGTAATCGTAAGACCTGCAGAACTCAAATTCATTTTTTAAATATTAAATTTTAAAAAAAGCGTATCTTCTCATGAATCTTCAAAGGATTTACTTCAGAAACGAACAAACTATTACAAAAAAATAAATTACTTTGCCTTTCGTAAAACTGACAATGAGAGTTCAAACGCAAGACCAAGGACGAATACAAAGGGTACTAGGCCACAAGCAAGTGACCTAGAATAAGGCTCTGGAAAGCACTTTGACATGTTTAAGTACATATTTTCAATGACTGCATACCAACATTATTGCAGTTTTAGATAAAGTTGGTAAATATAGAGCCCCTAGGATGGGTACTCTTCACTTAAACAAAGTGAGATTAACAAGAAGCTTGTAACGATTTGGAATCTGGACCAGCTAATGAAGCATATTTTATATCAATTATTATGATTTACTACCATTTCATTTGAACTTAGACTAGTTAGAGACCTCATCAGCACGGGTATCGTATTCTGAGAAACAATATTAACCAAACCGAGATTACCAAGAAGTTTATGATTAAAGCTAAATCTTTTATGAAGCATAATCAGATAATTCCAATATTGCAGTTTCATTATTTCAAGATAATGGAGGCCTATTGTGGGGTAGGCCTACAGACCTAATTGTTCCGACTTCTTGTTCCTATTTCATCTCTTCTCCCCGTTTCTTGCTCTGCAGCTCCCTCTCTCTTTCTCCCTCTATACATCGGAATATCGTAAATTTGGTTTGCGCGAGCTACATATGACATAATAATTAGTAACCTTCGGAGTCATGCACCATAGAAACATTGCTTTCTCCCACTTACATTTAAAATAATTCAAATATGATCCGATTTTTTATTAGTATTTTTCTTATTGATTTTATAATTTCTTTCTTTCTTAATTTATTTATTTATTATGTGTCGAGAAAAATATTTCCTACTTCGATACAGATGATTTTACGTATATACATGACGTATAGGATCGGGGAAACCATCCACCCGGGGCCATCCATATGCATAAGAAATCTTTGACCATGTGTGGAAGCATTGATTTTCTGCAGAAGATTAAGTTTCGTTAATGTACCGTAACAAATGCCGAATTGCTGACTCGTTGGATTATCGAATTCTTGCGTCTTATCTGACTTACTGATCTTGATTTGCCTTGATTTATCTTGTTTGTTTTGTTTTTTCGTTTTGATTTATAACATTTCCATCATAAAAACAGGGACGAATAATTTTGAGAATGACAAATATCATTTTCGAAAAGTATATGGATCTATTAAATGCTTATATTGCTATCATGCCTAGTGGCAGAAATAAGACAAATATTGAAAAAAAATGGAGAAATAATTAATTCTCCTCATGAATCCTGTTGTAAACTCTGTTCCCTCTCTCTGCTTTTTAAAATCCTTTTCATATTTCACTCAATCTTGTCCAATTCCTCCTCGGAATACTCCCCCCCCCCTCTCTCTCTCTCTAATAATCTCCATGATGGAATTCTCTACACCCCCCCCCCTCCCTCTCTCTCTCTTTCGCTGTCATGTTTGTCACTGGCTTCTTTTTTTTTTGAAGCCTTTTCCAATTTCACCCATCGTGTTCCAATTCCTCCTCGGAACACCCCCCCCCTCTCTCTCTAATAATCTCCATGATAGAATTCTCTACACCCCCCCCCCTCTCTCTCTCTTTCTCTGTCATGTTTGTGGCTTCTTTTTTAATCGTTTTCCAATTTCACCCCATCGTGTTCCAATTCCTCCTCGGAACACCTCTCTCTCTCTCTCTCTCTCTCTCTAATAATCTCCATGACGGAATTCTCTACACCCCTCTCTCTCTCTCTCTCTCTCTCTCTCTCTTTCTCTGTCATGTTTGTGGCTTCTTTTTTATTCCTTTTCCAATTTCACCCCACCGTGTTACAATACCTCCTCGGACCCCCTTCCTCCCTCTCTCTCTCTCTATCTCATCATCATCATCATCATCATCATCTCGATAATATTCACTCCATCTCCCTGTCTCCATGGTCTCCCGCTTCTCCCCTTCTCTCTCTCCCGTTATGTATTTTTGTTATTGTTGTTGATATAAGACGGCATCGTTATGAAAATATATTCCTCTCTCAACGCAAATGGCAGAGTGCATATTGATCACTTCTCAAAGAAACAAATAAAAGTGGTTAATAGTGCATAATAATCACTTCACACAAGAAGAAAATACACAATGGCACAGCACAATTGCCTATAAATATTGTAATTGATTTGTTGGTTTTTTTTGTTCATATCGTGTTTTAATTCACCTAAGAAAACATAGTGATTTTTTTTTCTTTTTTTGGTATTTCATATTTACAGAGATAACCTACGGAATTTTGTAAATCATTTAAACGCATGTAATTATACACATTTCTTCTATTTAAAAGCTTATAACATTCCGAGGGTGAAGGAGTAGACATTAATATAGCAGAAACGCCCCGCCCTTGGAAAACTAATAAAAAGACAATTACATGCAGCTTATCGTGAAGTACAGTTTGTACATTATGGCCTATTTCTTAATTTGATTTGATTTATTTGATTTCCGCTCAAGTAAGCATTTACGAAACAAATATATACATTCAGTAATCTCGTAATCACATATCTAATATGATGATGACACAACTTACATTGCAAAAGAACATGAAGAAAGAACAGAATTACTGAGGAACTGAACGAAATAAAGTAGACCTGACTAAAAAAAAAACAAAAAAAAAAAAAAAACAAGTAAAATGGAGGGGCAAGCTGAAAAAGCAAAGCTTGTAAGGTTATTGCAGTAAGGACGTTGAAAGAAAAAATGAAGAACAATTAAAAACAAAAACAACAACATATACAAAATTCGAAATAGGGAATATCAATACCACCAATTCCGTAAACCCACCTCCGACCCTTCGCAAATCTATACGTAGAATGTACCATACCCTTGAGTGCTCACAGTCACTTTTCTCTCTTTTCACATTCACTTACACTACGCACAATGACGCATGATTCTATCAAATCCCTTTGCAATATGCAAATGTGTGACTGAATCGAAACGTCTGACTAATCCATATATGTTTAAAATCTATAACAAAGTATAAATACCTTTTGCATACAGAATGAAGTAAATAAAAGGACTGCTTAAAGCCATCGCTACATACATAACACATTCACAGACCAATTATACAATTTTATAATATTTTCATTATGCACCTGAACCATGTAAAATATGAATAATGATAATCCAACTAAACAGAATAATTTTGAAAATTGGTTACGATCATAAATAAAGCAATTGTACTATATATTATAGTCGGATATCGGGATTAAAGGAGATTAAAACCCAGCGCTACCCAAGTTCTTGGAAAATCGTAATCATTGATACGACTTAATACATTCCCATGTTTATTCTATCTATGCACAGTTAACAAGAAAATTATTCACATTCCTTGTTATTTTAAAGTATTTTGTGCTTTCCACTGGAATTATAGGTTGACTCATGTAGTGGAACTTGGGCTGAATACTTATAACATTTAGGCGAGATTTATCCAATTCTATACACTCTACGTTTTCAAAATCACCGTCAAGTTCATGTGGAACAACTTTTCATTTCGAATATTGCTTGATATTTATCAACTTAAAGGTTTAATGAAAAATACAGAACATGGCTGCCTTTTAATAAGCTGATTACATTCAGTCTGATGTAAGAAGTATTAAAAGATCAACGGTTGAAATCATATATAACTTTAGAAAATTGCTTTTATAAAGAAAGTTATCAACTAATGAAACTTAAAGCATGCCACTCTGCCACTTTTTTATTTTCAAACACAAAAACGCAATTAAAGACAAGTAGATATTTGGTACAGGCAGATAAATGAATTGATGTTTGAATTCAGTGGTTCATGAATTACATAGGAGAAATAATCAACTGGGTTTACGAAATGCCCATAGTCGGGCTGAAGGTTATCGCAATATTACGCTTGACAGCCTTGACTAAAGTTTGACAGATTCCCTGTCAAAACAACTCTAATGATCTTACTGACCGATGGGTCTAAAAACATAAATCAGGAACAAGCAATGAACTTTGTGCCATTTTAAGATAAGCTCAGTGTTCAATGACATGTGATCCCAAGCAAAGCTTTGTTTTGAACCAGCTTGTATTAAATTGATATCAACTTTATCCCCTGTTAAAAAAAAAACTATTATGCCAGCTGTTTGTCCCCTCTCTTTCAAGGCTTTGTATTACCATATACAAGTGTATTGTAGAGACTTGTGGATCATCAGCACTGAGATGGATTTATTCATACAATTTGTGGATGTTGAGACGATGGTGTTCACCATCAACAACCACAAGATTGTTTCTATCGTAGTCTATGCAAAGGCCTCGGAGGTAATGCATTGAAGCGCGCCCCTTGGTGTAATCTTCTACAACCTTGTGGTTTGGGTTTAACACTGTTATGGTCTCATCTGCCCACATGCCTGTATCCGACCGAGCAGTTACAAAGATATTGTCATGTTTATCAATTGCAATGCCTCGGTAGTGCCAACCGCGGTTTTGGACTGATATTTTGAAACGCTCAACATATTCACCACTGGTTTTGAAAACATTTATGTCATCGAAATCAGTTACGTATAGCTTATCTTTAGAATTGACTGCCAAATACCATGGTTTTCGAAGATAATCGCTGCCGCCAAAACTACGGAGATATTCCCCATATAAATCATACACTTTAATAAGATGACTGGAAAATTCCGCAACAAAAACCTCACCCTTGTGAACCACGATACCAGTTGGATCCTTCAAACCGTCTGCCCAAAAGTAATCAACACCGTCTTTTACTTGCCTAACGTGTCCTAATCGGTTATCAGTCAAAAGGATACCCCTAGAATCTGGTAATGCAGCTAGTCCGTAGGGCAGGCGTGTGTTGTATGAATAGTAAACACTGCGCTGGTCGTTATCAGGATTGTAAGATATTAGGCGGTTGTGGTAAGTATCGGCTATTATATATCTATTGCCATATGTAATAACATCATGGGGACGTGATAGGCCCGGGGATAACCGCCACCTCACATTACGTCTGAAATTCAGTGAGACTGTTCGACGCGATGTCGCCACTGTATGGGGAAACAACGTGAAAAATGGATTGAAGTCTACAATCCTACGGCTTGCATGCCATTCTTATACAATTATGATTCAAGCAAAACGTATTTTGCCAATGAAAGAAAATATAAGCACATAATAAAGCGCCAAGCTCTACAGCCAAAAAAATTATGCTTTGAAATGTTTGAAGAGTAAGACCAGGTAAGAGCAAATAAATACGTGATGCTGGAGGGGTGGGGGGGGGGGGGGCTTTAACCATTTAGACGTTTTTTTTTTTAATTTTAATTTTGTATCTTGGTTCTGTATTTCCAGACTTGAAATTGTATTTGTGTAATTTTTATTATCCGATATAAAAAGAATTTTCCTGTATGGAAAATAAATACTCAATCCAGTTCATTTCAAATTCAATTCCGTTCAACTTAATTCAATTTAAGGCAGAATAATTAGTTTGCTGTCGTTTCGAGGATTGTATGTTTCACCGAACCTTGTGCTTAATGGCAGAATTTAATAGTTCTACTTCAATTCTTAAAATGATTTAAAAGGAGCATCATTAGATGTCGACGCCGTTTGTCTTACAAGTTTCTTCTTTTTGAATTGCATTTCTGACAATGTATTTTTGTGCAAAATATATGTCAAGGCAAAAAGGGTACTAGTGGACACTTTAGGTTGTTTTGTGCATATACATGTATATCATCATCAACAGTGATCTGTCAGGTTCAATAACCCAATTAGTTTTTTTTATGGCAAATGTCTCTCCAAGTGCTACACTTTTGAGACATCCGTTTCAGCTCTTCATATCCTGTTGCTCCTCACTCTGCTATCAAATCATCTAGGAAGCCTTTACGAGGTCTTCCCTTTGCCTTCTTTCCATGCAGGAATGTATATACATGCTTCAAAATTTGTAGACCTATATGATTCTTTCTTCATCCTAAACTCCTGTCCTCATTTCCCTCTTTTTACACAATGCATTCCTCCCAGAGGTGCAGAATATTTCTCGTGTTTTAGCCGAACTTACTTTTTTTCTGTCCTGATGAATGCGTTAAACGTCAAATTGTGCACTTGTCCACCGAAGGTCCCAATCACCTTTACCCCTTCCTTGCGGAAGCATAAAATGATCTGAATTTGATCGGTACGAAAATGAAATTAACATTAGCTGAACATGATGAAAATCAATGAAAAAAACGATCAGTTTTGTCACTTATTTGAATTAAGATTCAGAATCCTTTCATGTAAAATTCTCATGCATATTATCATGATTATGTAGAGAACGAAAGACAAGCAATAAAATGATTGTTAGCATAGTAATCCGCTGAGACTGGTTTCTGCATCTTCAGCAAATAATTTAATTTGAAAATAACTAAATGCAATAGAAAAAAAAAATAAAAACTGTAATGTGCATTGCACTCATGATCACGTTAATAGCAACGTAACTATTTAATGACAGTATTATTACATCATAATCAACAAAACATTTTAGAAAATTAAAAAAATACCAGAGAGAAATAATCAAAAACTAAATTATTAAGCATAAATCAACTAAATGAAAGCTGAAACATTCTACAGTATGCCCCAGAAAAAAGACCCCACAAAACCCGATTTCCTGACACCAGAAATTTTCTATCACAATAAATAAATTCCTTGATGTACGGAAGCTTAAAAATTCCACCTTGTCTTCTCGACCTTTTTTGGTCCAAGAAGGCGAAAAGGCGAGATTCCCAACTTCGTATTGGCGACTTCTCAGCCACGAGAAGGTGAGAAAGCGACACTCAAGATCTTATCAACTCGACTTCTTCGGTCTAAAAAGGTGAGGAGGCGAGAGTTGAGGTGTCGTCAAGTCGACTTCTCGGGTATGGGATTTGAAATCTCGCCTTCCCACCTTCTCCTACCGGAGAAGTCGAGAAGATGAGATTTGGAATCTCACCATCCCGCCTTCTTGCACCGCAAAAGTAGAGAAGACGAAATGCCGGATCTCACCTTCTCACCTTCCTGGATTCAAGAATTCGAGTAAACGAGATTCCGGATCTTATCTTCTCGCCTTCTTGGACCAAAAAAAGTTCGAGAAGATGAGATGCTAGATTTCGACTTCTCGTCTTCTAGGGCCAAAGAAGTCGAGTTGACGAGATGCACGATCTCATCTTCTCGTCTTCTATCACCAAAACGGGTCGAGAAGACGAGGAATTATGTCCTTATCTCGATGGCACTTGATCCCGCACTGATGAGATACACATGTATGGAAACATATACGAAACATCTATGAACCACAGTCATCGCTTCACAACATGCACTTTTGTTTTCAAATCTAATCCCAAAGTGAAAAAAAATCCTTGTTCCCTTTTGTTTAGCAGTTGAATTCCATTTCTCTTCTCAACTATTTTGTAAAATCTGGTGGAATTTAATGTCTGTGTTCCCGATGGTCAAAACTGTCAGATTCAGTTTTTTAAATGTGCTTCTTAAGTCTGCTTTAAATCAGCAGTAAAATAAGTCTGAATGTCATGTTCATTAAGCTGGGTGGGATCGACTAGCTGCACCGGAGAATCATAATTCCGCACACATCCTACACAAATATACACGAGGCCACTTGTAAGTTGTGATATGTGAAAAAGAACGAAATTACATGCTAATTCCAGTTCTTAGAAAACCAGTAAAACATAGACCTTCTAATTTCCATTATAAGCATTTACTAAATAGGAAATATCAACTGAGCAAGAATCGTTTTCATCTCTTCAGAGTAGAGGTCTCAATTATGAATATTTATTTTCATCTATTTCATTCATTTATTTTCAATTTGATCTATTCAGGGTAGCCTCTTCAGTTATGCTGCTGTCCTCGGGGGCCCTGAGATAAACATATAATATTTACAAACTTATCAGTAATAAGTAATATCAGTAATAACGTGTGAAACAATCTGAAGTATCATTCATATAAATCTTCATTTGAGTATTAAGGAACATGATGGACTATAATAAGAAGGGAAATAAATTGAAGAAAAATAAGGAGATATTATACGAGAAACAGGAAGGGGAAAAGTTATGGGAAGGAACGTGGCCGTACGCACATAGGGGGTTAGGGGGCAGTTGCCCCCCTAGAAATTTTTAAACCCTCATTTTTTCTATTTTCCCTTTTATTTTGAGAATTTCCCCAAATTCCACCCAAAATGTGCACCAGATCGTTCAATTTCAATTCTAAAAAAATGCAAAAGCTCCAACTCGGTCGCTTTTCTCTCTCGCTTGCTTGTCCCTTCAAATATTGAATATATTCTTGCCCCCCCCCCCCAAGGAAAAAAATTCTGCGTACGGCCTTGGGAAGAAATTAAGTGAAGAAGAAAACAGGAAAAATTGAAGTTGAGAGACAGGAGACAAGGAGAAAGATGCTCACAGTAAAAAGCTATACGAGAGGAAGAAAAAGAAAAGAATACAGGAAAAGGGAAAACCGGAACGGCGAAGTGGCCAATAATAATTTGTAAAAATGACAATAACTTGATACCTGTCCCGGAGCTTCGATTTGCACACGTCACTTTGTTCCTTCCAGCTTGACGTCCAAACATCGTTCTGAGGTAAGAGAGTAATCCTACAATCTTTTAAGCCCAGTGCTTAATTTTCTTCTTCAGTTATTAAAATGATGACATAAAAGTGATAAGCGAGGTCATATTGTTTAATTTTGAAGGGCTCTTGAGATTTCAAGTTAATGTTCTTTGAACATTGTTTCCAATAAACCCGATAGAGCTGCTCAAATATTCTATCGAGGTGGGCTCTTCTTTTAATGTCCTCAAACGATTATTAACCCATGTTAACCCTTTGACTTATTGGTGAGATCGCCTCAAACCCTTGAAAACTGACTGTATTATCATCACGCGGAAAAAAGGGTCTTTTTATGTAATTTGTATATGATGATTAAAACGTCGTGTTCTAGATGTTCTACCAATAACAAACACCTGCCTGATGGAATAACTTAGCCAAGAGAAAATTTGGGGGGAGGGTTTATGCCCCCATTTTCCAATAACCCCCTCTCTGCTCCCTTCGGAACATAAAAGTGTAAAAAAAAATATTATATTAAAAAATCCTAAATACATCAACATGTGGATAAATAAGGCTAATATGAAAATTATTTATAAAGCTCACAATGATATCTTCCACCGGCGTAAATGCGTTTTGAGGAGTGTGTGTGTGTGTGTTGGGGGGGGGGGGGTGATCGACATTTTTTTTGGCCTAAATTTCTTGTCCGAACTCACATTTACGTATACACACATGCCCTTAATCGCCCAAAAAAATAACCACTTTTTGAAATGAAAATTCCACTATATGACCGTCGTTTATGACATTCTTATAAAAAAAATTCACCAACTGATTAATTACAATATCATTTTCTTTCAAATGAAGGGGGGGGGGATATTTATACACGCCATTCCCCCTCTCGAAAAAGTAGGGGAATATATCCCCCCCCCGGGATTTACGCCAGTGATATCTTGTCACAGGATTAATCTTCTCCCAGCTTTGCCATTGTTAGTTTCTATTTTCAAATGCTTCTCATTTCATGTATAATCATAATCATATTAACTTTTGTAAACGTACGTAAGATTTATTTCCAATTTATATCAATTGTTACTGCAAGCTATCTAGCACTGTTTTTTTTTTTCATTCATGAGAAGTAAAAAAGAAAAACCCAACACCTTTGAATTGTACTGGATGTCGAATTCAACATAAAGCAGATTACTCAAACACATGGTTTTTGCTACCCCCCCCCTAGAAAAATTGATTACCCTGCATCAATTTCTAAAAAAAAAATGTCTACTATCTCATGTTTGTTTCCAACAGTTGGACTGCGATCTTTACATAAACAACACAATAGTTTTCTTCACATTTTATCTTATCTTCAGTGAAAACAAAGGAGTTCTAACAAAAACAATTTTCCGACGATTAATAATCTGGCGCAAATGAATAGATAAATGTTCAAAATGGTAGGCCATTATCAAAGTTTCTTGTTTTCGTTTAAGTTATCGTTCAAAGGTGAAAGAGTCCGTGGGACTGGTGATTGCATTATTCATTCGATCAATTTACTGCAACCTTTTGCTTAAAATTAAAGTTCATTAAAGGACCAGAGGTCGCCTAGCATCCCCGATTCCCATATCCAGGGGGCGATGAAGGTGGTGGCACCCCCCTCCCTTTTTAAAAACGCCTATAAAAGCTTTTGCGAGAAGAGAAAATGGTGAGAGAAAGTAGGAAGAGACGAGCAGACAAGGAACGATGAACCTCGAAGCTTCCGCGCTTCGCGCCTAAAATAAACTCCTGCTACGCCGATGCCGATCAGGTTTGAAATTATAGGTTCACGAATCCTCTACGTCAGAGTGGATTGTGGGGGAATTTTACCAACATCCACGTGGCCAGTCCGTCCCTTACATGGAGGTCAATATCTACCCTTCTCTGCCTTGTAGTTACTAAACTACTTTTTTACTTTTATACTGATGATTAGATTTCGACATAAATTTTATAAGGAGCAACTACCCTCTTGCATTTCTCCTTTCCTATGCATCAAGAAACAATATTTCTACCACCCAAGAAATCTTTCGCCCTGCTTCATGTGCTTGCTAACTTTTTTTCAGTGCATATTTTTCAAAGGTAGGAAGGGTGAGCTTTGCTTGACATGCTTGAGGAAAATGTTATTTGTTCGCTTTTTTATTCAAATTATATTTATAAGTTTGGAGGGAATAGCAGAAAATGCACACCCTAATAAACAAAGCATAACGAGAAACACAGCAGAAACGTTTGTATCAAGCTTCATATATATGTGTGTTCCATTGACACAATTCTGTGAATTTCAGCTCGATTGAGGCAGTTTCTTGTGTTGCGTGATTTCAAAACCTCGCAGTGCAACCAACTTTTCCGACTGCTTCCAAGGCAGATCCTTTGACAATGTGATCGCAGGACCAGAACTCCTATTTGTCTTTTTGATATTAGATTCTAGAAACATTTCCCTCTTGAATCTTAAAAGTATATGGATTAGGTACGAAAACTAATAACATATTACAAAAAAATTAAAATAGATTTATTATTTGAAATGATATTTCCAAAGTTCAACCAAAAGACAACAACCTTTACAAGCAGGTGATCAAGAGTATAACCTACAAGCAAGCAACCTTGCCTGAGGCTCTGACAATCACTTTGATAAGTTAACCCATTTTTCATATACTTTATTGATTACAGATAAACTGAGTAAATAGAAGCCTTAGCAGGAAATCTCTCAAAGTGTCTTTGTAAATTTGACAAACACAAATTAGACCACATTAATATTACCATGATTACAAAGGACATGAAGGAGCTGATATTCAATCTGCTATGAAGCGTATCGTACTTTTCAACTACACTGCAGGAATGCTTTATTGATTTTTGCAGATAAAAAAATTAAAAGAAGGAGGCCTTTGATAAAAAGAAAAGGCCCTCTTTCTTTCTCAGAGTCTCAACCATAACAGGATGAATCAGAGTGAGATTTTATTAGTTTTTAATTATCTAAATTTCCTGTATTAATGAAGCATGTTACACATTTCAGTGGCAATAGTTTTCAAAGCGTTTTTGTAAACCTATTTTGGACGGGGGGGGGGGGGGGGGGACTTTGACAGATCGGCTGATTTTCGTCATTCCAAAGGTTCGTTGTTCCGAAGGTTCGTTATTCCGAAACAAGCAAATTGCGTATACCTAAATGTTTGTTACTCCGAAAATGAAAAAGGGTTCGTTAATCCGAACATTTGTGGCGTTATTCCGAAGGTTCGTGAGTCCGAAAATGAAATAAGGTTCGTTATTCCGAAGGTTCTTTAATCCGAAAACGAAATAAGGTTCGTAACTCCGAAAATAACTAACGAACTAATAACGAACCTTTTTTCTTTTTCGGACTCACGAACCTTCGGAATAACGAACCTTATTTCGTTTTCGGATTAACAAACCTTCAGAATAACGAACCTTTTTTTTTTTCATTTTCGGACTCACGAAACTTCGGAATAAGGAACCTTTTTTCATTTTCGGTCTTACGAACCTTCGGGAAAAAAACCAACCTTCGGAATAACGAACTGTAACCGACAGATCACTCACAGTAACGAGACTGATCAACCTGCCCTGACATGTCTGAGGTATGTTTCTATATCAGTGGAAATATCTATCAAAGTTTACGATAAACCGATTAAATCGACCCTTATTTTCTAAGGGTATGCATACACAGAACACTAAACGAGATTATATAAACTGAAAATTAGAGCTGTATCAACTTGTTTCAATGTCAACCATCTGTTCTTGTATAGTCTGCTGTTCAGAATTTTATACTGGATATTCTCTTATTTTAGTTTCTCTTATTGTACATGGAAAAGAAAGAAAGAAAAAAATGACCGCACTTCCTCCTGTATCCCACAATGGAGAGAAAAAGATATGTATATTTCTTTACAGACATCTTTAAAATCATAAACAAGAGCAAACTAAACTAAACTGTCTCGATTTTTTTTAATTGCTATACATTTTAAAAATCCAGTTGCTGCATCATGTTCATTGTCCTTCCTCTCTCCTTTCTTTTTCTTTGTATTATTGTTTTTACGTGAAAAAAATGAAAAGAAAAAGTAGTTGAAAGTAACTAATTCTATATGTTGCGAATAAAAGCTATACGAGAGCCCATAAACTGATTATGGTTCCTTGCATTTCTAAATTTATATGTATCCTTTAACTAACATGCACTAAAAGCGATTTAATAAAAATCTATGGGGTGGCTTCCAGTCCTTCCTTAAACCAAACATGATTATCTTTTTCCTAGTGCAATCCCCAAAAGTAACAAACCAGTTCTATCAACAAAAGCATGCCTTAAAATGTGATTTAGTTTATTTATATGTAGTCATGTGACACACGAATATCCATTCAACGATTGTGATATGTATTTTCCCTGTGAAGATTTTATTGCCTTTATTCACTCCTATGTATTACCTGTGATTTTTTTTAAATTGCAAACAGGGTACCCTTCAAGGCTTACTATATTGACGTCTGATGTCCATTTTACACTTTTACTTCCATTTGTTTGTGTTCTTTTCATCCTTCATTTTCTTTTTTTCCTCATCTTCTGGCGCTGTGAGCATCTATTATTTCTACTCTTTCTTCCTTCCACGTGTCTCACATTTTCAACTGATTCCAAAAGATGCGTCTAATGAGATTTTCATTCTAGGGAACGTGCTTGATGATCCTATGAAGACGACATGGCTGCCATGAATATTTTTCCTTTTTACTCCTTACAGGATGATGAATTGATTTTCTCTTCATTTAATTCTTCTGACATCGATGTCGTTAATTCCAATAATGATAACCTCCGTGAAGCAGATTTTGCTTCCAAACTTACGGCAAATACTCCTGAATTTAAATATCATATTATTGACAATGATACTGCCTCTAAGTTTCAAACATTTGAATATATTACTGATTCCCAGTTTAATAGGATTTCGCCTCATTTCGAAAAAAAAAAACTTCTTTATTACTACAATTTAACATAAGAAGCTTAAACAAACACTTTGAATATTTCAAATATATTGTCAGCACTCTGAAATTTCAATGCTCAGTAGTGGGATTGTCTGAGACATGGTTACGAGACGAGTCCGCTTCTTTTTATTCTCTTGACGATTTTACCCTTGAAACAAATTCTAGAGCTGAAAAGCGTGGCGGTGGTGTAACTTTATATATTTCGTCAAAATTAAGTTATAGATTATTACATGAATTGTGTTTTATGTTACAAGCTGTTGAAACTATTTTTTATTGAAATACATGTACCCAACAGTAGAAATATAATTGTTGGAGTTGTATATCGACCTCCACATCCTAATCATGTAGATTTTGTTGCAGCTATACAGTCAATAGTTTCATCGAATCATCTTAACTCTAAACATTGCTTCCTAATGGGCGATTTTGATATTAAGCTTTTGCGTTCAGAACTTGATGTCTTCTGTCAGGAATTTCTTGATATTATGTTGTCACAGTCATTCATACCTCTAATCAATAAGCCAACCAGAATAACAAATTCGTCTTTCTCACTTATTGACAACATTTTTTCCAATTCTCCGGAGTTCGCTGAAATGGCATCATCATGTCAGACTTAAGTGACCATTTTCCAATTTATTTGTTCCTACCTATAATTACAACTTCCAAACCAAAGAATAATTATATTAGTACTTATCGTAAAATGAATAAGTCAAACATGGACAAACTAAAACATAGTTTAGGAACAGTTGATTGGCATGGTGTCCTTAATAATAATAATGCCAACGTGGCTTTTGATATATTCCTTGATCACTTCACAAATTGCTTTGATACAGATATTCCTTTGAAAAGCTCTAATCGAAAGTCTGATTATAAAAAGATCTCGCGCTACCCTTGGATTTCCCAATCACTTTTAAGCTCAATAAATAGGAAAAATCGCTTATTTTATAGATATAAATCTAAACCTACAGAAACACGTGAAAGAAAATACAAGCGTTACAAGAATACTTTGACTTCTGTCTTTCGTAATGCCAAAAAGGAGTATTTTTTTCAAACAATTTGAACAACACAAAAATGACAGCAAACATACATGGAAATTGATTAATAGTGCATTCAACCGGAAAAACTCTAAAACTCAAATTTCTGAAATCAAGGTTAATGATGCTTGTTTGCAAAACCCAGACGAAATTGCCGATAGCATCAATGATTTTCTTTTTTTTTTTGGTTGATATCGGACCCAACCTTGCCCAAGACATACCCCCATTAAATCGACCCTTTTACTCAAGTCTAGACCAACCTAATACACAATCTTTGTTTCTAACACCTATACAGCCAGAAGAAATTATTGATATTACTAACAACTTAAAGGATAAAAAAGCTGCTGGATATGATGGCATTACTAATTCTCTCTTGAAACATATTATGACTGAAATTATTGTCCCACTTACACATATATTCAATCTATCATTACTTACCGGAACAGTCCCTCTTAAACTGAAAATAGCAAAAGTAATTCCAATTTTTAAAAAGGTGACCCACTCGATCGAGGAAATTACAGACCGATTTCCTTGTTAACCTCATTTTCGAAAATCTTAGAAAAACTTGTTTATTCTCGTCTGACTAAATTTTTATCTAGTTGTAAAATACTATCAGATAATCAATTTGGTTTTCGCAAAAAACATGCTACAGACCATGCTGTGATGATTCTTATTGATCAAATAATTCGTGCCATTGACAACCATTCGCATACAGTAGGTTTGTTCCTGGACTTCTCCAAGGCCTTCGACACTATCGATCACAAAATTTTATTGTATAAACTTTCATACTATGGTATTAGAGGGAGGGCCTTGGAGTGGTTCAGGAGCTACCTGACCGAAAGAAACAACACAACATCTTCAACTAAAACTATTAGATGCGGTGTTCCGCAGGGTTCCCTTTTGGGTCCGCTCCTTTTTATTTTAGACCTCAATGATTTTAAAAAAAAATCTTCTTATATCTTGTTATTTATATCATTTGCTGATGACTCTAATATATTCCTCTCCGAACGTGATCCACAAATTCTCCTGAATAAAATCAATTCCGAATTAGTTTATGTACAAGACTGGATAAGAGCAAACAAGTTATCCTTAAATATCAACGAAACAAATTACATGATATTAAGTAATTCTATTGACTCTCTCCCAGGCCCTGTACATATTAATGGAAAAGATTTTCAACGGGTTCAGTGTACTAAGTTTCTTGGGATCTTTATTGATGATAAACTCTCTTGGAAATTTCATATCGACTACTTGTGTAGATTAGTATCAAGAAATATTGGCGTTATGAACAAATTAAAGCATATGTTTCCCTTTCAGATTTTATTGTCGCTTTATATGACACTTATTTATCCCTATTTAACATATGGAATCTTAGCGTAGGGCAACTCCTCCAAGATTCTCAGTAACATAATACTTATTTTACAAAAACGAATCTTGTGAATAATACATGATGTTCACTTTCGTTCTCACACCGACATCTTATTTTTCAACAACAAAATATTAAAAATAGAAGATCTCTATAATTGGCACTTAGGAATTTTCATGTTTCAGTTATCACAAAACGCGCTGCCCTCCCCTCTTATTGCTATTTTCACAAGGAATCATGAAATACACTCATATCCCACACGACAATCAAATCATTATCATTCTCCGTTCTTACAGACATCCCTTGCCCCCAAAACTGTAATCTTCACTGGACCTAAGTACTGGGATGAAATTCACCTATCTCTCAAATTTATTCCCAGGCTCTCCGCCTTCAAAAAAAAATTAAAACAATTAATTTTACAATCTTACATCTAATTCTTTCTTCTTTTTCTTTTCTCTTACATAGCCGCTGTTTAGCTTGAAATGTCTAATACGTGGAACGCTCTCTTCACATGTATGTCTTTTCTCTTCTCCTTTCTTCCTTTTATGTTCCTTCTCTCTTCCTTCTTTCACCCTTATCTTTCTCTTTTTATAGCCTTCTTTTTCTCTAATTTGATGTTTTTATTTTCATTTTTCTACAAGGCAATGTATAATGCCCCATAATTTGGTATATACAAATTCATTCTGACTTTATTACTTCCAAACTGTATTTGATCACCGAGGAACTAATGTTTTACAAGCTTTGCTTTTTGTAGTTCCTCATTTCTCATGTTTTCCATTTCCTGTATAATCATGCCATAGGTTTTGTATATGTATCTATTGCCAACTTGCTTTAATTTTTGTATATCATTTTTCTTATATTGTAAGTTCTGTTTGTTTGTTTGTTTGATATGTATATATGATACATGAGAAATAAACACGCTTGAAATTGAAAAATTGAATAATGTTCAGGAGTTTCAAAAAAGCTCTCACAAAAAAGTAGACAATTCTGTGCTTTGGCGGAAATTCCGGGGGTGGGAATACATAATTATATATAATCATACCCCCACTTTTTCGGGGGGTGGGGGTGGCGTGTACAAAATAAACCCTCACTTTTCAAGGAAGAAAAAAATGTATAAAAAAAGAGAGGAAAATAGAAAGGAAAAAATGGAATGAAATTAAAGGGAAAACATGGAGGCGAACGCTCGCATCTTTATATCTACGCAATGTATATGCTATTCTCCTACTCATAAAGATGTTAGTTAAAGGCCTATAACTGCAAGGATTCGAGCGGTAAGTTGACCTAAAAGAAATGAATTTTCACGAGCCAGATAACGACTTGTGACCATTAAAAGGTATAATTCTTATCATACCCACTGTGAGAACGGAAAATGCCGATTGGGTTATACCTTATTAAATTCTGAAATCACGAAAAGAGAATAAAATTTCACTTGAAGCTGCTGTGCAACGAAAAGGAATCAGATGAATTGGTGAATGCTTTTCCTCTTGTATACAACATTGAGGAGAAAGTACTATTCACAGACAGGTCTATATAATTGTACAAAATCGTCCACAAGATTAAAAATAAGTCACGTCCTAATTTTTTGTATATCTAGCCAAAGTCTACTCCGTGGTCGAACTATGGGGTAGCCATTGCAAATGTGACAAAATTCTCTAATAGTAGATGTTCGTTTTATCAGCATTTTTTGTAGTCAAACTATTAAAAACTGCATGGGAATGATAAGTACATTAGCGTAGACAGGTCCTCATACCGGGGAGGGGGTGGGGAATGATTCCCGCATTGATACCAATTTACATACACCCGTACGCGCGTTTCCGTTTTACACCGTTGCCTAGGCATTTTCGCGAAAAAATCCTACAAGTGCTCTGGTGAAAGAGTCTAAGTCCTCAGCGGTGTTATATGTCTATGGCGCACATATAGACGACAGCCAAGATATTCACTGCATGCATGCACATCATACATTGTAAATGTGCGCGAACGAGCTGAGCCCATAGAGTTCTATGGCTGAGCCTGATCTTATATAAAGGAGAAAAAAAAAAACAATGAAATACATAAGGAGAGAGAAGAAGCTAGATGGAAGGAAGAACAAATAAAAACATAGGACACGGGAGAGGATAGATGAGAGGAAGAATAAAGAAATACATGAAGAAAGAACAGAGGATACACTGTTCACTATTTCTTCGGGGTTTTTTTTCTTTTCTTTCATCTAATACATTTCCCTTTTCTTTATGGACTTCCTTTTTACATTTCTTTGGGCAATCCTCTCGTCTGTTTCTTCGCCTTCAGTTCCTTGAAGGCACCTTTTTCCTTCTTGCCGTTTTCTTTCATCTATTCTCTCTGTACACATACACGATCGCCGCGTGCACCGACGTAAGTGGTAGGAGAGCTGAATCTCTGGCTGAAACGAAACCTAGACTTTGAAACCAGCACGTTTGATGCAATTAATCGAAAAACTGCCTAGCCTACGGCGTAAAACAGAAACGCGCCACCCGTACATACATCAACTTCAAAAAGTGTGTGTGTTTTTGTTTGGGGGCGGTGCAACCCCTATCCACCCCCCCCCCCCGCTATCTCCACCCCTGGACAAGTACAATGGTTTTCTTGGCCATTAAACCAAGAGACCAGAAGACTAGTTAAAATATAAAGGAACATAACAGAGTAGACAGAGTTGTCACATTTGGCTACCTATAGTTAAGCCACAGATTTAAACCATGGTTTAACTTAGTATACGGGCCAAAGAGTCCAGTTGCTCATGTTCAATGTACTTATTCTCTCAAATTATTGTATTCATTCTAGGTAAAATAATAATCTACCACCTGAAATCAGTCAATACAAGTCGCAGAAGACTTTGAATTAAAATCTGAAGACCCACCTTCCCAATTACTTTCATTTTTTCATTTATATTTGTCTAATTAAGACATATTAAGCTTGTTGCATGTTTTTGTCTTGTGTCATTTGTATGTTATGTACTTCATTTTATTTACTTTCATGTAGTATACAATGTTGAATGGTCTATCTTTTAAGTTTTTGATCAACTTCTTTTGATTCCATCACATTTTTATACACGTGTTTAACTTTTACTTCAATAATAATGATGATGATAATGATAATGATAATAATGAATGAATAAATAAATAATGATAATGAGTAGATAAATAATCACAATTTTCTTTGAGCTTGTAAAATACCTATCTTTTTATATACACTTCTTTTTGCCTCTCATCGTTTTTCTTCTTTTTCTCCTCTTTTTTTTTTTCTTCCTTTTTTGATCGCTTTAAGTCTTAGTCCCCCTCATGCCCCGCCTCTAGCGCCACTTCTGTTACTTACAATTAATTATCATCATATTCATGACAATGAATTGCTTCGTATATTACACGCATTTTCTGTACTTGATGGTCAGGTAACAGTCATGTACGTACACAATGTTACCAAAAAAAGATCGGATTTGTAATGTTCGTAATTCAAAACACCAAAGTCAGAGGCAAATGTAAAAAGAAGGAAGCTAATTAGCTTTCGAATCTCCCCAAGGGGATTAATTAAGAGTATTCTATCTCGAGTCACTAGGTAAACCAGGTGAATTATTTCGGGCTAATTAGTTCCTACTTATTAATATCCTGTCACACATGCAGCAAAACTATTCCACAACAACAGCAAAACCGACCGGCATTTTACTTCTCGTGGTTGTTTGATGTCAGTCTGGGGGATGTTTCACAAAGATTTAAGTTTGGCTATAAAACGCGCACTTAAATTCCTACTTGCGTGCTGCATATTACGCATCACCGCATTGGTCAGAATCATAGCAGGGGACGCGCGCATTGACGCTTAAGCACGACTCTAAGCCAAACCTAACACACTTTGCGAACACCCCCCCCCCCCCAACCGGTATCATACCTCTCCTTTGCCTATATAGGGAGCTCAAGGGGTAATATCTACACCAACGAATTCTGTTGATGTCCAGGGGAGCATTTCATGAAGAGTTTTGTCAGTGATTTTCACTGACAAATGTTATAAGCTACTGAAAATCCTCGCATCTGATTGGCTGAGAGCAAATTAGTCGGTGAAAATCACTGACAAAACTCTTCATGAAACGCTCCCCATATGTCTATTTTTTCAAAATTCTCAGTCATCAGGGCCTCCTTTGCAGAAAACTGACCACTGATGGTAACTCTGCCATCAGTGGTCATGAAGGTAACTATCATGGTAATATTGCTCAACATTCAGTCAAATTTAAGGGTTCCATGGAAGTTACCATTGACCATGAATGGTAAGTTTTATGCATTGGGGGCCATAGACATCTGGCACCTGAATAATGTTAAAGGCATTGGCTAACTTTGTGAGCGGCTGAGTACTTGTATTTGTATTCAGAAACCCTGAAACCAACCATAATTTGAAATGAAAAACTGTAAATAAGACGCAAACGCCGATTTTATTAGTTTTGGTCTCATGACTAGAGGAGTATTTTCAACCAGTTAAAAAAAAACCATTGGCTGCACCTCTCTCCCTGTACTATACATGATTTGTATACGCACACACACACACACACACACACGCACACCCACACCCAAGTCTACATCACTCTACTTCCGAGGACAACTATTGTCTCCGATCCTCGCAAGGCTGACGGAATAAACCTCAAATCCTTTGTTTGACAACCGAGGACTATTGTTCTCAGGAATTTTCTTTGTTCACTGTTCTCGCTTGCAAAGCTATACAAACCCACACACCACCGCACTATACAAGATATGCATACACACACATAGGCCTACACTGTTCAGGTGAACTCTGTGCACATGCATGCTCCTTATGTCCAGTCTGTGCAACCGACCATTATATTTTCTTCAAACATTGGCTTACATTTTTAATATTTAAAAATACTTTCAGTCGATATTTTACTTTGATACTTTCAGAATGGTATTTTTAAACTATAACTCTTGTGTTTATAACATTGTCAAGTAGCAAAATGAGATTTTTTTTTTAATTCTCACAATGTTAGCCTTTTACTTTAACCCATTCGTGACAGGAATTATTTAAAGCCTAATTTGATCAGCTCTTATTCTTCAAATTGGCAACACCAACATTTTTCTTTTATTGCTACATTTTACTTATAAAATATCATGTATCTGAAATCAATATAAATTGACGGAATGTATAATGAGAAGTCATAAAGTTGCCAATTTGCGGGGAAAACAGTTATTTTAACATTTTCATGGCATTGCCAATTTAAGGATTTTAATGCTTATTTTTCTTTAAAAAAATTTCAGCATCAAACAACAAATATTGATGCAACAAAAATGGGCACAGTAAGTGTAAATTTTTTTTTTTACTCTTTGTATTTGGTATGATTTTTAGGGCTTTGCATCAAAAGATATTAAACCAAACCGCATAATGTGGACCCTCTGTCACGAATGGGTTAAGCTATATTTGGCACTTTCCACCTAAATTTAGATGTAAATGGGTACCGGCAGGAAGGAATTCCTTGAATGTTGCAAGCACTGAAACTGGTAGTCTCAATTTATGGCGATCCTATTGGCAGTGTTGCTTCAAAATGGAAAGTTCAGAAGGACAACTCTCCATGTCTTTTGTACACAAAATTTCATTTCCCCCCATTATCTCTCAAGGTGCAGCTTGTCTCCTTCCTAGCTCAAGATATACATGAATCGTGGGAAAATATATTTGACACAACATAATGTTGAGTTCTCAAAGAGACAAGCAGCATCTTTAGAGATAATGGAGGAAAAGTGAAATTTTGTATACAAAACATATAGAGAGTGTTGTCCTTCTATACATGCGACTTTGAAGCAACATTGCCAATTTGAGGATCGCCATAAAAAGTAAATTGAGACTTTTCAAACTTTCATAACTTTCTCATTTTATAACTAATTTTGATGGAACTTTTTAAAAACTGCTTCTCTCTGTCCTCTCTTTTCGTTAAAATGGATCACCAGTGTTTCATTCTCCTTTAAGTAGCTTAAAGTAGCTCCTGAGAAAAAGCCCATTATATTCAGCCTCTAAGCTTTTCAATAACCTCCCAGAGAACATCCGATCAGAAAAAAGCCCGGCAGCATTTGTACGATTTCTATCTCTTACCTAAACCCATTAACCCATCCCACCCTTTTCTTTGGTTATCGGTTCAATCCATATATGTTTTTATTTATTCTTATTTCAAATATTTTTTTCTTATGTTACTTTTCATTTAATATCTAGTTTTTTTTTTCTTCAAGTTTTATTGCTTTTGTTTTAAGTTATTCTGATTCATTTTTATTCAAATTATGTTCTGTTTTCATATATTTGTTTTGTATTTCTTGTATTGTTATGTTTGTTTTCTGTTCACGGCCTTGTTGAAAGTAGCTTTTAGCTGATGGCAGGTTTTTACCCGTAATTAAATAAAATAAATACAATACAATACAATAAAACAGTCGACAACGACACCTCTGCTATTTTTCTTTGGTCTGGTGTTGGTTTCGTTCGTGTGAATGGGTCATTGAGAAACATGAAATCTCGTGCACAGGGTTTCCTTTTATAGAGCCTCTCAATTACGTATGAGGAAAGATGATGACTTGTGGAGGAAGCATGCGAAACAAACAAGAAGCCATCAACGTGGCGTAGCCACGTGAGGCCCTGGGGATATCACGCCCATCCCCTATCAAATGAGGCAAAATGACAGGAAAAACACGATTTATTTTTCAAGTGATTGGCTTCGGTATTCAGATCTAACCCCAACCTGTTCATTCCAATTCTTAGGGGGTTTTCACAAAGAGTTAGGTTTTGACTTAGAGTTGTGCTTAAGCGCCAATGCGCATCCGGTATTTAACGCGTAATCTCATTCGTAGACTCTTCAATAACGCGCGTCACCTGACCATAATTCTGACCAATGCGGTGATGCGTAATATAAAGTACGCAAGTAGGAATTTAAGTGCGAATTTAGTCAAAAGTAATTATTTTTGAAACACCCCCAGAAACGATACTCACAGACTGGAACTCTGGTGAAGTCGTCATAAAGAAACGAATGAGTAACCCCCCCCCCCCCCCAAAAAAAAATAATAATCACAGTCATATCAAACAGAAAAGGGAAATCTTACAACAGAAGGAGTGACGCTCTATAACTGACCTTATTTTCTCCTTTTTGCAATGCTTTTACGCCCCTGTATATATGTCACGATGTGAGCCGGATTAAGCCCACAAGTGACAAAAATAATCATTAATCAAGAATATTAGTTCTATACAACAGCCCCCCCCCCCCAAAAAAAAAAAAAAAAAAAAAAAAACTCAAAAAACAAAACAGTATGAATTAAATATTACGACTTACAGTAAAAAGACTGGGAGATAAAGGGTCCACTGTGCTGACGATAATATATCCAAGGGTAATTGCAGCTAATTCCATGATGTCAAAGACGATGTCGAAGTCGACCTCTAAATGTTGAGGATCAACTGGCATTAAAGTCCACGATGATTTCCAAGTCGAAATCGAGGACGATGTCAAAGGCAATGTCGAGATGACGTTAGGAACGATGTCCAAATTAATATTCACTTCGTTGTCTGAGTTATGATTGAAATATAAGGCTTTATGTTTTGAGATTGATATAGAAATAAAACTCAATAAGAATTGTTTTTCTATCAAATTTACAAACTAAGTGAAAATGTTCGAAATCGGCCGGATAAACCCAATTTTTTTTAATCTTACTGATAATTATGACTGACCAATTAGGAATGGCTTCAGGGAAGCTATGGAGAACGCTGATTGGTGCTCTGAAAAATTATACTCTGCCTAATACACTAGAGAAAATCAGTTGCTTTCGAGAATGCATTACATTAAGAAAAGAGGTTCACTAGAAAGCTATACCACTGCACGGAGAAGGCTACTTCTAATTCGCTAGCATATCAGGCCTACAGGCAGTCCTCCCAAAGTTATTTGAAAGGCAAGATTGTTTTTTTTTTTTCTACCTTTACACGCTAAGGAAGGTGTTTTGCAAACGTCCTCTTGGTGAAACGTCGCGACAATTTTTCGACAACCTGTCGACACAATCATTTTTCAGCACATTCAGAAAACAGCATGGTCGTGTATACTAGGCACGGTGGAGCTCATCTTTTTCAAAAGGTAAATATCTTACATGCACATTTCACATTTTAAGATTACAAGTGTCTATAACTGCCATACAAAATGCTTTAAAAATTGTCATTTAGAGAAAAGGTGATAACATATTTCTTTATTAATGATTTTTCATCTATTTTGGAGTTTACATTCCATATACATTATATAGTTTCGCAAAATGTGATAACCAAGTTATTTTGCCTATCATTTGTGAACCAATCAATTAAATAGATAATTACATTAAGATTGTCAGATTGTTTTTTTTTCCTTTTGCATAACTTTGACAGTTATTACAGAATCTTTCGCAATCTTCTGCATGACCTGAACTAACAATGATAACAGGGTTTTTACGAGGACAGAAAATAAACAACAATATTTCAAGATTGCAGTTACTGTACTAAAAAGAGCCCAGGCAGCCCACTGTTTTTGTTTTTCGTTTTTTTGGTTTGTTTGTTTTGTTATTGTTTCGTTATCTTATTTTTGAAAAAACACGCCTACCGTGGCTACCATTCATTCATGCTATGCAAAACACTAGAATTAAAATAATATTAAAGTTTGATCAGGATTGGGTAATGATATTCTGAAGTTATGAGGAAAAACACAGTATTTATTGATTTATGTCACCAATTTATATGCAAATATGACATCATGAAACCATAATCCAGCCCTTCCCATTCTCAGCATTTTTTTTTTCGGGGTAGAGCATGTGTTATCTCTAATATGAGTGAATTGTGACTTTGACTGTCAAATCATAATTATTCACAGTCTATGATCATTTGGAATCATCTTGTTGGTTGGTTTTCAGCTCCTTCCTTCTATACATATCATTTTAGATGGCAAAGATCCCCCCCTTTTCCACACACACACAGAAGCATCCTCTGGTAACGCTCCGCGGCTTTTGCATTATTAGGTGGTCTGTCATCATAAGAAGAATGGGTCTGAAGGCTTAACAGTAACATTTTATCAACAGATTAAGGTTAAACTAGCTTTGATGTATGTGGCATATTTTCAGAAGTACACTAATAATAACTTACAATACTTCCATTATCATTGCACCGTCTATGGGAAATAATATGCATGTATTCTTCTCTACTGCCTTATTGTAGAGGATCAACTGTGAAATCAGAAAGGGTTTCAGAGAGAGAGAGAGAGAAGGGGGGGGGGGCATTAGAATTGGAGGTTGCAGGTTGGCATTGCTCCTTACTTTATGACAGATCCCTTCTTGATTTCGTCAGATTTTTATTTATTTATTTATTCTTTTTATTCTTCCTCCATTTTTGTTACACTGATAACTCAAAATTGGTTGAACCAATCTTTGTGAAACTTTCGTCATTTATCAGGCCTAAATAGAGGACAATTTCCAGCAAGGTTTTCAGGTTCATCAGATCGTGACGTCATCAAGGCACCATTTTGTGAAAATCACATTATGGTCATATCTTCATAACGGATAGTCATTTCTCATTCATATTTGGCATGATCAAAGTTAATTTAAATCCAAAGAATTTCAACTACTTAGACGGGCGCGTTCGCGTACGTCCGCCAAATTTAGAATACTCAGAATCATCTCAAATTCATTTTGCAGGTCATTTTAAGCATTTAAGCATTTAAAAAATTTGCGCGCGTCCGCGTCCGCGCACACCATAATTGCGCGGGCAGCCTATACAAAACGTAAAATGCCAATTTTTCGTATGATTTGCACTCATGACAGATTTCTTGACGATTTAGAATCGATTTCAACTTACCATGAAGTCGCACGCGCGCGCCAAAGTTAAAAATCCGCGCGTACGTCTATGTGCAAAATACAACTCCGTTATTTCTGCTTGATTTTCGCCCAGCTTCGAGTATGTTCTAGCTAAGAAAATTTTCTATCGTAATTGTTCATTTATTTTTTTAATCAGATGTCCGGGACATGTCGAAATTTTAACTGGAAGATATATGAGAATTCCGTTTTCCATCTACGTGTCATCTCTATGAGCTGTTTTCTCGTATACCTTTAAAGCACGTGCCTCACATACTGAAGGTCCCTGGTTCGAGTCCCGGAAGGAGGGGGAGGGGGAGTTATTTTTTTTCCTTTCACTTTCTTTTTACCTTGTATATTACCATCCCCTTTGACTATGATTACATATATAGTCACAATCAATGAAATAAATTGCCTGATTTTTGCCTGTTATGACTATTGCAATACAGTGCACAGTAGTTTATGTACAATCCTATTGAAAATCTGATTCATTAACGTGAAATAAACCTTTGGGTCATCTTTTCATTATACTACAATATCAAATCGTCCAATTTCTATGACGTTAGTCTCCTATCCAGACGTAAAAATTTTATCAATAGTCTTTACCTACGACTTCATCACTATCCATGTCAAAACCTAAAAGATGCCGACAGACCACCTAATTCGTCCCGTGACGAATTCTAATGTCTCGCTATTATTATTATTATTGTCAATATTATCATTTTTATCATTTTTATTACTATTATTATCACTATTATTGTTTTGTTATTGCTATCATCATCATCATTATCATTGCCATTACCACCATCAACATCATCACTACTAAGGTGTTGTTGTTGTTGTTGTTGTTGTTGTTGTTGTTGTTGTAGAGTTTTGGTGCGTCCGCAGTCTTGTGTCCTGTGCACCAGTTGCTACAGATATTCTTCCGAAGTGCTGAAAATTCATGTTTCAACATATTTCATTTTTGTTTCGTTTTGTTTCCTTTTTTGCATTGTACAGGTTCTTGTTTCTACCGAGATTGAGCTGCTATGAAAGTGAAGAGCTCCATGCATCTAGTAAGAAATACAACATGGCAGATGTCGTCTTTTGCAAACTAATCTGTGTAGTATGAGTTAAATTCTATTCGAATCGATTACATCTGATCAGTTGGCCGCGGCCCATACATGCCATACTGAAACAACATAACATTTCAAACGATTGTTGTCTTTTGAGCAGCATGCACTATGTGCATTCGTGATCTCTCCCAATTAATGCTTTCAATATGCGTTTAGATTTGATTAGTATTTTATCAGATTCATCAGATTCGATCAGATCAGTTCATATTGGATCAAAGCATTGTCGTGAAATTTGTCACCAGTCAATTCACTACCGTTTATTTCGTCATTGCTGGTGACAGCTTTCCACTCTCATAGTCTTTGTACATAATGCGAGTGCACGCATGGAAAAGGAGTTAACAAATTTTTCGATTAGGCCTGGCTCACATTCGATCAGAAGTCTGCTGATAAGAACATCTACGTAATGCCTGTCACCTTCTGTAAAGAAAAGAGGCTAGGCCTAATCGAGATCGTTTCCGGCGACTTACATTTGTTTTCAGATTGGAACAAATTTGCCCGATAAAACATCTCCGTAAAATGACTGTCACCTTGACAAGAGCAGTAAGATCTTTCCAGACGGCTAAACTTTGCGTTCAGATTCTGTGGCAATCTGTGCTATCTTCGAAAAGATTTCATTGTCCTCGGAGACATCAGCCCAAACGAACAGGTTTCTTGGTGATACTGCCTTCAGACGAATATAAGGGTTTACAAGCCTCATAGACTTTGTCCATCCTGTATCACTACCACCACCTTGAGAGTACGCCAGCTGATAAGTTTTTTTTTCTATGCCGTTCTCGTGGAAATGGAGATGAAGCTCTTCTGTAACGCAAAGTTCCGAGTCGCATGGCTTGTGTTCGCAGTAGAGTTGATCAGTCGTTTTGGCATGGTCATGACGTGTCCCGCGGAATGCACGTGTACGACATGGAAAGGAAAGGCGATTGTCGACTGTTCCAAAGCGCCTAGTATCCCAAGTAACGTCCCTTGTACAACAAGAAGCTTCATGTACAGCAACAATTTTCTACGGAGGATCACCGGGGATAAACTGTCTTGTCAACATGACATGGAGATTCTAATCCTGGAAAATAACTTGATAGCTCATATAGCAGATGAATTCTTCGACAATCTACTAGACCTAAGATATATTTCCCTACGTGGGAACCACTTAACTGCCTTCCCATCAAAACCAGTCCTTAGGAAGCTTAAGCATGTGGATCTTTCTTGGAACTTCTTTGCCAATTGTCCAACGCAGTTTTCGCACCAAATCTTTAACGCCTTTGATTTCTCCTGGAATCGGCTAGAAAAGTCAGTTGTTGTACCGTACATGATGAAAAAGTCCGATTTGAAAGGCCTTCCAGTAACCGAACTATCATCGAGCACTTTCCTTTATCCGCATTTTGTCATTAAGCTCTTCATGCCTCAAGGAGTAGTTGAAGTTCTCCGATCTTTATCTGGATTTTCTCATTTGCAGATTCTAACCTTATCCTTTAATCGTATCCGAAACATAGAGCCGAATTCGCTTAGAAATCTCACTCATTTGGAAAAGCTAGACCTTAAAAATAATAGCATCGTAGATATTTCGGCGATACGAAACCTTCCCTCGTTGAAAATGCTTTATCTAGACAATAATTTGATCACTAGCCTTAGCAATTCCCTCTCGAATATTCCAAGTCTTGAATGTTTAGCTCTCACTGGGAATCGTATTTCAGTGATTCCTCTTCTTTCTTTCGCGAGACTTTGTGCCATAATTCTGAATCGCAATATATTCACATCAAGCTTGAGCATATCCAGCGTAGTATCCGCAAGTCCACAATTGCTTACTGTCAACGTGGCAGAAAACAATCTGACTGAGTTAATAATCGGAGAATGTTTGATTTTAAAGAGTATCTTTGCCTCTAGGAATTCCATCTCCACATTTACGTTAGATGAATCTTGCACTGAATTAAATCATATCGACCTAGCATATAACATGTTATCAAGCCTAACTGGCATTCAAAATTTTACAAAAGTTCGGAGTCTGTTCCTTCATGGTAATCGAGTAACTGTGTGGGATGAAAATGGACTGGCTAATCTAACCGAACTGGTGAGAGTTCGTCTGGAAAAGAACTCTTTGAGGGAGATAAGTCGCCTTCCCTTTTTACCTCGGCTCAGATTCCTCAATCTATCTTGCAATAGCATACAGGTGATTGGGAAACATTCATTGTCATTCCCTGAACTAAATTATATCGACCTGACGGGTAATAAGCTAACCGCGTTTCCATGCCTAACAGACCTGCCGTCTTTGATAGCAGCTTACATCAACTCGAACCAACTAGTTGGCATCCAACCTGACGACACTGGCCAGATCTCGTCCCTACAACGGCTCCATATTGCTGGAAATCGGATTAATAGCTTCCCCTCGCTACCCATAAATAGGATAAATTTTTTGGATGTTACTAATAACAACATTACGTTACTCGAGCCTTATGCTTTTGATAATTATCTAAATCTACAGTCTCTACTGATGGCAGGAAACCAAGTGCAAGGCACTCCTATTTTCCCTCCAACATTAAAACGCGTTTACTTGGATAGCAATCACTTTGAAAGTACAAATGCGTGTTTGAAATATCTTCCTCGTAATACAGAGATTTTGTCATTGAGTGGAAATGAAATGTCTTCGCTTACGAGCGAAATACATGCAGGTCCATCCATGATCTTGTTGGACTTATCCTACAATGTGCTTCTGAAAGTAGCCCCCTTCATATTTCATTCGGCAGAGAAGTTGCGCACGCTCCGTCTTCAGTACAACGCTCTGGTGACAATAACCGGTGAAACACTGTTCGGCCTTTCTATGATCAATTTCATAAGTCTCCAGTGGAACAAAATATCTTATTTGCCGAATGGATGTTTTTCATTTTGCCCACGATTATTGCACTTGGATATCACCGGTAATCCGCTCCTGGAAATATCGGACAGCTTCCTCTCCGGTTCATTTTCACTCAAATACTTCACCTTCTCCCATGTTGCAAATGAAACCAATCTATTTTCTACATTATTCTCTTCAGATTTGAGCGGCTTAAGATATCTTTCAATGACCAACAACACCGTTGTTAACATATGGTCTTTGAATTCATCTTTCATTATTCGGGCGAAGGTTGTAGCCATTGACTTTTCCAGAAACGCACTGACGAGGACTTTTCCCAAAGTTGAGGCTCAGTCTCTCCTCATAATCGATTTATCCTACAATTGCTTTTACTCCCTACCCGAACAATTAAACAGTGAATCATATCCCTTCCTGTCACGTTTGATGCTATCTTGGAATAAAATCACAATGATTGACAAGGATGCCTTTTCCCAGTTCTTGAAGTTATGTTATCTTTATCTTGACAACAATAACATCGTCGCCTTACGGCAAGGATCCTTTTCAGCAAACAATGCTTTGGTATCTATTGACCTGAGCCACAACAGTTTATCCTTCATTCACCAGGACAGCTTTCCTGTCTGTGCGAGAAAAGTGGTATTGGATCTCTCGGGGAATCCTTGGGATTGTGACTGCCAGATGTATGCGTTTAGCCAATGGCTCTGGTCGGTCAACCTAGAGGGCGCCACCTGTGCCAGGCCATTAGAATTACAAAAGCAACCCATATCAGATGCTTCTATTGATGGAGTCTGTGACACTGGCTATGGAAATATTACATGTTCAGTTGAAAACCCAATCTTATTTGTGTCTGTAGGTGATGTCAACACCACACTACCTTGCCCGCTAGATGTCAGCAATCGGAGTAGGATACTATGGGAGCTACCAAGCAAGTTGACTCTTCAAACAAAATATACATCGCCGTTCCTTCCAATATCAGTGGACGAGGAAGGAAATCTCATTCTTGACGTGATCACCGAGGACCTCTCTGGGAACTATTCGTGTATGACACCAAACTTTGGGATCTGGACAACGTACAGCCTTACTCTCACTGTGATTGCACGTGAACACAAGAATAGCTACGCTAGTAGATCCAACAATTCTTTCCAAGTGTCTGACTGGGTGCACGAGGCAAAGTGCACTGGACATTCGGATCAAAGTGAGGCTGTTATTTCGTCTGTTATTCGGCTAATCATTATAGTTACTTCTACTGCTGTCATATGTTTCACTGCAATTTTGTTTCGTGTATTGAGAATGAAGAGCAATCCAGTGTTTGAAGTTAGTGCATAAATGCAGAAAAAATAAGACCAGATTGATGTTGATATTTTGAAAGAAAAAAACAACGAACCCCCCCCCCCCGGAAATCTATGAAAGTTTGAAAGATGAATTTATAAAAAGGAGACTGAATTATAGGAAAAGTGCCCTCCCCCCAAATGCAAACAAACAAACAAACAAACAAACAAGCAAACAAAAAACCAACCAACCCACAAACAAACAAACAAACCCACATCATAAGTTATTTCCCCTTCCTTCTCTTTATGTTAGTTTGCGTGGAATATTATGTTGAAAATGTCAAGAAATGGCTGTTGTGTTTAGACCAAACATTAATGCCACATAAAGTGGGTGATAAACCCATTTGCAGGGAAAGTGCATGTATAATGCTTTACCTTTTTAAAAGCAAGATCGAAAGAACGTTTCGCCATTTTGATGACTTTTATTAACCCTTTCCAAAATTGGGTCTAAACACTTCCTTTCATAATCACGCCATCGCAATACCGGAACGCTTTGCATATGTTGGAATTTCAAACTGATTTTAATCAGTCGACTTAAACGTATTCAAGAACAAAGGTCCGAAGTCTAGAACATAGATTTAACTTTAATTTACCCCTTTGCCCCTCCCTCCCTCCATTTTCATTGGGCAGTACTCAGTATACATATGGAAAGGACATTGCTACAGTCAGCCCTCTCCGCACCAAAAAAAAAAAAAAATAATAATAAAGAAAGAAAGAAATAGACACATAGGTAAATGACTGAATGACTAACTGAATAAATAAATGAATAAGTAAATGAATAAATGAATGAATGAATGAATAAATAAATGAATGAAGAAATAGATAAATGTATAAACAAATAAATAAAACACGATAAAAACTACTTTCGAAAAATCAACTCAAGCGAATTTGGAGTCGCCGAAACCACTGGCCCATCTCCTTGGTCTAGTGGTTAAGGCATTGGCGTTCATAGCCAAAGGCCCGGGTTCGATTCCAGGCGGAGACATTTTTTCAACCTTTGCTAAATTTCCTAAAATGGTAGGACAGCTCTGGGGAACTTTGATTCATGCTGCACAATTATTCCCTCAATTGATCTTGCATGTATTCATTTCCTCGAGAGCTGCCAAAGCTGTTGTATACGTTACTTGATCACATTCATATATATATATATATATATATATACATATATATATATATATATATATATATATATATATATATATATATATATATTCTCTTCTTCTCTCTCTCTTTCTCTCTCTCTTTCTTCTTCTTCCGGTTTCTTTCTTTCTCGCAGGCTTCAGCTTCCCTACTTCTTCTTTCTGACTCCCTCTTTTCTTTCTTTCTCTCTCCCCCTTTTTTCCGTCTCTTTTACTTTATTTGAGCTCAAGTACTTCTTTGTTACGTAATGTGCGCCACTCTGTCTGGTGTGCTAACGCCTAGGACTTTCAGCAGAGTGTGCGTGCTGTTTACTTATCATGATAAACGACGCATTTTCAAATTGACATTAAACACTTGATAAAGCCGTAAGGGCGAAATTTCGTGAAATTTCTTTGGTTTACGGAGTTTTTTATTCGTCTTTGAGTGTTTGATATCACCAACTCCGAGCAGAACACTATCTACTTTGTTTATATATATATATATATATATATATATATATATATATACGGAAGGTCATTGTTCGAAACTCATCTGCCACCAACAAAGGAATTAATTAGTGAGGGTTGAAGATTTGTCAATCTGTCGATTAAGCGAATTTGGAGTCGCCAAAACCACTGGCCCGTCTCAGGGGTCTAGTGGTTAAGGCATTGGCGTTCATAGCCAAAGGCCTGGGTTCGATTCCCGGCGGAGACATTTTTTCAACCTTTGAAAAAAATTCCAAAATGGTAGGACAGCTCTGGGGAACTTTGATTCATGCTACGCTGTTATTCTCTCAATTGTCTCACATGTATATATATATATATATATATATATATATATATATATATATACCCGAGAGTTGCCAAAGCTGTTGTATATGTTACCTGATCACAAATATATATACCCATATAGTGAATGCTCTGGAGTTGAATATACAGTAATATGTGCATCCATAGTTTTAGTGCAAATTTTGTGGTATATCTGACGACAATGAGCATGTACTATGCGTTATATGAGATGGGAAACTGCTTGTGGGATCGCAGCTCACCAAACTATAAACATTGCAACATTCGTTGATAAAGTGCAGCGAACTCCGTATTATCGGTAATTTGTAAGTTATCGATACATTTGCCCAATTGATTTTGTACACAAATTAGCGTGCATTATAACGCGTTATATACCACGGTCGTGGCCATATAACGAATTACGCAATGGCATCTGGCCAATCAGAAGCCTTGTTTTAAGTAACCCATCTTATATATATATATATATATATATATATGGGTATATATATATATATATATATATATATATATAAAACCCTTAATGTCCATATTAGGTGGACAATCTTGTTTCTTTAATCTGGTGTCCACCTAATCCTAACCCTAACCCTAACCCTATTGTTGTCTGTCCAGCTAATGCACCCTTTAGCTACATATATATAAAACAAAGAGGTAAAATAAAGACACCGCGAGACGAAGAAATTAACTGACGTTTCGGTCAAAGACCTTTATCAAAGTGAGACTGAAAATAAACAATCTGATGCAAGAACTCAAGAAGACGCACTAGTTGCCAAGAAACAAATACATAAGCTAGACGCCTGATTAGAGCACTAGAAAATGACGCCACAAAGGAAAGAAAAAAAAAATGAATTGTCGCGTAATTTAAATCAATGATAATTTTTGCAAATTAAGATGACGCAGTGATAAGGCATTATCATTATCTTGCTTCATCTTAATTTGCATATCACTGTTTTGCATATCATTTTTAGTTCTTTCCTTTGTGGCGTCATTTCCTAGCGCTCTAATCAGGCGTCCAGGTAATGTATTTGTTTCTTGGCTACAAGAACGTCTTCTTGATTTCTTGCATCAGATTGTTTATTTTCAGTCTCACTTTGATAAAGGCCTTTGACCGAAACGTCAGTTAATTTCTTCGTCTCGCGGCGTCTTTATTTTACCTCTTTGTTTTTCTATCTATTTTAACACACCGACGCAGAACTTTCTTGATTTTTATATATATATATACACTCAACAAGAAAAGAAACTAAACACTTTTTCGTGTTCAGATTTTTCATAGGAGACTTTGATAAAAAAAAAAAAAAATCAATACTTAATACACAGTGGCGCCGGTGTGTTAACAATGGCTTGCCCCTCCAATCCTTTGTCTGATCAGAACGTTCCGGCGCCTCTGTTAATACACCAAATTAAAGGAAATTTGATCTGGTAGGTGAACATGAAGAGAAACTTTACTCATGAGTGAACACATTCGTTTTTCTCATTCATTCATGTGTATATGCCTTTCCACATAACAGGGGGAGCAAAAGATTAAACTTACATAATGAAAAGGCATAGTAATGAGCCCTCGCTCTCTAAATCTCTTTCCATTCCTCCCCCTCTGAAAAATAAAGAAGAAAAAGAAAAGAAGTTTCTGTCAAGTCCAAAATTTATTCAAGTGACATCTGGAGTAGACACAAGGGTGACTAAATGCCCCAAATTTGACTTTTAATCTTTTTTTTAAATTAGGAAACTTAATTGTCTTTCAACCTGGTAGGTAAACATAAAATGAGCTTTATGTATGAGTGAACACATATATTCATCTTACTGTTCCAAACCGCCAAGGTAACAGTTTAAAAACCCAACCATAATGTTTTTCTTCTAAGTCAAGCGACTTGAAATTCACCGTCATATTACACTGGAAATTGCAAACAAATCATGATTGAAGTTTGCATGTTTCGTTGCACTTGAAAAGAAAATTGATCTTCAAATCTGAAAATGGAGCAAACCCACCCGATCAGGAAAAATACCTGGTATTTTCTGATCCAGTATTTTACCCCGATCAGAAAATACCAGGTATTTTGCCAGTGTGAAACGAAAGTTCTAGCAATATCCCCAAAGATAAAGTTTAGTAGGTACTTTCTCAAGTTCCAGGTATTTCCCCCAAGGTCGCAGGGATATTTCCTCATATTTGCAATGTGAAAGCAAATTACGAGAACTTCTATGGGCCTTATGCACCTGCTTATAAGTACTAGAACTTTCCTGTGAAGGTCTGTTTAGGGGAGTTGTGAAAGCACGAAATAATTATTGGGTATTTTGGGGCTTAAAAATGTTCCTGTAGTTTACAGGTATTTTTCTTGATCAGGTAGGTGTGAAAACACCAAATGAATAGCCAAAGTGGCATAGCACTCCAGGAAGATTAAGGAAAATTATTTTTTGGTACGCTACTGAAACAAACTAAGTTTTCCCTGGAATTACAGTGTACTTATATCCACAGGCTACACCACTGTCATTACATTTGATTCATAAGTTAATAAATTCATTATCATGAGGTCATGAACTGATTTTTTTAAAAAAAAATCACATTTGGGGCATGTAATCATCCATGTGGCTACTCAGAATGTCATTTAAAGTTGGACGTAACAAAAGCTTCTTCTTCTTTTTTCTTCCTTTCCTTTTTTTCCTTTTATTTGGAGGGGGAGTGGGAAGAGATAGAGAGCAAAGGCTCATGTTTGTAATTTCACAGAGTCTCACAATATGTTATTTTAATCTTTTGCTCCCATTGTTATGTGGAAGGGCATTTACACATGAATGGCAAACTGTCCATTTTTGCAATTTTTACTTTTGTACCTTGGAAGAGAAAAACGAATGTGTTCACTCATGCGTAAAGTTGCTCTTAATGTTCACCTACCAGATCAAAAGACCATTAATTTCCTTTAATTTGGTGAATAATACATTATATTGATTTCTATCGATGTCTTCTATGACAGATCTGAACATGAAAAAGTGTTTAATTTCTTTTTTGTTGAGTGTATATACGGTGCGTATCAATAAAAAGGAAATTATTTCCTTCTAAGTCAATAACATAATGCATGTACAAAATTCAATATATAATACAACATTTACAGAGAAGGTGGAGAACATCCGGGAAGCGATGCTTGTGTTCGGGACGCAGAGAACAAAACGACAATACTAATTGAAAAAAAAAAATGTAACGTATAGATACAAACAAAAACAAATACTATAAAACAGCAAACGCTATGTCCCTGTCATCTTCCGATTTGTTCTTTCGAACGAGATAAACCAAGAAACGATTTTAAATGGCCGCATTCATTATACGAGCGAGAAGCTGATTATTTTTTGCCTATATACCCGAGGCGTATCTAATCAGGATTTTATTTCCTTCAGTGGTAATTAGCGCTGAAACCATTCAAGCTCATTAGTTCATGTGTTCCTAACGTGCCTAAGGGCAACGACGACGACAACAACATTTTTATTTATCTCATATGATGAAATACCTCTCTTTCCATTTCCGTAAAGAGATTCATCAGATAGGTGAAGTTCTAACAAACAAGGAATTCCCATCTTTTCATAATCAATTTGTTGTTACCTTGTTAGCTTTTGCCTACTGGTTTCTGCCACTGATCTCTACAGGATTTCTGCAGGCTTCTTCTGACTAGTGCTGACTCGCCGTAGATGGTAGCGGCAGTGCGCCATTTAGAGTCGAGAGAGTTACGACAACCATTATTCGAACGCCAGTTTGTTTCCACTGTTACTCAACATTTCTATTTAATTTTGATGAGCACCTGGGTGTTCTAAACAGAAAGAATTCGAACGCCATGTTGTTTCCAAAAAAATAAGACGCCCATGTCCCAACTCTGTCTATTCAGGGACTCTAGGGACAGTCCTTTCCATTTTTTTGTTATTACTTCTTAATAATATGGCCAATTATATGGGGAGGAGAGGGGGGGGGGGGGATGGAGGAGGTATGATGGAAAGAAGGAAGGGATAAGAGAAATTATAGAAAGAAGGCATACCCTTGTGTGTGCACGTCGTCGAAAAATGTATGTATTTGTTAACCCATTCGTGACAGAGGTCCACATTTTGTGGTTTGGCGTAATATCTTTTGATGCAAAGCGCTAAAAATCATACCAAATACACGAGCAGAAAGAGCAAAAAAAATCTACACAAACTGTCCCCATTTTGGTTGCGTCAATATTCGTTGTTTGATGCTGAAAATATTTTAAAGGAAAAAAGCATTAAAATCCTTAAATTGGCAATGTGATAGAAAGTTTAAAATTACCATTTCCCCCTGCAAATTGGTAACTTTTTGACTTCTCATCATACATTCTGTCAATTTATTTTCATGTCAGATGCATGATGTTTTATAAGAAAAATGTAGCAATAAAAGAAAAAAATGTTGGTGTTGCCAATTTGAAGAATAAATGCTGATCAAATTAGGCTTTAAATAATTCCTGTCACGAATGGGTTAAAATGCCAAGAAGATCATTAGTTCTGGGCAAGGCTCTTTTATCCTACATCTATTTGTGTGAGGCAATGTAATTTTCCAAATTAATATAGCACTATGTAAATTCATAACCGTAATCATGCTTGAAGCAGCGAGAAAATGTGAAGCTTCCATTATACGCGAAGTATAACTATTATAAAGCAAGGGCGGCGCCATGGTATATGACAAGGCACACGGGGTGAGTTTAGATGAACAAACAGGGTCATTGTATAGCTGCATGAACCTGCATTCTCTTCCCCCTACTCTTCTTTCTCCTTCTTCTTCTTCTTCTTCTTCTTCTTCTTCTTCTTCTTCTTCTCATCCTCCTCCTCCTCCTCCTTCTTCTCACTTGCCCCTGTCCCCTCCTGTAGCGCCGCCCTTGACGCTACATATAACTTCTAAGTGTAACAAAGCCCTGTAACAAAGTCAGCTTCACATTGCACTAATAAAAGCGAGATCGTGTATGGAAAGCCATCTTATTTGAAAATGACATTGCCTCACTGAAACTTTTGACAGAAACAAAAAAGTTCTGCCCCCAATTGATGATCCTGGTGTAATCTTTTTACCTTATAAAACAAAAATTAATGAAACTGTGCCAATGATGTCTTTGAACTTGCATATCTTGTATGCTGAAATCTTTTTGTATATACGCATGCGCAGGCCTATAGGCATACGTGAGAGAAGACCAAACTAAAGTATTTTTGGGGGGCGGGGGGGGGGGGGGGACATGCACACAAGTTTCGCTGCAAAGCAAACAAACAAAAAATATCCTTAGCTTAACAGCTTTTTTCTTTTTTTCCCCCTTTTTTTTGAGGGAGGAGGAAGGACATACCCTATTGTGCCTCCCCCCCCCTCCCACCGATTGAAGCCCGAGAACTTTTACAAAGTTCTGTAATCATGGTTGGGTTCTTCGTCATTGCGCAGGGCGAGTTGCAGGTGCCGTGGGATGGTGTAAGCAGCGAGAAAATCTGTGCACGACGACGTGCCATACATAGAGACAATTTTATTGATAAAACTCAATGACTGCTCTCGCTTTAAAGGAAACCAAATCCCTCAGGTCAAGTAGTTTTTAAATCAAGGCCAAGGCAGAATAAAACAAATTATTGATTATTAATTATTATTAATGGTTTGGCGTCACCTGTGCCTGGAAGGGAAAAAGCGAATAGAATCACTGTAACCCTCAGGTCTCTCCTCCCGATATCACTGATTGGGGGTGTGCAGGTGGACCACATACACCGGGGTTCCCCCCTACTCTTATACGAATAGTGCAGTGGGATCTTTAACGTGCAAAGGTGGTGACTCTCCTTTACACGGGACCTCCATTTAACGTCCTATCCGAGGGACGGAGTGTTTTCCACTGTAGCATAGCCTGCGTCTATGAAACGGGGGAGGGGCACGATAACACACAACGTAGGCTTCAGTCATCCGCCTTGGCTGGACTCGAACCCACGGTCTTTTGATTCGAAAGGCAGACGCTTTACCGACTGAGCCAACTCGCTCCCTTTTTTTCAGCGAAAAAGTGAACGAAATCGGACACGGAATAAGAAAGTTATGCCTAGATATGAAATTTTCTGTGTTTGACACTACCATAGCTATTAGTCATGGTAGTGATATGAGTTGTGCAGTTGTGGACAACTCTCAGTAGCCTACGTTTTGTGTACAGAATTTCACATGTTCTTTTTTTTTCTTGAAGACCACATGTTTTTATTGTCCTTATCCCAAATATGTTGTGGAGAAAACACTCCTACATGATATATCTTGGGTTTGGCTTAAGAAAATGTGCAAATCTTAAGCAAAAAAAAAAAAAAAAATGTTGAATTATGTGTGTACAAAACATATACTGAGAGTTGTCCACAAAATGATGCCATGCATGGTAGTGTAAAAAATGTCAAATGGAAAAATTCGTATAGCCATTACTTATTCATTTCCCGTGTCGGATTTTTTTTTCTTTAAATTTTCGCCGATGTGTTTTATTCCATCTCAGCTTTGATTTAAAAACTAATTGATTTAAGGGTGTTGGTTTCCTTTCAAAACACAGACAGCATTATGAAACGCAGATCGTTGGGAATGCCGCCTGGCCCAAATTTCACGCAAGACAGCATTCTTGTATTTTTTTTCTCCTCATTTTTAGATATCACGCTATTACTTTGATTCGATTTTTCAAAAAATCATTATCTTTTTAAAAATATGCTTTCCCCCAATTTTTAATTTCCTGTAAATATGGTCATCTATATACTTTATATATTTTCATTTTAATTTTTCAAAATAATTGTTTAGGGAATCTCTTTGTCACTATTGATTTAATTTTTCCTTTTGTAGTCCTGTATATATGTTCATCTATAATTTACATATATTTTGTTTGTTGATTTTATTTCTCATGTCCATTGTTCAACGTTTCTTTATATCATGGCCTCGCTGAAAAAGCAGCCTTTAGCTGATTTCGGGCACAATTTTTCATTTGTTTTCATCCGTGAGTAAATGATAAAAATAATAAACAAACAGTTGCATAATTATGTTAATTGACTTTGCATGACAAAATAGCGGTATAATCAAAACGCCTCATCTTCAATTTTACAACTGAAGATCTTGGTGTCATTTTACTCAGAAAATATATAAATAAAAAAAGAAAACAAAAAACAAACAACGCAAACAGAGAAAAATGGAGGATGAAAAAGCGCCCGAAAAATCCGAGCCTCCCCCAATTTTCGCTTGTTTAGTTTTAATGCAATCATTTTTCAAGGAGGAGGAGGAGAAGAAGAAGAAGAAGAAGAAGAAGAAGAAGAAGAAGAAGAAGAAGAAGAAGAAGAAGAAGAAGAAGAAGAAGGACGGAGGAAGAAGAAGAGTACGGGAGGAATTAGGACGTGCATGGAACTATGATTATGATAGCCCCATTTGTTCATTTAAAACGTACACTCACCCAGTGGCGTAGCTAGGATTTTTTCAGTAGAGGGCACTGGGAGGCCTTGAAATTTTATAGGGGACACCCAAAATAAGATATATCTCGCTTGTTCATGCTGTCAGTTTTTTGATACACTGTGTCCAGCAGACATTTATTTTGTTTTGATGTTAAAAAAATGAAAGAAAAAATGATGTAGTCCTATGTTCACGATATTTCTATTTTAAAAGAAAAAAAAATATTTTTATATCTTGTGTTATATTGGAAATAAAACCTGAACTTGAACTTGAACTTGTCTCAAACCATCCTGCTTCTAAATATGAAGAGCGAGCGAAGGGAGCAAGAAAAATTTGAAATCTGCACTTACAAAAGTGTACATTTTTGCCTTTCTGGCCCATTTCGGTATATTGCTTTTCCTTTTTTTGCCTGCTGATAGTGAGATACTTGGACTTTCTTTTTCTTTTTTTTTCTTCTTTTCCTACCTCTTGATTTTTTTTTTTTTTTTTTTTTTTGGGGGGGGGGGCACGTGCCTTCCAGCACCCCCCCCCCCCCGTAGTTACGCCCCTGCACTCACCCGGTACTATACAGCCCGGCAGCTATATTCTTATCTGTCTCCGGAACGCACGCTATAAATTGTTTTGGAGCGGCCCATTTTCATTATCATGATTTGCCATGGTTAGAAATCTAGTGTTATAACAATGGATTAATAGTTGAACTGAGGTATTCTTGAAATGCTGTACCGCCACCTTTTGTTGGTCTAATGAAAGGAGGTGATGATATCAAATAGGCCGTAAGAGTGCTGTAGGAAAATATTTCTGAACTTCTTCCCTCCAAAATATTGCCTCTGTCCATATAAAGTCTCGCCCTATATCGACTAATTGGCAATGGCACATAAATGGGGGAAGGGCATCAATTTTTACCAAGGGCATTAAACAGACGGTTTGATAATATTGCCATCGAAGGAGGGGGGGGGGGGGGGGGGGGCTTTTGTCCCGTTTTCATCCTTCTTTTCCCTCTTCTTTCCTTCTGTCTTTACTTTTGCTTTCTCTCTCTCTTTTTCACTGTGCGATGAAGAGGGGCACTTACAGTTCCCCCCCCCCCCCCCGGGATAACTTAAGTGTACATGCCTCTTCCCCTTCCCTTTTCTTGTTGCTTGCTTGTCTAGGGACCTGGAATTATTTTGTGCCCCTCTTTTTACGACACCCTGGATGCGTCTACGAGCTTTTTGATTGATCACACTGAAAATAACACACATCTGAAAAAAAATATATTCTGTCAATGTTTAATCATAATTATCATAATGCTTTACATGATAACGTCATAGCTTCCATATTAATTTGTCATGGCTTTTCACATACATACACTGAAAAAGAACTAAGATGAAAAAAAAAAAATATTGGGAAATCAATTTTTAAACAATTAAATGGACCTATGAGCTAATACCATGTGGAGTACAATAACATAAAATACCAATCAGGTCACTATTGAACACTTTTTTCTTCATGTTAAATACTTGATCTGTCAAAATGATATAAAAATTCTACAAATAAATAATACAGATAAATGTATAATTCTAAATGTCAAAATAGGTCAAAATACAGATTAGTAGTATTTTTTTTATTTTTACACTAAAATGACTTTCCAATTACAAAGGTCAGTTCAATTTATTGAACGGTTAACATTAAGTTATTAACATCAAAATAATGTAGCATTTGTCGATGTAAACAGGTATATTTTAATTTGAAAGTAGATAAAGAAAATCACAAATATGCCCAATAAAGTATCTTTAGAAATGAATATAGTAATTGTATTACTTTTGTGTCAACTGTGCATTTGATGATTAAGAAAAAAAAAACATATATATATATATATATAAAAAATACTTCTCAACATCTGGGATATCCGAGCGATTCGCCAGAAATATACACATCACATCTGGTGCAAATCCAGCCTATTCATGATAAAAAGATAAATTCAGTGTTTGGTATGACAATTTCTCCAAAATTATAAACGAGGGACATAATTCAGAACTTTTGGCACCATACATTAATATCAGCATTTAAATTGATAATGCTAGTTCACAGAAAAGGAATTTCAACTTTGAATCAAAACAAGAAAACTACATTTCCTGATTGCTTGTGAATAATATGTTTACCGAAACATTATGCGCACTGTGAAGCTAAAAAGCTTTTGTCATATTACGATGAGAGCAATTTGTAACAAATTGGCTGCAGCTGGCAAATACTTTTGTTCCATTCATGATGTGTAATGTTCCATGACTTGACCAAAACTGCCAAATTCATGGATGACATTCTGAAATTTCCTTACTTTATGCACACTAAAATTTGGAAACAAACACCTCAAATCTTTAAAATTTGTATAATATAACATTGTACACGAAGAAAAAACAAGGTGGTAGTATGCTACAAGCAATATGATTGGTGTACTGTAAAAGATATCATGACTAATTGTCATTCACTGGTACAGTATTATATTTCATTTATAGTCACTTTCCAAAATGTAAGGAGATTGTAGTACTTAGACTTTTGTTCAAAAAAAAAAAAAAAAAAAAAAAAAAAAAAAAGATCATAAAATTTCAAAGTTAAACATGTACTGACATAAATGTGTTAAATTCTGCTTATTGGTTAATAGTACCTTTTAAATCTAAAACCTGTACGTTAAATACTGAGACATGCTTTTTTTAACATGGAATGGTGGGTGAGTACAAAAAAGGCACAACACAGTTTTCCATAAGAACCAAGAGTTGTATAAATCTCTATATATGTGACCATAGGCTATCATACTGGGATTAAGTCACACATTTCCTCCACATAGCATTGCAAAAGAAAAGAGTGCAAGAAGGGAATATTGTCATTCAAGGGCCAGAAAACAATTGCTGCTGATTTGAGGACGGAAGCTAATTAACACCGACCTTATAGAAACTCTGTACTGGCTTAGTTTTATCACTTTTTGCTACTAAACACACCATACATCCATTAATACGTAAATTGAATGCAAGTGGCATTAATAATAATGGGTGATTCTTGTACATAGGCTCATGGCTGGCACATTAAACGGCGCTCCATTATTATAACCCTGGCTTTAGTCAAGCTGTTGTTACAGCACTGTTTGGTGCAGGGGCGGCACCAGGGATTTTGAATGGGGGGGGGGGCAAGATGACCCATAAGAAAATTCATTTGTTTTAAATGAAAAATAGGAGTAGCATATAGTCGCATGACCCAGCCCTCTCTTTTCCAATTCTCTTCTTTCTTATTCCTCCTCTTTTTCTTTTTCTCCTCTTCCCCCCTTTTTTTTTTGATCACTAGAAAAATCATGGGGGGGGGGGGCAGTTGACCCCCATGGTGCCACCCCTGGTTTGGTGTATTAAACTTAATTACTTAAAATTCTCCTTATATTTATATGCAGAATATGAGAAAGTGGAGTTCCTCTAAAATTTTATTGTGAAAGGCAATGTCTCAAAATAGGGATAAGGAATTTGTGACTTATTCCCAGCTGTTATTGATCACATGTCCTCAGAAAAAAGTAATGAAAATGAGCTGTTCATTATATATGTATATCTGAATATAAAAATTATCACAACAGAATATATCTAATACATTAAGCACACAAACCGCTGAAAGAGCCAATACAAAATAAGAATCGTGTTTGTCGCGTGAAAATGAAAATATACAATCATAGACTATTCTTGCAATTAAAAAAGAAAAATCCATAATCTGATCTCGTAATTATGATTAAAAGTCAAAAATCCTAATAATTTCAAAATAATTCAATGCTGAAAAAGGAAATGAATACATGGTAATCAGTGCTGTCAGATTCTAATTCTACCAAAAATGATTTTATGGGTACATACAATTTTTGTTGGTGATACAGGAAAATGAAACTCTAATATATCGAAACCTTTTTATATCAGGGCTAAAAAAAAATTAAATACAAAGAAGCGGGACCAGCAAAATTAACTTGTTAATAATGAGAGGTTGTTAACCCATAGAGGTACAGTGTCGCCTTTAGGAGACGCTTTTGCAGTATCTGTTGGTCAAGAATGTTCGGCAGTACATATCATACGAGCAGAAATAGAAAAATGCACTGAAAATTTTGAGCCCATTCCCATTGCCGTATGGTGTTGGGTTCTCGAATTAGAGCAATTTAACTGTTACTATTCATTAAACTCTTTAAATTGGCAATGCAGTGAATAATACATAATCACTATTTCCATGTTCAAATTGGCGATTTCTGATTAAATTTTACAGTTATATTTCATTTTGGTTTATGTTATATCCATATTTATTTTTTTCAAGCTACAGGTGTATGTAAGCATGGAAAAAATATTTTTTATTGCCAATTTGAGGATTGAAGATGATTAATTTAGAGCTCAAGAAAGCTCTGTACTGCTATGGGTTAACAGTGTTCTTTATATATGTAATGAGGTACCACTTTATATGAAGTTATAGTGTTGTACATTACAATAGATGCATGTACATTTACATTCTTCTGCTAAAACCCTTCTATAAAACAAATAAGAAATAAAAAAAAACCCACATTTTATCAAGATGCTTCAAGAGTGTGAATACAAATGGTATCCAAGATGTGGGGGGTAAATGTCATAGCTTCAAATGCACATACTGATATTAAAGCTAGTGGTGAATTGTCACTTGGTCTACTCCCACTTTGTCTAATGCACGTTTGGCCTCATCCCACATTGTCTAATCCTATTTCGTCTATAGCCAGTTTGTCTAATAACCACTTGGTCTAATTGCCACTTAGTCTATTTACCATTTCGCCCAATTTCCAGTTAGGCTATGTGCCTATTCCATCCAATACCCACTTGGTCTAACACCACTTAGTCTATCTGATTGGACGAACTGGTAATAGACCGAACAGTCATTAGACAAAATATTTTAAAACAATGTTGTGCAAATGTGGCTACTACCTTTAAGGTTGCTATATAGCGAAATGTTAAGCTTTTAATGCAACTTTAATAAGCCTTAGTACTGTTTGTCATTAATTTCATGACTACTCTAGCAAGAGGAACAAAACACTGAAGCATTTTGCAGACCATGATTCAATGATCATTAGGACCCACATAGTTACATGTACACATGCTCGTAGTGGGTGATTCAAAGTGGAACATACACTGGTGTTTTCTGTACTGAGTCTTCATGCAAACACCAAAAGACTTCAATTTAAAACAAATGCAGCTGTAGTGGTATCTTCCATTAATAATAATAATGATAATAATAATAATAAAGAATTACAATGATGATCTTGAGCAATCATTCTGTGGCAGGGGGTATCAATCTGAAGCTACATATAACAATAAATTGATTTCAAAATACATGTATGGCTAGTTTTTGCGATGGCCACAAATTGACCACATGGTCTTTGAATTCGAAATAAAAAAAATCACATCTATACACGTATCATATAAATTAGCACCTCGAGTAATTAAATACTAATGCTAAAACCTTGCTTCTTTCCTAATACGCATTAACCTGTTGAATACCATGTCATTTTAGTGCAACCCATAATCTCCATAGGCTGGTGTCCAAGCTATGTTATGTTCAGACTGGTTAAATAAACATACATGTACATGCACATGTACATGTATGCATACCAGAGTAACATTTAATTCCGGACCATCTTGCACAATAAATTGCAATTAATCGCAACTCTAAAAATAATTGCAACTTGATGTTCAACTAATCACGATTGAGCATTTGGGATTTGCGTTTAAGGTTTTGAGTTGCGTTGAATTGGAACTTTTTTTATGCAAGAGGGCCATGTAATTGAATTCCAACCAAAAATGGCTTAATCAATTATCAAACATTTGTTTAATTTGAATGCTGCCATAACCACAATCCAAAGTTTTCCCTCACTACACAGGTATGCAAATAAGACATGTACCTGCATCTGTATATACACTGTGTACATGTAGTACTAGTCATTAAAAAAAAAATGCATTCAAACAGTACATGTACATCAGGTGAGAATGCACGATACAAAGCTAAAGGTGATGATTATTTGGAATGCATGGTTAGTGATCAGCTTAAATACACACATCTGGGGCCCGTAACACAAAGGTTTGCGATCAATTGCAATTGATCGTACGATTGATCTTTGCGATTGATTGCATTGACTACTATGTGCAATCAATCGCAAAAAATTTATTGTACGATCAATTGCTAAGCTTTGTGTTACGGGGCCCCGAACACACCAGTACATAATCAACGAGGGCAGGTTAATACCCGGTACTCTAAAGAAACATCAAACATGATGATCAGCTTAAATACACACGTCTGAACACACCAGTACATAATCAACAGGAGCAGATTGATATCTGGTAGTCTAAAGAAGTATCAAACATGCTGAGTTCCCACATAACCAGGAACTTCAGATCAGGAAACTTTCAAGAATTTTTTCCGGAGATTGTTTTTGCATCAAGAAATTTTCAGGTCCCAAGGCCAAGGCCAGGAGGAGAACTTATGATGGTGTTCACTTCACAATAGGCCTCAGGGTTAAGACCATGACCATGACTCTGAAAATTTGAGAGAAAGATTGGTCTTCCCTCCACCACTGATCATTTCAGAGTATGACATTTTCAGGGATCTGTACCATTTGTGGAAATTTGTGAAAACTTGTATTTCTGGATTACCCCGTTGGTGAGACAACACACAATTTGCATTTACACATATACATGTACATACACAGAAGCAAGATTGGTATGTTACTGTTTTTGCCACACATGTAATTATAGCATGATTCACAAAAAAGTGTCCCAGTTACATCTGCACGGCCACAATCAACCAGAAAAACATAGCTGTTAAGTGATGGAATAATAAATACACACAAAAACATAGCTGTCACATTTAAGTGATGGAATTATACATGAGTATACAAAATGAGGGTGAATACGAAATCTAAATGAAGTATATAAATAATATCTGTTTTATATATAATACAAATAAAATATTTCTTATGTTAAGGTTTGGCTTTGAATTCCACTATACATCTATATTAAAAATCAAATTTTCACCATTATGGTATAAATGCTAAAAGAAAATCCGCTGTAAATAAATGCTGATTAAATGATAATGACAGAGCTTATTTGAATAGGATTTCAGAGATTGTAAGGGGGGTCTAAGGTGATGCATTTCTTGCAGAGAGCCATCTGCTGTCTGACTTTACACAGCTGTGACGGTGAGCTGTCCTCAATGACTGACCAGCACCCTTTGGCACCGGCCGATGTCATTCTCCAGGTGCCCAAAAGCTTTATGAACTGAAATAAAGCTGCCACGCTCCAGGAAATTCAATGGGTTAAAAATAGTTGTACAGTTGCACAAGTAACAGCCAAGGTGAGCTACATACACATGTACCTTCACATGTAATGTTAATACACTGTACAAGCCAAAACAAATATATTGAGGTTTACTGTATTATACAGAAACCCATCACTGATAAATAGGACTGAAAAATACTCATTACGAGCATGGAATAATAGGTGAATACAAAAGGAGTTTAGCTATTCAGGTTCAACTGTAACTCCTTCCGAATCTCGTCCAAGATGGCAGAGTTCTTCGGCACCCGCAAGTCGTCGTCCAATGGCAAGGTTTCTCTGTGGTTCACGCTACGCTCGAGGGACTTTGCGCCCCTCGACCTTCCATAGTCATCAAGGTTCGTCGAGTGTCTCTTCCACGAGGGTTCAAGTGTGGATGTTCGGCTCTGTTCGTTGTAAATCTTGACCAAGTCCCTAACACCCCCTCCTGTACCAATGCCACTGTCGTTGCTTGAAGCACTGTTTGTAGTGCCATTGTTCGTTGTCCCACTGTCTGAAAAGACTCCTGTATCAATACTGCTGCTACTTAGCGCGCTACTGAGAGCTTTCTCAGTCGGCAAACCGATGGTACTCTTTGGTCGCGGTCGGATGTCTAACGCATTTCTGCGGTTGTCTGCTTCAAGTCTGTAGGCCGTCACAGACGTATTTGGAGTGGCTTTTGCAGCAGCACTGTGTGGACTCATGAAGTTTGCATCTGGCAAATACATTGATGTTCGAAGAACATTCTGCGAGTTTCTGTTACCGACATCATGCATTACACCTGGAACAGGTTGGTCTAAGTTACGCCTGCGCAGTTCGACTTTCATGAATGATTCTGTCCCTAGTGACCAATTGCTGTCCTCTATGACAGGAGGGCTTTTGACCTCCTCTTCCTCCTCATCGTCATCTTCAAGGTTCATACTCTCCATGATGACAGAGTCCAAGAGCTCCAGAGCTGCTCTTTCAGCCTGAAAACTTGAGGCCTCTCTATCTGATGAATTGTTTGAGACTTTTGAAGGGGAAATATTTGTCTCTGTTGCATCTAACTTTTTAGTTTCTGATACTATCTCAGGGGAATGCATCGTTTTTGATGAGTCTGCATTTTTCGATTCTGATGCTTTTCGCTGGACGGGTTTAGTTGGTGGCAGCGGTGGGATATGTTCAGAGTCCACTTCATCTCGAGGAACTTCTGCAGAAATCTGTTGTGCCTGGTCTTCCCGCTCTTCCTCAGGAATGGGCCTCACCTGAGCCATCTTAGCTTTCACCTGGCTCCTCAAATCTTTCATGGATTCTTTCTGCTCCAGATTCCTCATCTCTTGTGCAGTGTCTGTGCCTGGCAGCAAACTACGTGGCACGTCGCCATTCGTCATGTCATGGTATCGATCTGTTGGCTGGAACTCGCGCCCAAATTCGCTCCAGAACGGATGCACGTCGATTGAGTTCTGGAGATGTGAAGGGGGACCGTTGTAGGACATCTCTGTCTTTGCAGGATTAGGGAACTTGGACTCCAGGAAGTCCAGGGTGTGGACAGTCTGACTAAAGTAACCAGGGGTCTCCGTGATGCTTCCAATGAAAGTCTCTGAGTTGAGGATGGACTTTTTGTAGAGGTCCTCAGACCTCGAATGTGTGCAACCCATGACTGCTTGTGCAGATTTGCACGTTACCTCTATGTAGAATCTATTTCCGCCTAAAAGTCTACGACAGTTCGATCAATGAAAATTCTTTGCTCAGCTGCCTGGCTATTTTTCATCCTGGTTTCTGTGATCTCTGGAGAAAGAGAGAGAGAATAAGATAATATTATTAAAAATAAGTTAACATTGCAAGTTTAATATGGAGAGTAACTTCTGGTTCAAAGGTATAAAGGTACAACAGAATTCACGAATGCAAAAAATGACATGTTTCAGTATTAAAGGAAAAGTCCCCCCCCCCCCCCCCCCCCCCCCCCCCGAAGTTTCACTGTTTCAATAAACGGAGATGAATTTGAACAACATTTAAAAAAAGAAATGAGCAAAAACAGTCAAAGAATAAGAAAATTACACTCACTTACATTTTCTTGTAAATTACTCTTGGCTCTGCAAATTGGCAACACTGATGACATCGTATACGAGCAGCTGTCCATTCACTTTGTACATGAAATTTCACATTTTCTCAATTTTCTTGAAAGTTACACATTTTCTCATCCCACAGAGAGAGTATGTTATGTCAAAAGCAATTCTTCTGAACATACATTGACTGTGGGGTTACAAAATGTGTAACTTCCAAGAAAATTGAGAAAATATGAAATTTCATGTATTGTACTAAATGAATGAGAGCTGATCGCATATGATGTCATCAGTGTTGCCAATTTGCAGAGCTGAGAGTAATTTACTAGAAAATGTAAATGAGTGTAATTTTCTTATTCTTTGACCGATTTTGCTCATTTCTTTTTTAAAATGCTGTTCAAATTTAACTCCTTTTATTGAAACAGTGAAACTTCTGGGGTGGACTTGGCCTTTAAAAGCAGTCACCAAAAAATAGGATCAGTTAGCATTCACATACTCATGTATTTATTGCAATCTTACATGTATCCCTTCTTTTCCTTTGTTCCATGGCAAAGCTGTCCCTCATAAAAAATCCTGGTTTTATCCATACTTTAATCTGACAGAGATAATCTGTGCATGAAATGCAATAACTAAGGAATACAAGGCTTGAGAGCCTATCCAAGGTCTATTAGGTATAACTAACAATCTATCCACTGAGTCATTAAGCTTCAGACTATTTTCTTCTCTTCCCTTTTTTTTCATTCAAAATATTTAGATGTCAATAGAGTCGACAGCTTCAAGGTCTTTACCTAAATAATGGATGAAATGGCCCAAAACGTAAATGACCTGTATCCATGCATTGCTACAGATGAGCGATTACTGGACTACAGAGGAAGCAACTGCATGTGCTTCAAATCCCCTAAATTGCGTCCAAAGTCAATTTTAAGTTATTTTCAGTTTTATCATTCTCTGGCCATGGTCTTTCATTTCAAAAAATTTTAGAACCCAATTCTCTCTAATTAAAGAGATAATTAAAGTGCAAATACGACAAAAGCCTGAAAATCTACGAACCGACACAAGGGTGCACGTTGTACGTGCCATTGAGTTTTGTGTTCACATATTGCACGATAAACTGTGCCACTTGTCATGAGACGTACGCATTAATGGCCATCATTATTCTTAACCCACTGGCCACTGGAACTGGGTGGCCCCTGTATTACATGTAAGTCTATGTGACTGAAAGAATTTTGTAGCCGAGTTGAGAGAGGTTTTTACAGTGGAAATGACATTATTCTATTTATATGCATGCACATTTAGGTGTGCATATCGTTAAGCCTAAAAGGCTGTAAGCTTTTCTTTTGGGCTTAACCATACATGAACATCCAAAATATTCGTAAAAAGTTCAATTTTGTCAGTACTTACCATTCAATAGCAGGTATTTCAGCTTTGGAAGACAGGCCACATTTCCTTTGCTTCCTCAACAATGGTGAAGATTCCTATAGAAAATGACACAAAAAGAGGAATGCTCATGATCATATTCTCCATAATTCAAGATTAATAGGGAAGCCATTTTTGACAATAACAATAGGAAATTCCATGGGAAACTTATCGACACACACTTTTTCAATGCACAAAATCATTCCTTAACCCGAGTGCTGAGTGCATGATATGATTTCCGTATACATTGTAACACACATTTTCCATAGACTCCACCAAGAGTTATCTCAATTCTCAGCCTTAGCTTCCAACAGGAACCCAAATCAGCTTTGTAGTACATGTAAAATAATATGGAAAGTATGAAAAAGAAAGAAAAAGGGGATTAAAAAAAAAAAATCTTGTCTAGAAGTGATGACCCCTAATACAACAAATATGATGGACAGTCAAGCTGTCCAGAATGTCAAATCTTCATCGCCTTCTCGTCTGGGTAGAGACTTCTCGCCTCACTGTCTTCTCATCTGGTTTACAGTCCTCTGACTCATGAAAGATACTCTCCAATCTCTCTCGCCTCTCCGTTTCTCTTCCCCCTCAACTTACTCTACTCTCTCTACCTTACAGTCCTTTTCATGACTTGCCACATGGTGAACCGTAAACCTCATCTACGAGAAGAAAACTACATGTGTTCTTCTCTGCGTTTGTGACTCTGATAATGAAATCAATTTCCGATCAATCTAAGCACACGCCAGATGCAGATGGATCCCAATAAAATGAAATCAAAACTCTCTTAATTTCAAAACTGAAACAGGGGCCTGTGATACAGTGCACTGCCTCAGATCAACTGAAAAAAAGGTAGTGGAACTCTGCATATTTCTATCAAATAAAAATTCTATGAGAAACATGTCAACACATCATCAACAATATGTACATATGGGTGTTAACAAAAACATTTGACACTTATCTTAAAACTCAAAAGTAAACTGATATCTGATCTGACTACATACATGTACATTAAATTACTGCTACATGAGCACACAGGTTTTTCTGACATTTCCAAAGGTACAAATCTACACGTCACAATCAAACATTTGGAGGATGCTTATAAGAGTGCTAAAAAGTACATGTAAATTTCAAAACAAAACTTACTCCAATGTGCATCTACATGTAAAATCCTTCAACTCTACAGTGTACATGCATGTACATTGCAAAAACTCCAGTTTCACGTGGGTAACAACTTGTTGAGTTATTAGTAATTAATGATCCAAAGTGTCAAATATTTTGACACTTTGACACCTACAGGTACAGTCCACGTAAACATACAGTAGTTCCGGGACATTGTCAATGTACAAGGAAGCGCTGACTTCACATAAAAAGAATTTAAGCAAAGTTGGTGAAGTGGGAGAAGAATTCGCAGAAATGCATATCCTATTCATTCTAAAACTCCATGATCAATTGAAGTCCGTCCACTGTGACCCAAAACAATGACAGGGTGAAACATAGAAAATATTTGTGCAATTTGCAATCCACTCTTAAAAGTAGAACAAACTCAAAAGGGGCAAATATTTTCTGAATCATTTCAGCCTGCTTCTATTGACAAAGCTTGTTACCCATTTGTGACAGGAATTATTTAAAGCCTAATTTGATCAGCTTTATTTTTCAAGTTGGCAACATCAACATTTTTCTTTTATTGCTACATTTTTCTTATAAAACATCATCTGAAATAAATATAAATTGACAGAATGTATGATGAGAAGTCATTAAGTTGCCAATTTGCAGGGAAAAACGGTAATTTTAACATTTTCATCACATTGCCAATTCAAGGATTTTAATGCTTATTTTTCTTTAAAAAAATTTCATCATCAAACAACAAATACTGATGCAACGAAAATGGACACAGTATGTGTAGAATTTTTTGCTCTCTCTGCTCATGTATTTGGTACGATTTTAGGGCTCTGCATCAAAAGTTATTAGACCAAACCACATAATGTGGACCCTCTGTCACGAATGGGTTAAAAACATACAGTAACTGCTACAGCAATAAACATTCAACTGTTAATCACAATCTTCCCTTTTCAGTTGGATCGATTTGAGCTGGATTAGAAGAATTATCTTCTTTTCCAAATTGTAATTTTCTGACAATCTACTCACTTCGCCTAAAAACTTGGTGTAATGGCTCCAATGGCTTCAATGGAGAAAATACCAGAAGTCTGAGAAAGTACCTACAATACTGGTATTTTCTTTTGGGATATTACGAGAGCTTTTGATTCACACTGCCAAAATACCTGGCACTTTCTGATCGGGGGAGAATACCGGATCACAAAATACCGGGATTTTACATAATCAGGCAGGTGTGAAAGAAAGCACCTAATTGCAACCAAAACCTCACCTTGAATATAGCCTCAAGAAATTTGCCAGAGCATACATGTATGGCAGGGTCATCAGAACTTGGCAGAATTTGCCTGAACTTTGCCTGACATGTTCTTATATTTTAAAGCACACCAGGCCACGATCTAAGAAAGGAAATGACCCGGAATTGATACATGAAGGAAGGTATGGACAATAAAAACAAGGGAGAGGGGAGCCAAAGAAGACTTGACCCAATTTTTAGGACGACCTAACTTTTGTAATAGCTACCGGTATACAATTTTGCATGGTATACATGTACATAAGAAGACAATTTTGAAGTACAGTTACTTAAACAAGAAGCTATAGAGCTAAAAGATCAAAGTCATGCCGGAAGAATAATAAATTTCCAAAGTTTCGATCAACTTTGAAAGCAAACAAAATGCCACACATATTTTAACCACCAAAGTCAAACATTTCGCCCAGCATAAGAGGAGTAAATGCCCTTTTAAAAAATAGGTCTGTCCACATTAGACCAAATTTTCAGACCAGCCCTGGTGACTACAATACTATAATTGCACCCTTGCTCTTTAATACGCTAAAATATATTGTAGCCCAGCCTAGAACTTACACACTATGGTCCACCAGAAATGATGTATTCAACAAATTTCAGTACAATATGTTCTGAAGCTCAAGCAAACTCTTCAAGTTTATGAGCTGGGATTTCTTGACTTGAGATACCAGAGTACGATATGTACATTGTAGTATGCACTTGAGGAAAGTCTTCAAACCTGGATTTTTTTTCTAAGGTCCAGGACCCATATTCATTAAACCTTCATAGGCCTAGTTGTCACCTAAGAGTATACTGTGACCTACATGTATGTACATGTAATTAGTTGACAACTACATGTAGCTTAGTAAGGCCTAAAAAAAATTGTTGTATTGGCGTAACCCGCCCGACCCTAAAAATATCCCCGACCCTAGGTTGTTTCTTTTAATCGATATCGCGTATGATCGTGCTGCCTTCGCGATCGAATTTGCTGTGCAGAAAACCCCGAAGTGTTGCGGACAGAACAGCTATTTCCCGCCGTAAAATATGTGTTTCGAGCGGCTTCGGCGAGAGTAAACCTCTTTTTCTTCGTGAGCACGCCCAATAGGTGAAATATTGCAAGAAATAGCCGACAATGGTGAATATACATTCACCTTGAAATATTTTCCTAATTAAAAAAGGTGTACATCACTATTTACTCGTGAAAATGTTGGTATTATTTGTAAACAGCCCCTAAAAGCTATATTTAACTGGCATCTTGGTCTGTTGTGTAACCTGTTGGAGATGGTGCATGAGATATCTTAGGCTGGAGTCTATGGGAAACCAGTTAATATAGCAAAATGAACCCGTCTTCAGTGGGTTGTATGTTTGTATGTATGCATGTACACGTATGTGTGTGCGTATTGGGTGTATGCGTGTGTATAAATTATGGTATATGCAGATTGCAAGGGGGAAAAAAAAACAAACACAAAAACAAAAACAAAAAAAAATGCCCTAACTACCCTATTTTTCAGTGACCCGTTACTCCAATGCAACAATTTTTTTTTTTGGCCTAAGGTTTCATGAATATGGGCCCCAGGCTGCGAAATATTTTTTCCCAAGCAGGTTTACCTATAGGCACATGTAAAGCCTATGGCGGAATTGCTAGAAACATGTCAGAGAAGAAAGACTAGCAATGAATTCCGGTATAAATGTCATAAGGAATGCATTCTCAGCAAGAGCTTCTCGTGGCTCGATCGGATGGACGGCCGTTCTATGAATGAAAGGTCTTGAGTTCGATTCCCACTCTCGTCAATATCATATTTTTGGCGTTTATTCCGTCAGAAATAGTTAAAGCATCACAGCTATTCTTGAATAATAATAATAATAATAATAATAATAATAATAATAATAACAACAACAGCAGGCATTTGTAAGGCGCCATCTATGATCTATCTAGAAAAATTCTATTCCCTGTGCAAAGCACGGAAGATTCGGAAGTGTTGATGAATAACACCTACACTGTAAAGGTACATTACATGTAGGCCATGTGGTGATGAAAAATACTTCTTGGTGAGCAGGAGTTGTCTACTAATGGCATATATTTTGCAAAACCTCCCCCCCCCCAAAAAAACCCAAAACAATCTGTGGCGTTTATCACTAATGTTAGCAATATGTACTCCCAATATTTTTTTCACCCTTGTCGCCACGCACGGTGCAGTAATTTCACACGTGGTTCTTCACTCTGAAATCCTGTACGCATGGTATTGGAACCATGAGTGTTATGTACGACAGAGAACCATGTGTCAATTAGCACTGAACCCCACATAAATTTTCTTGGGGGGGGGGGGGGGGAGGGAGGCTAATGGGAATGTACCCTGTGGGATCAATGGTTTGCCCTGAATCAATTTATAGAAAGCAGCGCTTTTGTCACTGCTCTTTTCAAGACCTAAGCGTGGACTTTCATGCATTTAAATTCCACTGTATTAAAGATACTGAAATGAATCTATACCAACAGGATGTATCTTCTTTCAGGTATATTCACACATCTGAAAGAAGCAACAACTAAAATATGAAAAATCCTTGTGAAAATTGACATGTATGTTTTATCCAATGTTGAGGATTATCTAGCAGGGGGCGAGGGTCAAAAACAAACGAAGCCATCCCTGTCGAGCAAAAAAAAAAACAACCCCAAAACATCAAAAAGCCAAAAGGAAAGAAAAAGAAAGCATAACTTTGTTTACGCCTTCAACTTTTATCTTGTTAGGTTCCTGAACAGCCAAATACATGTACATGTACTGTACACTGTTCACAATGGATGTGCAAATGTACATGCATAGTTCTTGCCAGTACATAACACCCATGGTTCCAATACCATGCGTAAAGGGTTTCAGACAAGGAAGAACCATGTGTGAAATTGCTGCACCATGCATGGCAACA
>CM057168.1:6750862-6780075 GCA_029962745.1 Echinometra lucunter | reverse complement strand
CGCATTTTCAACAATGCGCTTTCATTCCTTTCAATCTATATACAGTACTTGCACATTTACTGTAACTCAATAATTGGTCATTCTTATAGGCTACATTCACCATGTGCACATTAAATTTACCAACACATATCATTTGTATTGTAGCATTACAGCCGCTCCATTTACATGTACATGTACATGCACATGTAGCTTGAAGTTACATGTATACAGGTTATACCCCTCATACGGCCCCATCTCAATTCAATGAAGAATGACAATCCACTCAACCCTCCAGTGTCAGAGGATTTTGTTGGTTTCTTTCAAAGCACTTGTTAGATACCAAAGCATTCAGCATGTTTGAAAAATAATCAGCCCCCTTCTAATTCCCTCTCCACCCTGCATCTCTCAGAGACTCCAACTCTCCCGCTTTCGGCGGGAGATCTCCCACTTTGAGGCCATTTTCGCAAAATCTCCCGCTCTCCCGCTCTCCCGCTTGAGTTTCAATTTCTCCCGCTCTAGCTGTGTGGGGGCTGTATTTCTCCTGCTTATTATTTTCTCCCTCTAAAAATGTAAAACAAAAATTTGTGATATTTTATCAGTGGATTTATACATGTACATGCACCTCATTCAGGTTTGTCTTACATGTATATGTTAAAAAAATATGGTCAAGATAGGCGTCTTCAGGCCCAATTTTTCGTTTTGCGCTTGTGATGTACGTATCTTTGCATGATCAGATCGAGTCTCCAGTTTGCTCGGGGTTCCGGGCGGGAGAATCCCCTGCTTAGAAGATGCTTGGGGTTGGAGTCTCTGATCTCTGTTTTTCTCTCATTTTTGCTCAGTTACTGTATGCATGGTTCTCGCCAGTACATAACACTCATGGTTCCAATACCATGCGTAAAGGGTTTCAGACAAGGAAGAACCACGTGTGAAATTGCTGCATAATGCGTGGCAACGAGGGTAAGAAAATATTGGAGTATATATTCATAACAATAATGATAAATGTCACAGATTGTTTTGCTTTTTGGCAATGTATTTTTACTTTTATGCCATTAGTAGACAACTCCTGCTTACCAAGAAGTATTTTTCGTCCTTTTACTATAGCATATACTGCGGCCACACCTAGCCTTAGGTGTTATTCCATAAAACTTCCGAAACTTCCACGCTTTATGCAGAGTGGGAACCGTCTGTGGATTTTTTTCTAGTGAGAACCCCGACTGTATGCCAGCATACATGCACATGTAGTAGCTTTTCAAATATTTCTTCGTTGAACATTTGTACCTGTATTAAGCAAACCTACATTGTAGCTACATGTACATGTACACATACATGATACGGTGATTGGTGCCCTGGGGTACCAACTAAAAATTCACCATTTTTCCTGATTGGGTAGGTGTGAAAGCACCTTCTCTCTTTTGTAGAACATTCCCCCCTCCCCTCTTCTCTCTCTCTATTCAATGTGCATGCATACATGTATTTATACTGCAGCTCACATACAGTATAATATCTTCATTCAGCTTTTCACACATCCTGTCTAATCTTAGATTTATTCCTTAAACCTATTAGCCTTATCTTAAGCACCATCACCTTTAGATCCCATACACTTAAATGTACTGTCTAGACATTATTTACACCTACTCCCACTTTCCTTAATTTTTTTGTCACAGTATCCTACATGTACATCTGACCTGCCTCCTTTCTCTATCTCTGTTCAGACCATAAGAAGCAGGCTCACATATATGTTTTTGTGAAAATCCTGCTATATTTTGTTATATTCTGTAATGTTTTTGTGAAAATCCTGCTATAATTTGCTATTTATGTTATACTTTGTTCTTTGTCTGTTATATTTTGTAAAATTTTTGTTTCTGTTGAATTCTGTAAAAAAAAAAAAAAAGAGAATAATCTAATATGTATTGATTCAAAATCAATAAAATTTGAAACTTGAAACTTATACATGCATGATGCAAACAACAAAAGCCCTCCCCCCCCCCCCAATAAAAACCACCAAAAAAAAAAAAAAAAAAAAAAAAACCACACAAAAACCCAAAACAAAACAAAAACAAAACAAACAAACAAATAAGCAATGTGGAAGCTACAGTAAAGCGCATGTACGTAAATCCATGTATGTGAACAGAAAAATTTTCACCATTACATGTACATGTATCTCTGCAGATTTCATAAGAAGTGCATTGTACTTGTACTGAAATGCTATGATTTGTGATACTGTTAATGGTCAAGGTAAATTGTTCACCTGAATAGATGGTGTACAATGTCATCAATGCCAAACCGCTGAGGTGTCTCTCTGTCTTTCCTCATCTTATTATTCTCTTTTCTCGAAAGACTACACCCAAACACAATGGAACACTGGCCAAAATCCCTGACCAACAACTCCAGTGGTGAGGGATGCACACCTTTACACCTTGTTAAATCCACGATGGTCACCAGCTTTACTGAAAAGGATGTCATAGATTGATCATTGGCTACATTCATAGAGGTATTTGTAGGCCAAGTTACTCAGATAATCGTGTGTAATAAATGACATCAGACCTGATGAACGCAAAAAAATGCTGTAAGGGCACTTTCCCACATGTACATTGTACACTGTAGACTCCAAGTGCCAAGAAAGATACTTTTCTAATATCCCGCATCCCAAACAAAGATGGGTGGGGTAGGGGCAACCTCCTGTACATGTATGTGTACATGTACAGTGTATGTTTACAGCACTATACAGGTGACTTTAAAAGGAACTGAAAAATTCACTGTCACTGTTTTTTGGTTTTTTTTTCAGAACTTGTTTTTTTCATGTTCAGTCTATGTGTATGTAGCTGGGCTGCATTCTACACCCTGTACATGTGATCTCTGAAAGGCAAGTCATGTTAAATGTACTTGTCTGACCTTCTGAAGCTGTAGACTACAGTAACATCGTGAAGTAATTGTAAACATTACATGTACATGTATACACATATCCAAATGTTACTGCTGCCTTGAAAATGGAAAAAACTTAATAAGTCCACAATTCCAAATAACGGTAAAATATCTGACAAATACTGACAAATACATGTAGTTTAGGAATTGAAAGGCCAGACCCATCGGTTTCGTAAAATAGGATTACATGTATCCTAATTCTACTACTTAAATAGAACTGAGGCCAGAGAAAAGAGATTAAATGCCAAGTGCTAAAGAACAACCAGAAATTCCACCAGCTCTGCCTTAGGGCCAGGGTTTTTCAAGACTCATTCTTTGTAACTACTGTAAGGGACTGGAACAACCTTCCTTCATCCATTGTTAATAGCTCTTCCTTGGAAACATTCAAATCCAAACTAAAGCAATAAGTCTTTCCACAAGCAGTGCACTTCTCATTTCATCAAGTTAGCGTGGATGTGTCGGGAAGAGACATTTTGCTGACCAAACCATTCAGATTCAGATTCAGATTCAGACAGCAGGGAACTTCTTTCAGTAGTTCTGGAAAATCAAACACAAATCTTGGAAACTAAAACTGTACACTGTATATAAAGAGCTTTATGAAGAAGAAAAAAGAAGTTACCTGTGTCTCGATGCAGGATACTTTGCAATGTACAGTGTAAATGTTCCCTTTCCTTCACAATATAAAAAGGAGCTGTGAGTACTTTCTTTGAAGATGACAAACACGTCAGCTAGTACATGTACATTCAGGGCTCCAAATTAGCAGTTCACTTGGTGCAATGAAATCATGAGCACTGCAAAACTTTTAAGTTTCACAAGGTGCATGTACATGTACATGTATGTGTCTGAATAGTTTGTTGGCTGGGAGACCACTGAAAATTTAGAGCTGGTACACATACTGGACAATATTTGTTCCAGGTGAAGTTTGTGTGCTGCAGCAGTTCATCGTACACAATCACCAAAAATTCAGAGTGGAAACCCACACAATCATCATCTACATTATACATGTATGTAGAGGATTCCCGATTGGCAAGCCGCAGCCCAAGTAAAAAAGCGAGAGCCGAACTGTAGACTGCACAGCTACGTGTGCATGAAACGCTTGGAGAAACCTGGTCACGAATCTTAAAATTCAAAGTCAATTTCAAACTGTGTTTCCCTATGCAGAAATGCGAACTTCTTTTGGATCACTTCATGAAGCATTCAAAAGAGAAAATTACACAATAAGGTGACTGTCTGATCATTTCATGCAATGATGCATGAACCAACATCAATCTATCAAAAAGTCAATGAAGTTACAGTTTTATTCATTGTATAATGAAATAACACAAGCTTGAAGCGATAAACATATTTTGTGACACGTACAGAGTTAACAATTTAAAAAGAAAAGGTGAAAAAAAAATGGCAAAGGTTGGATATGCTTTGCAATTTTTCTTCCTGAGGGGTTTCCACTGATAACTTATTGTCAGTTCAACAAAGACTGGCATTGTTCATTGTTCAGGCTAAAAGTAGTGTGGATAATGACTGGAGAGATGGCAAATACTGTGGTTGAGACTGGTATGCATGTTGGATTATCCATGATCATAAGCATGAGAAATGATTTCAATGGCATTACAACATTCCGTAAATATTTCCCACCGGGTGACGATAATTGCCTGGAATGCGTACACGTACTTGCGTATTATTGCATTATGAAATGGACATGAACTGGTTTTCACGATCACAAAAGTTCAATGTGCTCTGCAGCATTTAACAAAGGCCCAAAGAGATAACAAAAAATTAAGGCACTTGCGGCACATTTAGGGAATTATAGTACTTTAATACTGTTAGAATACAATGGGGGAAGGGGGATTCAATACTCATGACACTGCCCTGGAGCTAAAAGTACATGTACCTTCTCATCTCACGGATGCATTCAGTCAATCTTTTAGAAAGAGAGAAAGACAGATATACATGTGTAGGCAGAGACTCCAACCCAAGCACCTCTAAAGCGGGGGATTCTCCCACCGAGACCCCCTAGCAAATGGGAGACTCTGACTCAATGTGCACGTAACCCACATCACTAGTGCAAAGCACAAAATCCCTTGCGGCCAGATGCCACTTTTAGGGTTACAGAAGCTCTCTGATGCTATCTTATGCTTATTTGTTAACATATGACAACACTAAATGAGGTAAAATCCAGTGATTCAGAATCATATTTTTTCAAAAAGGTGGTTGGGTGGGAGAAAAAAGGAGAAACACGGCTAGGGCGGGAGAAATTCAAACTCAAGCGGGAGGGCGGGAGATTTTGTGAAAATGGACTAAAAGCGGGAGATCTCGCGCCGAAAACGGGAGGGTTGGAGTCTCCGGTAGACAGAGTCAGAGAGAGTCATTTCAGAAAGATTGAGTACACGTACACTGTAGTCTTGGACTGAAGAATAACATCATTTATAGAGTACCAATGAATTTGATTACCATCACTGAACTTGATTTTGATTACCAGTAATAACTCCTGAAACAGTTTAACCCAAATGACTAAGATCTGGATTATTTCTTCCCACAGGCTTGATACATATTCTTCCTCGCTCTCCTTCCGATAGACAATTACATGTACATGTACAGTATGTGTACATGTACATGATGTAGGCCTCAATACAAATCTCACCCCGCCCCCCCCCCTTCTCTCCCTCTCTTTGTATTGCACAACATGTCCTAACATTTTTAAAATTCCAAACAACCAAGCTACTGTATGGAGATAAGCCTACAGATACAGAATGTGTACACTGAAGGGTATTTTATACATATTTTCCTTTTTGCATTCCTGCTTCCTTCTCTCCCACCAAATCCTACCAAAATATGACTTGAAAAGATCAGTCTACAAGCCTGTTTACAACTTGGAAATCTCTTTTCAAATCGAACATCGTCAGAAGGGAAAAGAAGTGGATGGATGTTTGGGAAGGACAGCGGTTGTTCACTGCGCACAATAGCCCAGAAAACAAGGTTTGTAACGGTTCAACTACTTTCAAAGGCTCGGGAATCGCCTGCTATTGCCATTCCATGAATAGTACAGGCTTGACTAATATTCATGAAGCCATAGAAATGGGTCTCTCTTCCGACTACATGTGGCTCTCAGGAATTCATAAACCCCAACGGAAAGAATGCGAAAATTGTCATTATCCTTGGTTTCGATGAAGATTTCTAGTCGGGTTTTGAGCCATACATGTTTGCTGAAATGGAAGGATGCGGCTTTTAATATGAAAAGATGAATTTCAATCATTATTCCCACGACAGCTGGTGTTGTGTAGTATTTTGTTTACTTTTTTGTGGTGGTGGACACAATGCTCTACTTTACTTTATACTGCTACGCTGTAGCAGAGACTCCAACCCTCCAAGCGGGAGTTCCGCTTTGAGTCCATTTCCACAAAAATCTCCCACTCTCCCGCTTGAGTTTGAATGTCTCCCGCCCTAGCTGTGTTTTTCCTTTTTTCTCCCACCCAACCACCTTTTTGAAAAAAATTAATCTAAATCACTGGATTTTACCTCATTTAGTGTTGTCATACTGTATGTTAAAAAATAAGCCTATGATAGCACCAGAGAGCTTCTATAATCCTAAAAGTGGCCTCTGGCCACAAAGAATTTTGTACTTTGCGCTGGTGATGTGGGCTACGTGCACATTGAGTCAGAGTCTCCCGTTTGCTAGGGGGGGTCTCGGCAGGAGAATCACCCGCTTAAGATGTGCTTGGGGTTGGAGTCTCTGCTGTAGGAGAGCAAGTTCTTTCATGATATGTATCAATTCATGATTACACTGTACACCATTCAAAAAAGATCTCAAAGTTATCGTTGCTTACATTTTTACTGAGAAATGAAAACGAGTATGTAGTACACCACCTTTACATTCAAGCATGGGGAAAGCTGGCATTGTACTGGTACATGTATATGTACCTGTGAACTGGGATAAATCAAATATTAAATTTCAATTTTTTTTTAATTCTTAATACCCCACAGTACATGTACAGTACTTGCATTCATGAATCAAAGTCTTACATGTAATTTCATCCAGTTTCATTAAAATTAACAACAGTTTTTTTTTCTTTTTGTTACAAAAAATGATATTCCAGAGATTATCAAGTTGCTATGACACTTCTTCTTTTCAGAATATGCAATAAAATATTACCAGTAGTGCGTAATCAAACTAAGCTACACATGTACAGCTTACTGGTAATGTATATGTATATGTAAACATGTAATCCAACTACATGTAGTTCTCTCACGTTAGACCAGGTGCCGCGGGGTTAGCTGCATGGATGTATACCCGTTCCATGGGGATACATACGTACTCACACGCAGGCGAACCGTTCCAAAGACCCCCGTTTTCACAAACATTTTGTAGTTCCGAAGGCGAAGCCCGTTCCGAAGACCCTCCTTTTCACAATAAGCCCATTCCAAAGCCCCCGTTTCTTGTCTCGCCCATGTCGCCCATGGCACATACCTACCACTTTTGGGGTCGAGTGCCCCCCCCCCCCCCCCCCCCCCCCCCGGACAAGAGTAGACCCTAAATTAAAGCGATAGCCCCTCCTTGGAAACATAATTAAGTCCAAACTTAAGCAATTGCACATTCCACATGCAGCGCACAGTGCGCTTCTCACATCATCAAGTTAGCGTGAATGTGTCTGGAAGAGACAATTTGCTGACCCAACCATTCAGATTCAGATTCAGAAAGCAAGGCAAGCCAAACCCAAATAAGAGGCAAGACACTTGTCAACTCAACTGAGTTGAGTGAAACTTGAAAGTGAAACCATGTCCATGACCACCATGAACACAGCTAGCTTAAAGTTAAATTTAACTTAAATTAATCCACGGTTGATAAAAATATTCAGATTGGCTCTATAAGTTAAAAAGTGAGTTAATGTGCTAATGTTACGTACATCGTTATTCCCAATGAACCAGCCTTCAAGTATAAAACAAGATATCAAGAAGTAAACTAAAGTGCATCGTCGGTCCCATACCTTCCACTGTGTGTTGGAAATCCATGCTGCAACATCCAACTCGTTCGCTCTTGTGCTCGCTCAAAACAGACAGATAATGATAACATTTCATAGGTATGATTCAAAATTGCAGAAGACTGACTTCCTTCACTTACCATTCACCTCAGTATCTGTCATTCGGCTTCATATGGGTCCTTCAGAACTGAAAATTTCATGAAAAATCGCGTCCCCAATTGTCTATCACTTTTGGTTGTTGGGCAACGCTACCGGTAGTGCGAGTCGAGTATAATATACAGTAGAGTGCATAGCTCTCAGTATGATACGCGGATCGGCCGGAGCGGCGGCGCGGAGTACGAGTTGATATGATTGATGGTCAATTTAGAATCTCGGTCGCGCTGACAAGCCGTATACATCGGATATGCTCTTTGTCATTCGCTGTACCAATTTTCATTAGTCGTCAGCAGACGTTAGCATCCGAAATAGTTTTATTCCATCTTTTACGCCATACCATGACGTCACCTTTTGGAGGTTGTATGCTCACATCCTTTTCAAAGAAATAATTTCGTGGGTGTGGTCATTCACGCCAAGATTAGAACAGAATTATCGGTTTCATTGTGTATTTAAATGTTTGGTAGTCATGATGTCATATTTTATTTTTTGAATTGTTTGTTGATCGCAAACTCGTTGATAATTGACTGCAAACACGTACTGACAGTGATATAACGTACGTTTTATGGATGAAGAAATATATAGTTCTCAAGCGAAAATACAATTCCTTTCATGTCTTTATGTTTCATTGAATCATCTGAGGAAGAAATCGCATATTTACAAAAGATCAAAGATAATTAACAATGAAAACAAAAGAAAACAAAAATAATTTAGGGAGTCATCATATTGTTGCTGATGAGATATTAAACAGAATTTCCATATAATCCTTTGTTCTGTGATTGATATATGGAAGCATGCACCCATGACAAAGGGTCCATGGTCATAGCATAAGGAGAGGAATATTACAATTTTAGAAGTATTATTACTTGAGTAAACTGCAAATGCAATCTTTTCATTGTAAGTGATATAATTAATTTCTGTCTTCTTTTTTTTTTCTTTTCCATTTTTTATTATAAAAATGCAGTACACTGTACTCTGGTCAATTGCATTCAAAAAATGTTACATAAAACAGAATGCCTTTTCCTCTTTTATTGCACAATATGAGTGTTGCAAAATCTTTCACTGCTGATGTTTAAACTTTTTATATTGAAAATGAATTTACAGGCACAACTAAAAATATCCACTATATATATTTCCAGCCTTGAATGCAATTGGGCCTGTTTTTCTGGAAGTCATGAAAAATTCTAAACTTTCAGCTATACTGTTTCTCCTATGCGCACTCCTGAAAGAGGGAGAGGGACATCAAACAAGAGAGAGAGAGAGAGAGATAGATAGAGAGAGAGAGAGAGAGGAAAACAACTATTACTGTGAAAAATGCTAATTTTATTGGTGATAATGAAGATGATGATAATAAAGATAACAAGAGCAATACTACTACTACTACTACTACTACTACTACTACTACTACTACTACTACTACTACTACTACTACTACTATTAAAACAACACAATACAATAAAATAATCATAATAAAATTGATAATTGTAACAACAACCACAATGAATATATTCTGTGCCAACATGTACTGACCACTTCTTCTCAATGAAAAAAAAAGCAATATATGGCATGGGGGGTGGGGCTGCTCTCATCTAAGTACAAGCTTAGAGTGGATTCAAATTTCCCACTTTGATATTTTTAGTGTCATTTACTGCCTGCTACCCAAAGTGCATATTCTTGACACAAAAACAGTATCATTTAATTTCATTTCATTTTATTTAGTTCTGAACAAAAATACAAGTGCGTAATAAACAATTCTATATGAACAGAGATACAAACACGTAATGAAGAATTAGATATGAATATAGAAACTTATTTTGAACAGAACCCCCCCCCCCCCCATACACACAGACAGGGGCGGCACCAGGTTATTTTGATAATGGGGGAGGGTGAAGATGACAATTAGGTGAATTTATTGAAGTTTTAAATGAACAAATAGGGGTATCATATAATTTTTTCTTCCACCTCTTGTTATCAGTTGAAAAATCATATGGAGCATTTGCCCCCTGCCCCCCCCCCCCCCCTTGTAGCGCCGCCCCTGCACACACCCACTTCACTCTCTCAATTTCTGATAATTTATTTCACATTGTCTCTCCTTGATTTAGCACTTGTTGGTATCAGACAGTATCTTTATTTTCATGCCCACCTACTACAAAGTTCTCACATCCTTTGGATTGATAACTTGATATACTTTCTTTTTTCTTCCCTTCAATGTTCATTTTATACCACTGCTCCATTTCAGAGAATTTTGATTACGGCTCCATCTAGTGTTCATGAAAGGTAGAAGTGTAGTATATATTACAAAATAGTACTTATGTCTCCCTTCCTTTTTTCCCATTTCAATATATCTTCACCCCCCCCCCCCCCCCCTTCTCTCTCTCTCTCCCCCTCTCTCTCCCCCTCTCTCTCTCAAAAGCTTTCATACCTTGTACAGGATTTACCAGTTCCATTCACAAGCCTCACAGACACAGGAGGGCAGTATGCAAGTTCAAACTTGATGGAATAGTGACATCGTAATCGCAAGCACTATATAGGCACCGTAAGCTGAAACCCCAATCCTAATCCTAACCCTAACCCAACCCTAACCCTAACTCTAATAACCCTAACCTACCCTTAATCCTAATCCTATGAATATTTCAGAATATTTATGAGCTTACAGCTGCAGGATTGGTGCCTATTTAGTGTTTACTGTATAAAACACACCATGCATTTGACCAAGAGAAATGAACAAAAAAGAAATCAATAAGGGTAGTGCTGACAAAATTATACCCCCCCCCCCACAAAAAAAAAAAAAAATGAGGGGGGGGGGGGGGCTTACTGACACAGATCTCATGAAGAACATACTTGCTATATCCAGTTCTTAGGAAACACACACTCGCATCTATGATTTCCCTTTTTTTCTCATATATTTATTGCTTCTTTTGAGTTGTAAAAATATAAATCAACCTTATATTTCACTTTCATTCAAAAATTCATTTCTCTGATAAGAAATTACAGTTGCTAAGCACAGAATAAATATATATTTTCTCTTTTTCATAATATTCATAAACATATGGCAAGAGGTTTTGTTTGGTTTCAAAAAGTTTCAGCTGCTGCTCTTATTCACTACTGCATAGCTAGAATATAAATATATAAATATCTCTTATCAGCATGATTAATTGTTTCATTCATTGTGTTATGATGATGTCATTTATTTTCAATATTCACTCTCTTCATTGAATATGAAATATCATATATCTATTCCATGCCATCTCATCTATTTATAATGGCCCTATAATCAGAGTCTCTTCTTTTTTTTTTCTGTTTTTTTTTCATAATTTCAATCTGTTTCAATTCATGATATTTATGACCCATTGTCAACTTTTTTTTTTTCCAGCAACTGATCTACCAATCATAATGTGTGCAGGAACATGACTCGAATTTCCTCAACTGTACAGTGAAAATCATCATAATGTAGAATTTTCTCTCTGAAAGATATTCATCACAAGCAGTCACATCGAGGGCAAATAATTTGGCTGTGATGGGCTGGAAGACAAAGTTATTTTTTTTCTTTGAGGATAGTATCTAAAAGTTGCAGGTGTGTTAAAGTCCTAATGGCTATATAGTCCTTCAATTATTCTTCTGAGAGAACCTGGTCGACACCTGTCAGAGAGAAAAAAAAAGAAGAAGAAAATTGAATTTGAATTTGGAAATGAATTGAAACTTCAATAGACAGATGATGTTATGGATAGATGACATTTTAACTATCTTGTCATTTGATTTAATATTAATGCGATGACATCAGAGACGTAGTGAATTTTCCTTTGGTCATTGAGGGCGTATTCCCTTTGGACTGCAATTTATCTTCTTCGAGGGAAGTTTGAAGACTGCCCAAATCCCCAATAATTTACGCTAATCCATGCAAGCTCAATGGTGTAAGTGTTGAATTGTACCTTATTTTGTAGTTAAGATATCAGATAATGGTATAAAGCATGTTTTGTAATGATTTGGGTGCATATTTAGTTGGATTCAAGACAGGAAGCATACAATTTACATGTAAAAGATTGTGTTATGTTACAAGGTTGATGATCTAGACAGGAAATTTATCACTGTTAATTTTGTTTATCAATTGCAGATAGAACCATCATTATCATCGTCATTGTCACTGCTGTTGGCATTGACAATTCAAGGCAATAAATCATCACTTGATGCACTGATGGTATCCTAACACATCTTTGCTGGATTCTTTGATTGGTGGATGAGGGCTCAGAGTTGATTCAGTTAACAAATGATTTAGAATGAAAATTCTTCATACTTCATTAACAATCAAACATGTTTTTATAATCTTCTGTATAGAAAGACCATCTGTCAACATAGACCATTTCTCTATATTTCCCTTGAATATTATATCTCATCGAAACACTTGAAAAAAAAAAGAAACATAAAGATCACCCTAAAAGATCAAGTAAATAGAGAGCTTTTCACTTTATTTTTTTAATCAAAATGTAAATGGTACTTTAACTTTTAACTGCAATAATATTCTGATAACTTTCCAAAATAACCATTAAACTGAGGTACGGGTAGACAATATTTTACAACCGGTTTCATGGCACAAAACGTTAAACTTTTTATGGAAAAAACTGAACTGGACTGCAACTGAAACAAAATATCATCAAAGCATTAAACAAGTAACACAAACCAAGCATTTTCTGACCAGGATCTTCTTCCGTAGCTTTCTTCACTGCGGAGTAAGGTCGTGACCTCTGTCTAGGTTGATTTGGAGGTAGTGGGGTGAGAGATGCCTTGATTGGGGGCATGGGGGCACCAGGTTTCTGCTCTTGGAGCGACTCCTCTGAAATAAAAATGAGGAAAAATTATGAATAACTCTGCACGACACATTGCAATAATATGCTTCATGTTCTCACAGGTAGTACATATAGATAAAGCAGTGTGTATTGGCGAAGGCTGCTCTATACTCCTACACAAATGCTACAAGATTTGACAAGGTGTTTTACTGAGATTTGCCTCTTTCAACTCAAAAGAACGTCTGAATTCACAAAGATGGTTTAGATTTAGACCATGGTTTATGCAGATTCCATGGTATAAGTGCGTTTGATTTAGTGCGTAAACTTAGTAAGGTTCGACAATGAACGTGCGCTTAATTCACACTAGTTGCTATAGTTAATACCATGGTTTATGTAAATACACTCACGGTTTATTCAAATCAATTTACATAAAACTGCAAACAACATCACTTCTGATCACATATTTTCATATTGTAGGGCCTGGTCAAAAACATATTTTCTTTTTATTGGTGGCATTTTTTCTTGTCAAGTGTTTCCTTTTACCCCAATAGGGCACAACTGTTTGGATTTCTTTTCAAATGTTGTATGCAGTGCTCTTTGTGGAAGAATTTTACCTCCTTCTGGCTGTGTCCCGCTTGATTTCTTCTTAGCTACTTTCTCCTTGCTAGATCGTCTACTCGAGACGCTCTCTGTCGACAGACGCTCCATCCAATTCTCCTTCTCGAGGGATGCGCGTCGTTTCAACAGCCTCTCCTTGGAGCTATGGTTGTAGAAGAGGGTCGCGGAACTTCCCTTGTCTGTTGTGATGGTAGGATTCGACATGGCTGGAAGGAGCAAAAGAAAATAATAACAGTGTAGCAAACTGCAATTTTTTGTAAAATATTTGAATTAAGGAAAATGCTGGAAAACGAGTCTACACTTATTTATTAATAATCAAATAATTTAAAGGGGGCGCTATTGCAAGCAAGCTTGTGGGGATAGTTGAGTTGATAACTGCTCGGCTATTATTTATTAATAATCAAATAATTTAAAGAGGGCGCTATTACAGGCAAGTCAGTGGGGATAGTTGAGTTGATAACTGCTAGGCCATTATTTGTAACTAAATGTGAAAGACCTTCGATTCATATACAAACTTGAATAAGTAGCTAGACAGCCACCCGTCTAGCGACGGGTCTTGCTGGGCAAAGTAATTTGCACTACAATTAGTTGTTTACGATCACTGGTACTGGTACATTCAAGAATTCATGACATGTGGAAGTTTACATACCAAACCAACATTCTTTCAGGGCCTTAAGCTCCCATTTTGAGCCCGATAGGTCACGCAATGGGCGTGGTTTTTGAACGAAACTGGTATACTTTTGGTTGGGATCTTCACGTGGGCTGTTTAAAGGGACACCTTTCCAATCTCTGATTGGCCCGTCTATCTCCCCGTGCAAAACACATGGTATTTGCTACACACGTTGGTTTGCCTGACATATCGTGTGAGCAAGAGTCAGTTTAGTTTTGGATTCCGTTTAGTGAACATCTCTTCACTGTAATAATTTCGTTTAGGGCCGCCCAGCCTTCAAATGTGACACTGTGTGGATTTTCTTTATACTCAGACTATCAGACATGCCAGACTGTGATTCGACTGTTTTGTTTTAATAAAGAACTGAAGCCTTTTCAATGTATTTTGTTCTCCACTTTGTGATTTTGTTGTTCATATTGTGGTGAACGGCGAGTGCGGCCATCAACTGCTTATCTGCCTTTCCACTCAACTCTACCGTATCACTACAACAGCAAACCATCCACACATTTGTAGAAACCAACGAACATAAGGATTTGCACTGTACATTGCAAAAGCTTTCCATAATTACTCATTTCTGGTCTGAAATGGCTACCTGGGAAGCATTTCATGAAGTGTCTTGTCAGTGATTTTTACTGACAAAAACTTGCGCTCAGCCAATCAGATGCAAGGATTTCAGTAGCTTATAACAGTTGTCAGTAAAAATCACTGACAAGACACTTCATGAAATGCTCCCAAGATAATCCTTTAAACTCCTCTATGGACTCGTGTCATAAAGATGTTGATAACACCAGCCCTTATGAATATTATGTGGCACAAGGTTATTCTCTCAGTGGTACATGAAGAGAATAGGTCACATACCAAGTATGCAACTGCTTGTCGAGCGTGTCACGTACGCATGCATGAATCCAAAACAACAAAATCTTTGCACCCTCAAATCATCAAATCTGAACAACTCCCTGTCCTGTTGAAAACAAGAAGGGGTCTTGGCTGAAATTGCGTCTGTTCTCAAGATAGGAGGCAGTTGAGTAGCCTAACAATCAGCGATTGGTATGTAAAACTTTTATTCTTTGGATTTGAGCATGCGCTCACAACATGCTCGACTGGCTGTCGTGTACTTGGTTGTGAAAAATCCTTAATACTGATGAGGCTGAATACATGACCCTCAAGTACCTTGTGCTCGTGATGCGTGTCTGACTACGCGATGACCAGACTGAGCTGACCCTGCTGGCTTGGTACCAGAGGGCGGTCTAGGGATCGTTATGCTTCCCCGACTCCCGGTCTTGTGGCAAGACCCTCGAGTAAATCCCAGTTCTGTGGCACTGATGAGGCAAGCTTGGGTGCCTGAGGAGCGTCTGGTGTAGGATGAAGCAGAGTGTGGGGGCTTGTTCGGAAGGATCTGGCACCCACTGATGGAAAGGCCTGCAGCACTACCATAGGCAATCTTAATCTGCAAGAAACAGGAGTAAATTCTCAATCTCCACTGGTACCTTACATAAACAAACATCAGATTTCATCAACTGACACACCACAAGGAAATATTCCAAATGTTTTTCTTTTCTTTTTTTGTTTTCGCCCTGAAACTCAATCATCATCCCGTACAGATTCTCAAATGCAAATTAAATCTACAAAACTTTCACAAAACTGAATCCTTTTCCATTTCAGCTGCTTAGCACCAGAAAATATACGTCAGAATATCAATTCATCAATCTAGAAAGGACATTCTAAAAAACAAAAATGACTACATTTTCATCGACTTTAACAGATCTTCATAACAGTCTATCAAAAATCATCAAAGCTATAACTTAGTTAACTTTCAAATCTTTAAATTCCCCTGTATACTGAATACTTGTATATACATTCATGAATATTCAACAGTACTGAATACTAAAGAAATTTCTATTTGAATGAGGGTATTATTAACATTTTGTAACATGCTAGCAGTGGAATGAAATGGCACAAAAGATGTTCTTGAACAGATACGTGAAAGTATTGGTGATGGTGGTGATTGGTGATAAAAACCTACCAGTAATTGGTAGCAGACCGACCTATTTCTGCCCACTCTGTGGCTTAATGATATCTTTATGCAATACAATCTGAAATGCACTTGCATTCTGGATTTGAACTTTTTGCGCCACTAAATTTCACCAAACTACCTACTTTAAGCAATGTATACTTACTACAGAGTGGATGCATTGTGGTGAAGAGGTTAGCCCTGTGAAGCCTCTTGTATTAGGGAGCTTTAGATACGCGACGCAGCTCAGACGTCGCGGTATATCTTGCTGAGTTGACTTACGTTCTCCTCTTTGCTCGCGTCGTGTTGCAAAGAGGCTTTAGATTTGGGGAAGACGCAGTACAATCAAACAAAGCGCGCAGGCTCAGATGTAAACCTGATGTGAACAATTGTTACGTCATAAAACAGGGTCTTGCGTCACGTATTGGGGAGGACGCGTAATCAAGCAAAGTGCGCACGCTCAAATATGAACCATTGTTGCGTCAAAAAAAGGATCAACATAGGTTTCGTGTCGTGAATTGGGGAAGACGGTAAACTGGTCCCAGTACCGTCATGTAAAACAGACGACTCAGGATGGACTGGAAAAGAGCCGTCTCGTGCATGCGCACAACAACATTTTTGCCAAGGTAAGGCGTCATCTGAGCTGCGTCGTGTATCTAAAGCTCCCTATTAATCTCTATGCGAAAGAATGCTCTGTAACGCAAAATTAAAAACTGTTTAAATCATATTTGTTTTACACGGGTAGCATGTAGACCTTGTAAACTGATAGGTGATCTCCTTGTGGCACAATCTTTTGCTAAAATTTTGTTTCAATATGTCACATTAGACATTTTGATTTATGCATTTTTTTCATTTTGTGTTCCATACACGTGCTTTCTCATCACAACATAAATTCAAACGCCTAACTCACCTTGCTAGCAGATTGACTTGATGACCATCCTCTCTTCTGAGGTGACCTCACCCTCCTAAGATGCGACAGGCCCACCCTGCAGCCCCGCCCTGAGGACGGCGACCTCGGACTGACCTCCTCTAATGAACCACGTTTCTCCTCGGTGGATGTCACAGACTTCACCACCTTGGAGTCGATAGGCGTTATCGACCGCCCTGTGATGGTCATGGACTGTGCACTGCTGAGGCTGCGATCAGATGGTGACCTAACCAGCGGGGGCATCAATTGTTGGTTGCCTTGGGATGCTTGACTTCCGCAGGGAGTGGGGCCATCTTGTGACTGGCTCACATTGGATGTTCGTGCGCTGGGCACTAGAGGGGGCTGTAGTTGACTTGTCTGGATGGCAGATAAAAGAGCAGCAGACCTGCTGGCGCACTCTGTCTGGGCATTGTTGCTGTCATTCTTTTCTTGCAGTTGAGGTGCTTGTGGATTTTCTCGGTTGGTTAGGCCTTCAGCAGTTGAGCTTTTATCATGAGATTCTGTAGCTGCAATGACAATGAGAGGGAAGTGACAAATGAAAAGTGAAAACAATAGTTTAGAACCCTGGGTAACTGATTCAATTGGTACAAAGAATAAAAGAATTCAGTCAGTTTACAAAATATATCACAAATAAATTGTGGAAGGGGCATGTGTCGTTGAACAAGGGTCAATGCATTTGACATGGGCCTTCCTGTGGAAATTGCCATCTCTCTGTTAACTGACGAAGGATCAGCCTCGTTTGCTGTCTCCACTTCTGCCTCCTCTGCCGCTCCTGAGGAGACATTCTCTGCCTCTCCCTCATTGCTGACAACCTCCTGCTCCTCTTCATTGTCAGCTATCACAAGTTTCCCAATCACTTCCTATCATTTGCGCTGGGAGCATCATAAAGATTCACAATTACCCATCCTCTCTAAAATCCCCCTCTTCTTTTCTCATCTGACCCAAAAAAAAAACCTTACCCGCATCCTCCTCTACCACCCCAATGGGGACGTCCTCCTCGCCATCAACCCCACTGATAACAATCTCCTCCTCCTCCTCCTCATCATCATCAACATCAATGTGTATGTGAGGGATCGGGGTCTGTGGCCGGTGGTGGGATTCGTAGATGCTTTGCTTCTTGACTGGAGGGTCGATGGTCGTGGCGGTAAAGTGGACGCTGGCACCACGGTGGACGCTGCCGTCTTGGTGGACATTGCTTGACGTAATATTGGTCTCCTCACCTACAAGTTATGTATCAAGATTAGAACAGAAAAGCCGTCATAAAACCCCCGATTTCTTGATTTTTAGCGCGTTTTCGGCGACTGTCTTTCTTACCACCCCACTAAGGACCTGCATGCTTTGGAAAAATGGCACCGATTCCGCATTTTTGGTTGCAGAATTTGGCTTTGGAAGTGACTACGGAGCTAACTTGTGGTGAGTGACAATTTATCTGTGTGCTGTGATATGCTACATATATACACACCCGTACACGCACGGAGGACTGCTACACTTTCCGCATAGTGCGAGGCAATGGCAACGGTGTGCCGATGATGAGAGCTCAGAAAAAAAACGTGCGGATATTTTCGCGTGTTGTTAAATTCATGATAGGTGAGTGATTCGCGAAATTCGCGAAAATTAAACCACCGTGAAAATTTCAGCTTTAATATGTGATAGGGTCACAGTGCTTTAATTGCCCTTTTGCAGTAGATACCATGCAGGAAATCCAGTCCCAAGATAAAACCTTTACAAATTGCACATATGACTAGTTAAAAAGCTACAAGATTTTTTAAACCCATTCGTGACAGAGGGTCCGCATTATGTGGTTTGGTTTAATAACTTTTGATGCAGAGCCCTAAAAATCATACCAAATACTTAAGCAGAAAGAACAAAAATTTCTACACTTACTGTTCCCATTTTCGTTGCATCAATATTTGTTGTTTGATGCTGAAATTTTTTTAAAGGAAAATAAGCATTAAAATCCTTAAATTGGCAATGTGATGAAAATGTTAAATTTACCACTTTTTCCTGCAAATTGGCAACTTTATGACTTCTCATCATACAATCAGTCAATTTATATTTATTTCAGATACATGATGTTTTATAAGAAAAATGTAGCAATAAAAGAAAAATGTTGGTGTTGCCAATTTGAAGAATAAAAGCTGATCAAATTAGGCTTTAAATAATTCCTGTCACGAATGGGTTAACAAGAGGGCATACCACTGGCTGTTCCATCCTGTGTTTGCGCTCCCTCTGAAAGTGCTCCACCAGTCATTCCCTCCACGCTCTTCTTGGAGGACTGCCAAGTTGCCGGTTCTGATGAACTCTCGTGAGACGGGACATTTGCGTTGGACTTCTTACGTGACCCCGAAAAGACGTGGCTGAGGCGAGACATCACGCTGCTGATCACACTTGACGATCTTGTCACCTTCTTGGATTTCCGGTTGGCGCGTTTCCGAGTGTCTTCCCCTGAGCAGCTGTTGGTTGCACTCCCTTCCTCATTTCCGGCGAGATTCGGTGAGGCATCGACGGACTGTGCAGATACCTCTCGCTTGGTGCTTTGTTTCTCGGCAGACAGCGCCCTCTCCCTGGCTTCCACGGGTCAAGACTCAGTATCAAGTCAGGGACTGTCTTATAAGCAAAGACAGAGAGCTGACCACTTGACTCACTCAACAACACACGTTTGTGTGTCTGGAACAAGAACACTCTGCTTCAGTCTCCAAGTCAAGTTACTCAAGGAGGCACAATAGCTCAGTTGGTAGAGCACTGGTATCTTCATCTGGTGACCTGTGTTGGAAACCACGTACACGCGCTAGCGCCCTTTGGTAAAGCATTAATTAATTAAAGTCGTCGGTCCTCTGGTTGCTTGCTTACTTACAAATACTTTCTTAGCAGTCAGGTAAACCTAACTAATAACCAAACCGATAACCAAACCCATGAGTCCGAAAGTGACCTTTCTGAAAACTTACCATCATCACTAAGAGGTGTGTCACCTGGTCCTGTCTCAGCCTGGACCGGAGGGGCAGCAGGAGGAGCTTCTGGTGCGACAGGTTGAGGTTTTTTCTTCCGAGGCGGAAGGTAGCAAAGTCCCTCAGTTTCCTCCATGGTCACTAGAGCTTCATCAGAATGCTTTTCCATGATGTCCTGACAACAATACCAACAAAACTGAATAAGACTTCTAATTTGAAAACAAATCTTAATTTGGATTTTTTCTAGGAGGACCGTAAAATGATCCTTCAGTTTCCTTCATGGTCACTAGAGCATCATAAGAATGCTTCTCCATAATGTCCTGTGGAAAAATGACATTCACTTTTGAGATCAAATTTGAGGAAAGTAACTCAGTCCCTCGGTTTTCTCTACTGTAACCAGAGCCTCATCAGAACAATCAGAATACTTCTCCATAACATCCTGACCTAAAGTTAAAAGAAAAAAAACAAAAAACAATTTCCATGATGTCCCTACCTAAAATTGAATGTTTCCAATTTCAATGTTCCATTCCAGTTTCAAATTCCTTCACAAGGAAAAGGTAACAGTCTCCAGTTTTGATTTTTCTAAACCATATCTTGATGGCAATGGAAACTGGAATACATGTTTCATTTCATCAATTTGAATTCCGATTCTAAGTTTCATGTAATGCTAAATTAAAAATTCCTTACTTGCTCCTCTTGTTCCAGAACCTCATAGACCGCTTCCATACCAGATGGGAGGCTGGCAGTCTGACGACCCTTGATATCCTTGACTAAGGTCTCTCTGAGCATCCTGGCAGACCCCTGACAGTAGGTCATGTCCGGGCGGAAGATATTCCTGAAGGAGTTCCTGGCGGCACACTTGCCCCTGCTGGGAATACTGCCGTCGGCCTCCGGCTTCATCGAGATGGCAGAGAGGTGTGACTTGACGAGGTCGCCTCCAAGATTGATCAGGTTTTTCTGGTAGATGGGCACGATGGAGGAGTGGTCTTCTGGGACGATCTCTTCACCTTCTTCTTCAGAGCTGCTGTAAGGGGCAGCCTCCTCACGGGCCAGGCCATTGCGGGTGCTTGAAGCCTGGGTGAAAAGCAGGGAAACATCCATAGACACAACATGAAAGAGGGGTATATTTCAAACCATGATGGTTTAAACCTCTCTAAAGGTTCTACACTACCTGTTCCCATGTTAAATGGATGGACGTTCATATGCACTATATAATTGAAGTTTACACCATGATTTAGACAACAACTTTAAGTAAAATTCTCTTGTGAATTTGAGCCAAGGATGGTACTTTATGCCATGAGAGGGGCGGCATATGTTATGAATTAAACCTGTCCAAGAATAAAGCTGTGTAATGCACATGTTTCTTAGGCATACATGTAAATCAACTGAAATACAGTGTAATGTTTTATGTTTTTGGTGGCAAACTGTAGAGAAATAACAAGTATGCAGAAAGACCACTTGCTGTAATAATTAAAGGCCTCTTTCTTTTTTCCAATGGTCCTTACATACAAATTTCACAAATTCAATTTTTCCTTGCACTGTATGGTGAAATCTGATGAACAGTTCTTGATGGCCCACCAAAATTGTACAAAACGGTTACCTGCAAGTAGGTGTGGTCTAAAATTGGACTTACCCCTGAGAGACTACCAGAAACCCTTTCCAAAGTGATATCAGATAGGATCCTCTCGGTAAGTGTCTGCTTGTCATGCTCAGCTGTCAGCACAGCGCCATCGACCACCAGGTGGCCATCTTGGGCCCTGTGCATGACAACGTGCAAGCCTTCGTCAATGTCCATATCACCCGATGGACCTCCAGCGTGCTCCATCTCGTCCATGAGGATGGTGTTTTCCACGATACCGATGACGGCATCACCTTCCTCTTCGTCGGCTTCGCTCTCACTCTCCTCGCTGGAGGCTTCGGTGTGGGTGATGGATGGGACATCTTCAGCAGGCTGTTAGTGAATGAGTCATCAAACAGAACACCAAGTTCATGAAAGTACATTTACAACAGGGTTAAAAATACCCAGGGGCGACGGGCAATTTCACCCTCAGTGTAGTTCAAAAGCTCCCTACAATCCTTAAAACCCAATTCTTTACAGCAACAATTTTCTTCAGTTGCCCTCGCCTGAGCTCCGAAAATAATAAATTCGCGAATTGTGATCTAGGAGCAGCAGAATTAATATTTTTTAAAACAATGCAAACATTGACACATCATAGTCACTGTGATAATCAAAGGCAAGGAGAAAATTTGGATAAATTTTCAAAAATCTCCCTACCGTGGGAGGGGGATACCCCCCTCCTTATTCCCCCCTCCCACAACTTTCCCCTGCTCTGTCGCTTCGCTCCCTCGCCTTGGCCTCCCTATATGCCACTTTGCTTATAAGTTACCCCTAATACAGAATTTTGTGTACAAAAAATGTCATTTTCATGCTCTAATTTTCAAATATCTCCCTAGCATGGGAGGGGGGTATTTGGAGGGGGATACCCCCCTCCCACTCCCTCCCCCGCTCTTTCCTTCGCTCCCTCGCCTTGGCCCCCCCGGGGAGGGGGGGGGCTATGCCAGTGCCTGTCAAACGTGGTTATGGTCATGGTTTATTTTGTTGTGATCTCTATTTGAATATTTGTGAGGGGGTTTCTTTTCATATTTCTTTTTTTCCACCTGCTAATTGCTAATGAATCTCAATCTTGTTCTTTTCTACATTCATAAGTAGAAACACACACCGACTCATGACCATATTAGATGAAAAACACTGCACAAATGTCAAAACTGTATGCCTATTCATGAAATTGTATGGCAAGATTCTTCCCGCTTCATGTCCTGTGCTAATTGGAATGCTGTCTACACGAATTTGAATGTTGTTTTCACAGACAATTAAATTGAATTATCTTTCTGCACTTTTGTATTCTAACAATATATTAATGTATTATAACAATATAGTAAATCGCATGCTGAAAAAATCAAATTGAACGATAATATTTGCTTTTCAAATGTTGATCCACACTGTCAATCAATTTCGCATGAAATTGAACGAAAATATCGTTGATTCCGATGATAAGGTTACGAAGATGGGCGGGAAAACCTATAAATAATCACAACATTGCATCACCCAAGTGACTTTCAGCTCCACCCGGTGAGGCCCGATCACTTTTTGATTTTCTTTGCACGCTGATGATGGTAAGCTTATCGAACAAACAGGATGTCTGAATTCTATGACCCTTTTTACAAAAAATACAACAACTAGCCCACCTGAAACATTTCAATGATGGTTGACAGCATGACAGTATCCTCACTCCCTCCAGCTAATCTCTCATCAACCTTATATGAACTTTGACCCGAATCATTGGCTTCCTCCGAGGCAGACTGGGGAGTGGAATATTGCCGTTAATCATAATATAATAATGACAATGATATTAATGATGATGATAATAATGGTAATAACAAACATAATAACAGTAGTAATAATAATAAAATAATAATAATAAAAATAATAATAATTAATAATAATAATAATCATAATAATAATACTAATAATAATAATAATAATACTAATAATAATAATAATGATAATAATAACAATAACGATAATAATAATAATTATGATAATAATAATAAAGATGATAATAATAATAATAATGATAATGATAATAATAATGATAAATAATAACAATGACAATAATAATAATAATGATAACAATAACAACAACAGTAATGCTAATAATAATAATAATAGTTTTATATCTGACTGATCACCTGAAGAGGTTTGCTGGTTGGAGAAAAATGCACGAGAAAAGCTGTGTCTGTTTGAAATCTGTCCACGATGTTTTTTGCAAAGAACAAGAAAAAAAGCAGATCTTTAATTTTTTTTTTTTTTTTTACTCATCTATCTATCGATCCCATATCATGTATGTGACTAAAAAGACCCCTGAAAAACCGAACAAATATTTCAGATATATATGCGTTACCTTGTTTTCCACAAGTTCTATATGACTAGATGGCAAGAGGCTTTTTAGTGAGCTCTCGATAACTCTGGAGACAACAGCCTTAGCCTTATCCTCAAGTGTTGTCACCTACAAAAACAGGCATGATAGGTTCAACAAAGTGAGCAAAGAGATCAAAGGCCAGAAATTTGTCCAACACTGCTATCACTGTATCATCATTAACCCGTTGAGTACGATTTGATTTCAGACTTCAGTATAATATGCATTTGCCATAGACCCTACACAGAGTTATATCGGGCTTAGTGTTCAACAGGTTAAAAATATTGCGCTCTTCATCACCATCACCAATCATCACTTCCACCATAATCATCACCACTTCCAACACAACTAGCACCATCATGGCCACCGTCATCATCACCACCACCATCATCATCACCATCATCATCACCACCATCATCATCACCATCACCATCACCATAGCAACCATCATCATCATCACCACCATCATAATCACCATCACCACCATCACCACCATCATCATCACCATCATCACCATCACCATAGCAACCATCATCTCTGTCAAATCTTATTATGTAACACAAACAAGTTTCAACAGTCCTTAGCATTTTCGTAATTCACTGCTGTAGCTATCGATATCTTTTCATTTTCACCCAAATTTGTAAAAAAAGGTGAGTTCAGTACCTGCCACATTCCTAATTGTTGCTATCGATAGCTTTTCATTTTCCCTGAAGTTTGTAAAAAAAAATGTGAATCAGTACCCACAACATTCCTTTCATTAGTTTAAGATCTACATCATAAAAACATGCAATACTTACCTCAACATAGATATCTGGACTTGCAGGCCTAAAAAAGCAACAATAAAAAATAGATTTTCATTAGGACACTAATCCAAATTTGAAATAATACTTTACTTACTTTAATCCCACGATGATACGGGACACTGCCTGTCCGATCATAGCTTGCGGTTTCAAAAGATTATACATTTTCCACAGCTTATCAAGCTGAATATGTGGGAAAGGACAAAAAGTATGTAGGAATCATAAAGCCTATACAGGCTCATAGACAAGATCATGGTTTCTAGACCAGTACACGTATTTATCTAGTCTATTCTTAACCCATTTGTGACAGAGGTCCACATTTTGTGGTTTGGCTTAATATCTTTTGATGCAAAGCCCTAAAAATCATACCAAATACATGAGCAGAAAGAGCAAAAAATTCTACACAAACTGTGCCCATTTTGGTTGCATCAATATTCATTGTTTGATGCTGAAAATTTTTAGAAGGAAAATAAGCATTAAAATCCTTAAATTGGCAATGTGATACAAAGTTTAAAATCACCATTTTCCCCTGCAAATTGGCAACTTTTGACTTATCATAATTTCTGTCAATTTATATTAATTTCTGATACATGACGTTTTATAAATAAAATGTAGCAATAAAATAAAAATGTTGGTGTTGCCAATTTGAAGAATAACAGCTGATCAAATCAGGCTTTAAAGGAGAATGCAACCTTGAGAACAATGTGCTTCTGGTGAATGAAGAAAAACAAGAAGAGTAAACAGTGAAAATTTGAGCAAAATCGGACAATCTGTTCAAGAGTTATGAACTTTGAAAGTTTAAGTTAATCCTTATTATAGCATCCTTAAATTGGCAACTTTGCCAGCATCTGTGATGTCATCGTGGACAACTCTCCATTCATTTTGTACACAGAATTCAACATTTTCTTTATTTTCAAGAGAAATAAAAATTCTTTTAATTCATTGTTTGAGTATGACATGGCTATATCGATTCTGCAAGCATATTGGGAAGAATTATATTGATTCCTGACCTGAAATTTCATATAAATCAATTTTTTTGAAAAAGTATGTACAAAATGAATTGAGAGTTGTCCACAATGACATCACAGATGCTGGCAAAGTTGCCAACCCAAGGATCCTCAAAATAGGGATTTACCGAAACTTTCCAAATTCATAACTCTTGAACCGATTGTCCGATTTTGCTCAAACTTTCACTGTTTACTCTTCTTGGTCATCTTTATTCACTAAGAGCACACTGATGCTTGGGTTGCATTCTCCTTTAAATGATTCCTGTCACGAATGGGTTAAAGCAGCTAACAGAAGTCGCTGAGATGACACATTCAGGAAATAATAATGAAATAATACTGAAGATATTTATACTGCGCAACAAATCCACCACAAAGGGTGCTCAAGGTGCTTACAATGGATTATCATAAACATTATCATTACCCCAGCAGTGCCAGCCAGCCTGCAGGTCTGTATGCTAATGAGCAAATAAGCAGGACTCACGTAAATGCTCTCGGGGCCAAATCTTCCACCCTGTCAAATCTCATGAATTATGAGACTTTCTTTCTGGAAGAATTTAACTACTTTATCATCAAGTGAAATCATTGGTTGATACACCACTGAAAAGAGTAAATATCACACTTTTACATTTTTGCATTCATTTTGAAACATATTTGGGGAAATATGTGTAAATTAAGGTGAAACAAGATGCTTCAAAACACAATTTTTCTCCTCTCACTTCTCTTACAGAAAGTGCAAAACTTTTTATTTTGAGCCCAAATAATATTTAAATCAAAATAAAGCTGGAAGTCTGTACTTTCTCAAAATATCATGTGGGGCACCTTTTAATCGGGTCAAGAGCACACTTTTCCCACCGAAGTTCAGGACGAGATTTCTTGATTTTTTGATCAGCATGAAATCCAGTGTTCTGATTGGCTGAATAAGGCCAGAAATATGCCAGCGCGGTTTTGAACAGATTACTACACAGGGATTGTGACCTTCAGTGACTTAGGCAAGTGACGGTTAAGATTCCGGGGTATGTGTTTCACAAAGATTTATGTCTGACTAAAGTCGCACTTAAATTCCTACTTGCGTGCTCTATATTTACGCAACACCTCATTGGTCAGATCATGGTCAGGGGAAGCGCACTATTGGAAGTCTATCAATGAGATTACGCGTTAAATACCAGAATGCGCACTGGCGCTTAAGCATGACTCTAAGTCAAACTTAACTCTATCTGAAACACTCCCCTAGGATGAGTGTGGGGTCTGAATGGACCAATCACAGAGCAGTATTTATGGTTTTGGGCTCTTGACCTCATTAGATTGCATCATGTGTTAAAATTGGTATTTTCGTATAGTGTAGATTTGTGGTCATGTGAAAATTATTTGGGCTCAAATATAAAAAAGCCTCACAAAATGGCAACGTTTGGCAGGTGAAAAAAATCATTTTTGTATCGTTTTCTAGATCAACAATTTCACCTCTTCTTCCAAATTTTTCATTGAATTCAAACACATGACATAAGAGATTGATTATTCATCTTTACATAGATACCAAAAACATCAAATTTGATAAAGTATTAGAGCAGCAAGAGCTCAATTGAAAGTGGTGTTCTGACAGGTTCTAACTCATTTTATATGCAGAGCCTGTTCTGTTTATGCATACCAGTTACGTAAAAGAAGCCACTTTTTGTGGACCTGCGGACTGACTGGTGCCAGATACCCATTTATACACCTGGGCAGAGTGCAGCACATGTGGACAGTGGATCAAATGCCCGCACCTAAAGGACATAAGGAGCCAGGCATCAGTGGGAATCGAACTTTGATTTAAGAGCACCTGCTCTTACCAACTTGGCCACAACGCCTCCATTTACCAAAGGCTCTCTCCATAAACTCTTTACAATACTGAATTATTACTCCTTTGGTAAAAATTTTAGGTCTGAATTTTCTTTATCTCAATGTAATAGGTCAAAATTTCTTCTATTCATGATATTGCTTGTGGTAATTTTCACAGCCCCTTTCTCCTCTCCCTGCTTCACTTTTCTGTGTTCTCTATCCCTTCATAATAATACATTTTACCATCTGGTAGATCTGTCTGCTTGTCAGTCTTTGACTTTCAATCATCATCTTCCTCCTCCTCCTCATTCTCCTCCTCCTCCTCCTCGTTCTCCTCCTCCTCCTCCTCGTTCTCCTCCCACTCATCATTTTACCTTCACAATCCTCCTTTTCTTCTCCCTCTCTCTCTCTCTCTGGTAGATCTGTCTGCTTGTCAGTCTTTGACTTTCAATCATCTTCCTCCTCCTCCTCATTCTCCTCTAACTCATTTTACCTTCACAAGAAGAAAATTCAGACTCCCTCCCTCCCCCTCTCTCTCTTCATCTCTCTTCTTCACTTTCTCACTCACATTTCTCCCTCGCTTTATCTCTCCCTCCCGCTCTCTCTCTCCCCTTCTCTCTCCCTCCCCCCCTCTCTTTCCCTCTTCCCCTTCTCTCTCTCTTCATCCCTCATTTTCTTCTCCTTCTCCTCTTTTCTCTATCTCTTCTCTCCTTCTCCACCTACTTATCTTCTCTCTCTTCTTCTTCCTCCCCTCTTCAATCCATTCTCCACCCTCCTGCTCTTTTGCTCTTCCTCTCCTTTCCTTCCTTCTTTCTCTTCCTTGTTTGTTTTTCATCTCCTTCTTCATAATTACCTTTCAGCATCTTCCCAATCCACATTCTCAAACTCCGGATCTGCCTTCAGCTTACTGAACACTGAGGAGGCCAGCTGCCTAGCAATCACGGTAAAGGAGTCCAAGACTTCAGGGAGCGAGACTGGCGCATCCCCTGTTGATAAAACTAAAAATAAAGGGGGGGAAAAGTCAGTTCTGACCGATTTCGCCCCAAACTTGTGTTCAATTTCTAATAATATGCATTCCAAATTTTGAAATGAAAATCTTGAAATACAGCTCATTTTTAACCTTGTTGTCTTGATATAAGTAAGAATTTTAGGCAGGTTTCTAAATTTTAGTGGCCCGCTGATAACAGGCACCTGTTACGCCGCTGCAACGAGAGGCGCCTTCAACCACTCGACCGCGGTACCTGATGAAGGAAAATAAGATACAAAAGAAAAGTTGGCCTCGCGGGCCTTCGGTCTCGCGGGCCCTCGGTCTCACGGGCCTTCGGTGAAGTGGGCTGTCACCTTTTTTTCTCCCACCCAACCACCTTTTTGAAAAAAAAAATGAAACTGAATCATTGGATTTTACCTTATTTACTGTTGTCATATTTCTAAAAATAAGCCTAGCACCAGAGAGCTTCTAAAACCTTAAAAGTGGCCTCTGGCTGCAAGAAATATCATGCTTTGCACTGGTGATGTGGGCTACGCGCACATTGAGTCAGAGTCTCCTGTTTACTAGGGGGTCTCGGCGGGAGAATCTCCCGCTTAAGAGGTGCTTCGGGTTGGAGTCTCTGCATGCTCAGACTATATATATGAACGGG
>CM057168.1:6711801-6750362 GCA_029962745.1 Echinometra lucunter | reverse complement strand
GAATAAAGGAACAACACATACGTGTACACCTAATCACGTTATCAGTAGGTCTGTGGATGTCACAGATTCATATTTGCAGCACAGTAAGTATGTTTGCACACATGATAAGCGAGAGCACCAATGACAGTTATAGTGTACAGTGCATGGGATCCGATAACCATCGGTTTCATTGGTTTTGAGCAAATTTCTTATGGTATTTTCAGGTACATTGTGTACACAGCAAGATTATGTTTCGTTGATAGAGAGATCCGTATAAGCGGGGGCCATATACTTTATAAGCTAATATTTTAGCGTAAAGATATTTTAGCGATCTGGGACAAGTTTGGCATATTAGCGAGTTATTACTTTCACGTTTTGAAAGATATTTCTATACAAGTATATAGGCATCTTTCTGAGTAGAAATTTTGGCGAGGACATCATCGCGAAATTGGCGAAAATTAAACCACCACGAAAATTCAGCTCATACAGTAAACAAGGTCAGACTGTACCTAGACATACATGTAGGTTTGCTACAAATGTGCAGAGAGAGGGCCTACCCTTTAAGCCTCAGTCACACCTCTGCGTATTTGGCTTGCGTATTTGGCTTGCATATTGCCCGAACGCAGACATACATGTAGGCAGTCATACCCAGTAAAGCGCAATGAAATATGCTCAATACACACTCAATACGCAGACTAACGCATAGACCTAGTCGCTCCCTAGTTATATAATATTTAAAACTATCGCAAGCGATCGCAAGGTCAAAATCTCTTCTTTTTTTGAGCGTGCATCACTACCTATAGCTATTTACCTGGCTTGAGCTCGTTGTCTTTCGCATGATTGCTGGTATTGTTGCGCTGTTGCTCACGCACTGTTCGCAGCAGCAAGAACTGCTGCGATTGCCACTCCCTACACTGTGAATCTAGCTTGTACACTGTTTGCTTTGCACAAGCAGCATATACTAGCTGCCTATGAGTTAGATACGCAATAGTGTGACTGCTACCTTCAAATTTGCCAAGTACTGTTGGGTACGGTTGTGTATAGATATACCCAGCACACAGGAGCAATATGCAGCAATATACGCAAAGGTGTGACCAAGGCATTACGTATGATGCAACTGTCATCGTTCTACTAAGTTTTTATACAGATGTAGAGAGAGAGAGATAGAGATAGAAAGATAGACCTAGATCTACTTACGTTTTGGACCAGCGGAGTACTTGCGACACAAGGCATGGATTTTTTTCTCAAGCTGTGTAGCTATCGCAAGCTCTTTGTTCAGGACTTTCTCATGGCGTTCCTCCCTGATTTGAAGGAACATATCTGGTGTACATAGGGAAAATGAGACACAAGACCAGGGGGGCATTTCATGAAACAATTAGTCGGTGGTTTTCACCGACTAATTTGCTTTCAGCCAATAAGATATGAGTATTTTCAGTAGCTTATAACATTTGTCGGTGATTTTCACTGACTAATTTGCTTTCAGCCAATCAGATGCGAGGATTTTCAGTAGCTTATAACATTTGTCAGTGATTTTCACCGACAAAACTCTTCATGAAACGCTCCCCAGTACTCAGTTCAATGGTGAAGCAATGCAAAATTTCTAAGAGGACCGAGGAGAACAGAAGCAAGAAATGGGGGTTTGTTACTGATAACCAAACATCTAATTAGCACAATAACTCGCACTTAAAACATACATGTATATGGTCATCTAAGTGAAACTTATCAATGTAATATGGACCATGGATATTACATGTATCTATAATTAAAAATGTGAGAAAGAAATATCACTGTTCCAAATTAGCCCTCCCTCTTGAAAGGCTTCAAATAATGATCTCATATCATGTTCATTGTTGTTAACTTAACCCATTCGTGACAGGAATTATTTAGAGCCTAATTTGATCAGCTTTTATTCTTCAAATTGGCAACACCAACTTTTTTATTTTATTGCTACATTTTTCTTATAAAACGTCATGTACCTGAAATGAATATAAATTGACAGAAATTATGATGAGAAGTCAAAAAGTTGCCAATTTGCAGGGGAAAACAGTGATTTTAAACCTTCTTTCACATTGCCAATTTAAGCATTTCATTGCTTATTTTCTTTTTAAAAATTTTCAGCATCAAACAACGAATATTGACGCAACCAAAATGGGCACAGTTTGTATAGAATTTTTTGCTCTTTCTGCTCATGTATTTGGTATGATTTTTAGGGCTTTGCATCAAAAGATATTAGGCCAAACCACAAAATGTGGACCTCTGTCACGAATGGGTTAACAACTGTTGTTAACATGCATACATTACCGTTATTCATTGAAAATTTTCTCTTTCAGTACTGAATAAATTATGGAAATCATTTGTTGCTAGATCATTAAAAAAAAAAAACATCCATAAGTGCTGATCTCACCTCGTTGTTTTTCTCTGTGCCTTGCGACCTTTTCTTCTCTTCTCTCAACTTTTTGAAACATTTCCTCTCTCTGCTTGGCCAAAGCTGCCCTTTCTCTTAGCATTCTCTCAGTCCTGGCCTCCTCTCGTCGATTCCACTGATCTTCCAACTGCGAAAAAAAAGTGTTTTCTTTCATCCTGAATTGTTAAGTGGATACGGTGGCTTAGTTTGGAATGCAATAGCTGTTTCTCTTTTCACTCTGTTCTCAGGGAACATTATGGCATTTTATCTTTATGTCATTGTGTGAAAGAATACGTCCGGTACGTTAATTACAAAAACGCAAAAATTGATATGTCTATTTTGACATATGGAATAGACTTTTAACAAAGATCATGCCACAAGAAGATTGTATATGAATTTACAAGGTCTACATGCAAGCCATGATATTATCAATCATTGTCCTAAAAATTTGATTTCCAATAATTTTCCATTTTGCATTCTGGATGCGTTCTTTCGCACAACGACATAAAGATAAGATGCCTTAAACAAATGATGATGAATTTTAACCTGTCTTATTTGAATATGAATCCTCAAAATTCTCATGAAAGCTTCTTATTTGCAAATAGCCACAAAAATTTTACAAGGTGGTCTCTAGTTTCGGTAGCAAAAAGAGAATTGGCATGAAACTGACGAAGTATAGGCTCACACTGTCCGCCTTGCATAAAAAGATGCACGTGAGATCATGTCATATTCCTTTCATGATTTCCGGTGAATTTTAGTGTAAATGTCGAAAAGGAACGCAATAAAATGGCTAAACTCAGCTCAAGGCTGAGTTTAGCCATCTGCACACCATCTGCTCTCCGCATAACATTCACAGTGCTTCATTGTGTTTATGGTACAATAGAATTCCTGTAAGGTTGCTTTTATGCATCTGCAGGCACTGTGTGATGCTGGGTTGACACTGTTTTCAAGGACCGAAAACTTATTGTAAAATATGCCCACACAGATGAGTCTTTATTTAATATCCTACACATGGTAATGGTTTTATGATACAATCTTTCATGTCATCTGGCAATGAACTGAAATAGTAAAAGATACTTCTCTGAGATTTACCAAAATTAGAGACTACCTTCAATTAATGGAACAGTGGACAGAAGACGAGTTAAGTAAAAGATACTTATGACTTGAAATGGAATTAATCCATTCGTGACAAGAATTATTTAAAGCCTAATTTGATCAGCTTTTATTCCTCAAATTGGCAACAACATTCTTATTTTATTGCTACATTTTTCTTATAAAACGTCATGTATCTGAAATGAATATAAATTGACAGAAATTATGATGAGAAGTCAAAAAGTTGCCAATTTGCAAGGGAAAACGGGGATTTGAAACCTTTTATCACATTACCAATTTAAGGATTTTAATGCTCATTTTCCTTTAAAAAAATTTCAGCATCAAACAACAAATATTGACGGAACCAAAATGGGCACAGTTTGTGTAGAATTTTTTGCTCTTTCTGCTCAATTATTTGGTATGATTTTTAGGGCTCTGCATCAAAAGATATTAGGCCGAACCACAAAATGTGGACCTCTGTCACGGATGGGTTAGATGAGTTTTCCAATTCCAGGGTAATTTTTAGGGAATCACATCTGTTATCGTGCGCATCATTCCTCTAGCAAACAAGGGGTCCTTCATTACCTTTCTTTCTTTTTCCTCCTTCTCTTTCTTCCTCTTTAGTTTCATCAAATCTGCTCTTCGCATCTCCTCAGCTGTCCTCTTTGCTTTTATCAAAGCTTTCTTCAGTTTATCCTACGTCAGGGGTATAACGGTGAAAGATAAAGGAATTTCAAAACTGAGCAGATGATATCCACATATCAGGGCCCTTGCAGTGAGAATTTTTTTGGCAGCATAGCCTTGAAGTCTTGTTGTTAATGACTATAAATTCCTAGCAACCATCCCTGCAATCAACATCATTCTCATCATCATCTCCATCCTCACCATCCCCATCATCACCATCATCCTAATCATCACCATCATCATCATCATCATTTCTTTTCTGCCTACACAGCCTTGAATTTTCGCTGATTTTATGACTATCAACTCCTAGCAACCATCCTGCGTCCTGTGATCAACACTATTTTCATTTCATTTTCATTTCATTTCATTTTATTTCATTTTATTTGACCAATTTAAAAACAAACAAACATATACATATAAATGCATAAATATAACAAAATAATGGGTATCTAATCATATTATTTTCTTTTAATATATTTTAGCAACTTCAAGTGCAAATATCTACAAATTTACAAAAAATTTATACATATCGGGGGGGGGGGGGGGGGGGTCCACAAAGACTAAGATTGACTCAAATCACGCTTAACTATGGAAAGCCATTCATGCCACTGTTTGCTTTCACCATCAGTCTCTCAAGGGATGAGCAAATCATTGTCATATATTTCCAGAATTTGCTTTTTCTTTTTTCTTCATCAATGAACTATAAAAAATGGTCAATTCTGCAGATTTGTGACCATGATTTGCAAATCCTTCGAATGATCCATGGTGAAAGAAAACAGTGGCATCAATGGCCAGCCATAGTTAAGTGCGATTTTAGTCAATCTTAGTCTTTGTGAAACACCCCCCAGGGTTTTTTTAATCCAATTCTTCAACTGATCTTCCTCTTCCCTACCTCTGTTTCTAGGTATGTTCTGATAGCATGATGTTTTTCTTCACTAGCTTTGCGTCTACTCTGCTGAAGGACCATCTTCGTGTGGCGCTGCTCCACCAATCGTATCATCGTCTTTCTGTAATCACTCTGTAGCTTACGAGACAACCTGTCACAGACACAAAAATAAAGAACATAAGCAGGTATATCAGTCAATCAAAATACTAAACAATAAAGAAACAAAATAGAAATAAACAAATTATAATAATAATAATAATAATAATAATAATAATAATAATAATAATAATAACAATAATAATAATAATAAAAATAATAATAATAATAATAACAATAATAATTATTAATAATAATACTAATATTATTGATAATGATAATAATAATAATAATAACAATAATAATAATAATCATAATAATAACAATAATAATAATAATAATAATAATTATAACAATAATAATAATAATAATAATAATAATAATAATAATAATAAAGGCTACTTATATAGCACACAGGTCCGCCTTTCGGGGCTCATGGCAAAAAAAAACAAAAACAAAAAAACAAAGCAAAACAAAACAAAACAAAAAACCAACATCAAACACACTGGAAGAAGAGAACCAAATTCTCCTGAACATAGTAAAAATAAAAATACCTGAAATACCTAAAAAAAAAAAAAAAAAAAAAAAAAAAGGTAATATGCATAGAGAGGAACGAAAATAGTTGCCAGAAAAGTAAAGATTTTCAGAGATTTCAAGATTTTGGAATCTTTAAATTGACGACTGGTCTGCTAGATTTGGATGATCAATAAAAGAGGTTTTGGATGAAACATGAACCTTCTGTCAACCAAATGGTTCTAGCAACCAGTCTGTGAATGAAGCAACCTTTAGATTAAAGACTGCCAACAATCTTTCCTCAACCACTGACAACCAAATGCTTGTAGCTTGTCGACAACTTTTCTTGCAACTGTAGTGAGACTTATGCTTTAAGGGATTTGCAGGAAAAGTTTTACTTTAACAGCTTCTCTCTCTGTCTCTCTCTCACTCACTTACTCTTTTTGGCAACCTCTCTTTCCAATAATCACTTTTTTTCTCCTTTTTTATGCCATACTTTCTTCTGCTTTATAAAGACCCTCTGATTATTATTCTCTCTCTCTCTTCTTATGGTATCTCTCATTCTCTCTTTTCTTTTCTCGCTAAAATACTTACTTTTTTCTCTCTCTATCCCGAACTTTCTTCTGTTTAATGAGAGACTCTTTGATAAGTCTGTCTCTTTCGCTAACATCTTTCTGGATGCTGTGTTTAAGCTCTTGGCTGAGACGTTCCCTTTCCTCATGTAACTTCATGAGTGAAAAGGAAAGGATAGACAGGAAAGAAGGAAAAACAAAAGGAGAAGAGAAGAACAAAGCACACTAATATGGAATGCAAAGATAGTGAGTGAAGCGTAAAGGCCTACATGTAAATGATGGTCAGGTCCCCGTTTCATAAAACTTGTTATCAATAACAAATGTCACATTTCTATGACAAATTTGCTCTCTGCCAATCAGATGGAAGGATTTCAGTAGCTTATAACAGTTACGGCAACTTGTCACGGATAACAAGTTTTATGAAACGGGGCCCTGGTTCACATGAAAATGGTAAATGTATAGAATAATCCCTTTCCTCAAGCAACTTCATGAGTGAAAAGGAAAAGATAGACAGGAAAGAAGGAAAAACAAAAGGAGAAGAGAAAACAAAGCCCACTAATGTGGAATGCAAAGATAGTGAGTGAATTGTGCAGGACTACATGGAAATGATGGTCTTGTCCACATGCAAAGGATAGTGCAATAGAAAGAAAAAGGAGAGAAGAAACCAAGAAGCAAGTGCATGTTTAACCCATTCGTGACAGGAATTATTTAAAGCCTTATTTGATCAGCTTTTATTCTTCAAATTGGCAACACCAACATTTTTATTTTATTGCTACATTTTTCTTATAAAATGTCATGTAATGTATCTGAAATGAATATAAATTGACAGAAATTATGATGAGAAGTCAAAAAGTTGCCAATTTGCAGGGGAAAACGGTGATTTTAAACTTTCTATCACATTGCCAATTTAAGGATTTTAATGCTTATTTTCCTTTAAAAAATTTTCAGCATCAATGAACGAATATTGACGCAACCAAAATGGGCACAGTTTGTGTAGAATTTTTTTGCTCTTTCTGCTCATGTATTTGGTATGATTTTTAGGGCTTTGCATCAAAGATATTAGGCCAAATGTGGACCTCTGTCACGAATGGGTTAAATAAACTATGCAACATAAAGTCAGAAGTGCCATATGCAAATCAAAGTCCATGGGCATGTACATAATAATGATCAATTAACCCGGTAAACACGATTTGATTTCAGTATAATACATGTTTCCCATAGACCCTAGCCTGAGTTATCTCGGGCATAGGGCTCAACGGGTTAAAGGGATCATGAAAGAAAGAAAAATGAAACAGAAGACCACACATTTAGATGCATGCCACATCGGTAGAAGATGCGATAGCATGTGATGTAAGCTATTAGCAAAGAGGGTGCATGGAAAGAGGAAATAGAAAAATATGTTGCAAAGCTTAAAGGCATTGGCTAACTTTGTGAGTAGCTGATTTAAAAAATTCTCAAACTAAGATGAAACATGTGTACGAGTACTTGTATTTGTACTCAAAAACCCTAAAACCAACCATAACTTGGAATGAAAAAGTGTAAGTCAGACGCAAACGGCGATTTTATCATCCTTCATCTCACGAGACAATCACTAAGAGGACCACTTTGCTTGAATTTGAAAATGCCGTTATGTGCTTCCCGCAGCTTGATACGCCAATACACACAGTATGGTAAGGTGAGTCATACGCGCATGCGCACTCCTTATGTCTATTCTGTGCAACCAACCCTCGTATATTTTTCAAACATTGGTTCACATTTTTGATATTTAAAAATACTTCCTGTGGATATTATACTTTGAAACTTTCAGACTGGTATTTTTACACTATAACCCTGATGTTTATTCCATTTTCAAGTAACAAAACAAGATTTTTTTAAAATCATAACAATGTAAACCAATGTCTTTAACTGAATTTGCAAACCTACACAAAATGCGCAAGGGGACTAACATATAAACACAACTTCCACAAAGGAAAATGTTTGGGGTAAAACAAAAAGCCGAATTACAAGCTCTTGGAAGGGGGAGGGGGGGTGGGTGCTTCATAAAGCTATTCGTAAAGTTACGCATGACTTTACAAACAACTTGAATATGAAGTGCCAAAAGGGATTCAAAAAAATTTTCCTGACGTTTTAACAAAGTGTGGCTGCATTTCCCGTATTCTCATTTTGGCAAACATATATTTTTCGATAAAAATGTTTGTAAAATAGTAACAATGTTAATCTATGTCTGCATTTTTCATCTTCAGCTGATGCGATTTATAATGATTGAGAATTCTATGTGGCTTGTCATATTCAAGTGTTTGTAAGGTCACCCCTAACTTTACGAACAGCTTTATGAACCCCCCTGCCCCCCTCCAGTTCAAATGAAGGGATCTTACCATTCTTTTCCTGTCCTGTGTGATCTTTTCAAGTCGAACTGATTTCAGGTATTGGTGGTAGTCATTGAACTCCTTCAGAGAGCATTTGACCTGTAGGAAGTACAAGCAGACAGACCAGGGCCCTATTTCATAAACCTTGTTATCAGTAACAACTGTCACATTTCTATGACAAATTTGCTCTCAGCCAATCAGATGCAAGGATTTCAGTAGCTTATAACAGTTACTGAAATTTGTTATTGATAACATTTTTTTATGAAACAGGGCCTGGGCCCTGTTGCATAAAACTTACCACTGTAACTTTGATAGCTATTAATGCTAACATCCATGGAAACCCTGAATTTGATTGGCTGTTGATAAAAGTTACTGTGGTAGTTCCATTGATGGCAGAGTTACCATCAATCGTAAGTTTTATGTAACATGGTACCAGAAGAACTCATCGTTGAGGTATCCTGGAAATGATCTGTCTATTGGACAATGTACCAGTACATGTATGTGACTTGTCTGGTATAATTTTAACAAATCTTTTGCATTATCTATAGATCCAGGAATGAATAACAGCATCTGAATAGATGGAATCCAGTTTGCATGTACATTAGTTGTTGCTATGTAGGGCAAGCCTCTGGAAAGCTTATTAGCTGTCAAGGGAAACTTTTGTTCAAGAAGTATGCATAAGATTAGCAAAGAGGTCTATTTCTTCATCTACATGTATTCATCCATCCCTCTACCATTCCATCTACATACAGATCCTACCATTCCATCCGGTGTGATATATCCCGACCTGATCAGCCTATCGTAAGTGACCTGTCTTGTGTAATGGCTCTTTAGATGTGGATCATGAAGGCTCTTGTACTCACAGCGCAGGCCTGCAGCCACAGGGTCGAAGTCAAGGTCATCGGGAGTCTGATGAAGCTAGCAGGAGACACAAGAAGGTGTTTCATAAAAGTCATACATGTACATGTATGTGTACCATGAGAAGTTTCAGTAAAAAAAGGAGGGGAGGGGGGTTGTCAATATTATACATGTATTTCTTCAGTTTAATGAAAAATTACTGTATTTTGTATTCTTGTTCATATCCTTTATATTATGATTATCCTGCTCTTGATGTGTTATTTATGTAATATTTATGTATACTTATATGATTTATATTGTATTATTTGAATGCAGAAATAAAATCAAATAAACAAACAAACAAACAAACAAACAAACAAGTGCATGTGGTCATCCATTTTTCTCCTTGTATCAAAAGATGCTGAGATCATTTGACATTCCGTCAACAACTTGTGGTGAATTTCAGTGCACATGGACATGTACATGAAAGGAACACTAAATCACAGCTATTATTCGTCACCCTATGCTACATGCATATGGCCTTTCCCTGGATGGATCCCCACACTACAGGTACAATGCCAGCACTACGGTTGCACAATATCTAGTATGGCATTCACACCATCCAGGGGGTGTTTCATAAAGCTGTTCGTAAGTTACACACGACTTTACGCACGACTGGTGATCTGTTCTTGTGCTACATGTAAATGATTGAGAATCTAATTAGTACCCAAGAACATGTTCCAGTCGTGCGTAAAGTCGTTGGTAACTTACGGACAGCTTTATGAAACACCCCCAGTACTGTATCCAATTTGATTCATGCGCTTATTTCATATTATTTATTCGATATTCCATTTCAGGAGAAAGAAAATCAAAGGAACAGACTCACGGTTTTATCTCTTACTATTTATGATGTAAACCCAAACAAATACAAGGAAAAGTTCTAAGGACATAGCGAAATGACCTTCAGCCTTGGAGAGAGGGTGTCTCAATGCATGAACTGTGTAATCAAACTTAGCTTTTATTCCAGGTTAACAATGATAAACTACAAGATCAAAAACAAAAAACAAAATAAATAAATAAAATGCAACATATGCATACTGCAGAATAGCATGGCTAGCTGTGCAACTTTATGTGGATGCCGGCCTCTCAAGTTGAGGATAGAAATCACTACAATAGTCAACAATTAACAAATTCTTGGAAAATATTTGCTTTTTACACCCTACAAATCCTTGCTAGGGTGATATTATTATCATGTACATCCCATTCCTTCAACTGGATCAAATTATCTTGATCATGTCAAATTCTCAGATTTTTTTTTTTCTAATCACTGCTCTTGCTTCTCTGTCTCACACATGAGTCAGGTAACACTCCTTTTTTATTGTCAGCAGTTTCTCCTGTATAGGCCTACATCAGAGCTGCTAACCCCAATTGGAAAAAAATCCTATTCTGTACTTCTTTTTATCCCCTTTTTATGCCAAAAATCCTATTTAAAAATGCAACAGTGTCATTCCTCTTTCCCTCTCAATGATATCCTTATTTTGATCCTCACTCTTCTACATTGTACTTCTTTTATTGAAAATGATCTACAGTACGAAATACACAGGTAGAGTACACCGAGCATTGGAGTTGAAAATATAACATGAAAATAAGATAAAATAAAGGCAATAAAGAATCATTGTCAGAACTTTCAAAAATTCTTAATTTCATGGGAAAAATCCTATTGTCATATTCCCTAAAAAAAATCCTACTAAACAGGATAAAATCCTACTACTTGGCAGCTCTGCTATGGGTGCAAAGTTATCTAATATTTGTGTAAAGTGGAACTTACATACACCCACACACTTACCTTCTCACATAGGCCAGTAGTGAAGAGCACAATCTTTCCCTTTGGGGCGGGGACCATGGGTAGCTTGCTGTACATGGGCGTATCAAGCATCCAGTGCGGGAGAGGTGGCAGTGGACCTGGGAGCTTCTCATGACTCAGGCAAGAGGGGTAGCTGGAAATGACAAGGGGAGAAACAAATGACTTAGAAATCCTTTCTTCATAATGGAGAATCATATTGCATTCAATGTTTAAAGTTCTCCAAACAACCTTCTCTTTTCCAACTTTTAATTGTTTTTTTTTGAATGACTGTTATATTATCATTTTCTGGTTTACCCTAAAGCTTCCAGCTCTCCAGGTCAAAGCTCTGAAAGTGAAAATGGTAAAGAGAAACAAAAAAAGAACAAAAACAAAAAAAAGATGTAAGATATACAACACAAACAGAACATACATGCCTATTAAAATTTCACCAAAAAAAGTTAAAGCCATGCATTTTTTAAAAACATATGTGCATATGCACACATAATCCTGTCCAATTAGGAATTTTCTTGAAGTGCACACCTGGGCAATGTGTGCATATCTATACTTATTACTGTATGCTTATGGAGGTTTAAACCTTATCCATGGTTCTTACTTTGTGAATTTGGGCCATGGTCTTTAACCCATAGCAGTACAGAGCTTTCTTGAGGTCTAAATTAATAATCTTCAATCCTCAAATTGGCAATATAAATGAATTTTTTTCCACGTTTACATAGCTTGAAAAAAATAAATATGGATAAAACATAAACCAAAATGAAATATAATTGTAAAATTGAATCAGAAATTGCCAATTTGAACACAGAAATAGTGATTATATATTATTCACTGCATTGCCAATTTAAAGAGTTTAATGATTAGTTACACTTAAACTGCTCTAATTCGAGAATGCCCCACCATACAGCGATGGGAATGGGTTCAAATTTGTCAGTGCATATTTCTCTTTCTGCTCATGTATGATATGTACTGCCAAACATTCTGGACCAACAGATACTGCAAAAGCGTCTCCTAAAGGTGACACTGTACCTCTATGGGTGGTGTTTCTAGACAAGTGGTTGTTTTAAGGGATGTCCACATAGGGTGACTGGGGAAACCACAATTTTTTTTTACATTTGTGATTAATTGACAAGCTGGCTGCAATGACAGTCCTACACTTACTAACGAATCTTGCCGTTGTGAAAGAAATTATGCTCAATAATCGCTAGGCGAACCACTAAGGTTTAAGCGTCATATACAAAACAGCAGGAAGGCAATATTCTAAACATTTTAGCCTGAATTCACAGGAGGTTTAAACCTAAAACCATGGTGTAAATATCCAAAAGTGTACAAAAAAAAGTGTGTCCTCTTGGCCAATGGGCGGGTAGCAACGCGTACATCTATGTTTATTTAATCTTATGATATGATGCAAATTTTATTTACATAAACAATGATTAAAATATAAACCTCTTTTGTGAATTCCGACCTTTCTCTTTATCCTAGATAGACTCACCTGAGACCGAAGGCAAGGGTGCTAAACTGTGTGTCCTTCTCCATCTCACTCGGCAGCACAGACTTGTAGAGCGAGTTCTTGGCTCTGGTGCTTGTTCCAGACATCTTTACATTAGGCTGTATAACCTGAAAGGTCAAAGGTCATATGAGATAAAGATACAATGTACACTGTACTGCAAATACTGCTGGAATTTTTTTTTTTCTTCTTCTGTTTAAAAAATATTTTAATTGATATCCAATTTTTTTCAAAACTGAATTTCCATTGTTATTATCACGTAGTTCGTACAAAATAAGACTCTCTCATTCCTTGTATCGTCATGTTTGTCCTGTGTAAATACAGGCTTCCCTTGTCTAAAAACAGTTTCTGGCTAACCCCTGGAATAGAGAAAACAGAAAATCAATCAATATAAATAAAACAAAATTAAGAAATACTGACTCAAGACATTTTTTTTTTGCATCTTAAAACGATTTGTAAAGGTCTGCAGAAAAAGGCGCTTTTTATGTCAACTGTTATTATTTTTCTGTGGATGTCCAAATGCTGACAGCTCGAAATGTGGGGTCTGGCTACGTACATGTAAACTCCATTGTCAAGGGGAGGCAGGTATTTAGAGCACCATTTTATCCATCTTTTGAAAAAAATTATTTTAACATCTTTGAAATAAAACTGGTGTTTTGATACAACTTTTCATTTAATACTTCATCTGTATTTCATCTCAGTCTCTCAAGTCCAGCACACATACTGTACTAAATGAAAAAAAAAAATGCCGAGACATACAGTACAACAAATTTAAATCACTATGAGTTTATAATTTAACACATTCTTCCTTCATAATCATTTTTTTACTTGTAACTTTTTTAGGCCAACTAATGAAAAATTTAGTTTCTCGTCCTAACTTTTTGAAAAAAGGAGGATGAGGGCTTTTTTTGTTGTTGTTGTTGTCTTTTCACTGCACAACGCTAAATAATTTCCAGTCATTTTTTTAATACGGTACGATATGTAGGCTGTGCATGTGCGAGGTTCAAGAGCTGGAAACAGTGAAAATCAATCAAAATTTTGTCTTTTTATTAATTTGGGTTTTTTTTTTAAAACTTTTGTGATGTGGCGGCAAAAAACAATGCCGGCGGGGAGAAACTAATATTTTTTTTCACTTGGCTTTATAAGTACATGTACACTTGAAGGAATGTAATTCTGATGAAATGAATCACCTGAAAAAGGGAGCATAAACTTGATATTAGATTAAGACCATGAAATTAGTTTGAACACATTTTCTATTAAAGAAGGAAGTACGAGCAGGAGGTTACAACTCTCTGGTTAGAGCCTATTAAACTAACTGTTCAGCGTACATGTATTGAAAAATAGCCCAACTTACTCTAAAGTATAAGCTGATAATGGCAACTTTTCCTAAATGGTATCACCACGGATACCGGCCTTCACATGCAGATGGCCGACCCTAATAATAATAATATGCCATTCTTGTATAGCATATAATGATATAATCTGGGGGGGGGGCACTCGACTCCAAAAGTGGTAGGTATGTGCTGCAGGAGAGACAAAAAACAGGGGCTTTGGAACCGGCCAGGCTTATTGGGGAAAGGACGGTCTTCAGAATGGGCTTCGGAACTACAAATGTTTGTGAAAACAGGGGTCTTCATAACTGTTCGCCTGCGTGTGAGTGCGTAGTATCCCTATGGAACGGGCGCCAGGTGCGCTCGCGCAGAGGCGATGGTCGGACAGCGCTGGCTGGCCTACGTGCAGCACGGTGCGGGCCGCTCTTCACCAAAAATGAAGCTCACTGTAACGGATCAATGTGGCCGGAACGGCGAAACGAAAAACATGCTGAGCTTTGGAACGCATTTCTTTCTTCTTTTTTCTCGATAAGAAAATGCTATGCTTTGGAACGGAAATTCGAGTGTAAAAATGGGGGTCTTCTCCGCGGCACATACCCACCATGCCCCTACCAGGTACCCACTTACTACACCTACTCAATTAATACGAGGCTAAAGGCTAAAGCCTCGGGATAATGAATTTAGAGGCAGGTTTTTTTAGTCCAAGCCACTAGCTTACAATACATGAATGCAAGGTTACATGTATATCAGATAACTTTGCATCTATTTCATGGGTCTAAGCAGGAGTTGTACACTCTCTGGTACAGTTTGGTGCCCCATGTCTGCAAATCGGCATACATGTATCTGCGTAATTCTAACAGTATCATCTTATAAGACGCAATGAACACAGCATTTTTATATCAATTTTAATGAAGGCAGTGTATACAGCCACACGGGTGTGTCTTTACCTTACAGCCACACGCGTGTGGTTGTATCCACAGCATCGACACAGGATACAGCCAAACTTGTCTGAATTCTCACTCTGTGCACGACAGCTATCAGTATGCACTGCACAAGCGATGTGTATTCATGTGACGGTACCATTATTGCAACTTGCATCTTGGTCTGAATCTGAATCTGAATCTGAATGGTGAATAATGTCTCTTCCAAACACATCCACGCTAACTTGATGAAGTGAGAAGCGCACTGCGTGTGGAATGACTTATTGCACTTGCTTTAATTTGGATTGAATGTTTCCAAGGAAGGGCTATTAACAATGGAAGAAGGAAGGTTATTCCAGTCCCTTACAGTAGTTACAAAGAATGAGTCTTGAAAAACCCTGGCCTTATGGCGGAGCTGGTGGAATTTCTGGTTGTTCCCTCTTGTAGCTCTTGTATTTCGTTGGATGAAATCATTTAACTGAACATTGACCAATCCATTATTCATCTTATACAGCATGCAGAGTCTTTGGTTCCTTCTTCTTGTCTGAAGGGATTCCCAACCAAGATCGTTAAGGGCTTTAGTAACAGAGCCCTCTTCCCTACGATAGTTGCCGGTACAAAATCTGGCGGCCTGTCATTGAACTCTTTCCAGTGATTGGATGTTTGTCCTAGTGGATGGGTCCCAAACTGCTGCTGCATACTCGAGCAGTGGTCTCACCAGCATCAGGTAAGCCGTAGCTTTCGTTTTCCTGTCACAAGTCCACAGATTCCTCCGAACGACGTTCAGAGTCCTCTGGGCTCATATGTGCACCCCTAGGTATGGATGGGATGTCACGCAGTCCAATTCTCGACCACAAAACTTATAAGGATGTTTAGGTGGGTTCCTTTTCCCAATAGTCATCGTATAGCACTTGCTGGGATTAAAGTTCATCATCCAGGTATCTTGCCAGAGTTCGAGTGACTGGAGATCTTGCTGTAGTGTGTTGATGTCATGCTCTGCTGTCACCGGAGTGTACAGAATACAATCATCTGCAAACAACCTAGACCTGGAAGTGATGTTATTTGGCAAATCATTTATGTACAGCAGAAACCGCAATGGCCCAGTCACTGTTCCCTGCGGGACTCCGGATGTTACTGAGGCAGGGGCCGAGGATTGTCCGTTGATGACTACTTTAGAACATAATCCATGACAGTTGGTTAATACAAGTCTTACATGTGTTTTCTTTATCCGATTGCTTGGCTTTTTTCTTCTTTCTTTCCTATCTCTCTCCTGAGCTGGGATTGTAGACTCAGTCTTGGGAACAGTCGACTCACTATCACTGTCCAAAATTTCAAACAAATTTTCAGTAGACACACCCCCTTCAGAGAACAATGAACTTGAAAAGTTCAACTCGCTACAGTATGGGCAAATCCAGTTACAACTAGAGTTCATGTCATGAGTGAGGAGTACAAATCATCATCAATACCACAGCAAGCACAGTGAAGCCATTTATCGCAGCTATCACATTGCACCGCATGATGGTGCCGAAGCACGTCGCCATCACACACACTACATGGAGCACAACATTCAGAGCAGTACCATGGCACAGATCTAGAAATGTTTCTTGCTTCAGAAGACTTGATACCCGCACACTTATGGTGAAAATATGCTTGACAGTCAGAACATCTGAGTTTGGATTTCCCAAATATTAATTTCTTGCAAGCTTGACAAGATACATTGTTCTTTTTACATCTCACTGTAGTACAACCCGTGGGTGTAGCCAACATATTACTTGAATAAGCCCCAGGTTTAGTTGCACATCCCCAGCACAGTTTATCAATCCTAGAATTAAAACTTTAGAGTCAAAAGGTCAGCAACGATTACAAGACTGTAACTCAGAAAAACCATTCCTGAAGTAGGCTGGTTTGGCAATGACCTTTCACACAAAAATAGATTCAAAAGTACTTACAGGTAATTTCCCTTGTACGGTTACCAGATCAAAACAGCTTGACCTTGGCAAAGATGTTATGTTTGAACATGAAGTTGATGTACTCAGAAGACCCACAAACAATCTTCGCTAACATGAGCATAGCATTACTGAATGTAATGTGATGTCTTGAAGAGGCCATGTCTCATCCAACAAAATTTTCCAAGATGGCGGCTTGAGGTTCATAGGTCAGGCAAACCCCGCGAAAAGTTGACTTGAATTGAATTTGTAGTTGGTTTATACGATATCTAGGTGACTAAAAACCACTCAAACACAACAAAGTTAAAATAACTGCACAACTGACAAATGAAGATAACACTGCACAATTTAACAGCTTAAAAATTTGGAGAAGGTTAAAAACATGAAGACCAAGATGACTCGCATTCCATTGCGTTGAATGGCTATACTTTATTGCAGAACATCCAACGTCATTACAGACAAGATAAAAAGTTGGTAAAATTCATCCAAATAGACGGTGAAATCCCAAACTAACGCAGCAGATCAAACTAATGATGGCTAAAAAACATTTATTGGCAGGTTAAAAACATAGATAGTAAATCTAAAAAGGCATAATTAAACGACTTTCTTTAGCTAGCGGCGAGAGTAAAAAAAGTACGTCCTTCCACACGCACAGCGCCCTCTCTATGGTCTTGGATCATCACAAAGGTATTATCTCTTGTGGATAAAAACAATATTTTTACTTCATAATTGTCATCTGCTTGTCGATCAGGTGAGAGTGAAGTGAAAACATTGTCTGTACAATAAGTGATATCGAGAGATAAACCTTCGTGATGATCAAAGATGCAAGTTGCAATACCGTCGCATGCATACTGTTACACATCGCTTGTGCAGTGCAGTGCACATGCATACATACATGTATACACTAGCAAAAGCTGTTGCGGCACAGGGTACAGGTGAGAATTCAGACGAGTGTGGCCGTATCCTAATGTTGATGCTGTGTGTGGATACAACCACACGCGTGTGGTCATAAGGTAAGACACATGCGTGTGGCTGTATACACTGCCTTTAACGAAATGAATTAGAGTCTAGTGAAAAAATGAGGATAAACTGGTGAAAAACATCAATTTTAAGTATTTTCATTTACATGCCTTGAAAATGCCACCTTTCATACAAAAAATCCTGAATTGCGTACAAAGTGAATGAGTGCATAGACAAGGGAACCTTTCATTTTTTAGTGTCAAACCGACATCGTCGCCTTTTCTTGTGAAAATGACATAGATCTAGATCTAGGTCTAACGTTAGATCTAGATTTAGTTCTATTTTAAATCTTACAAGAATTTTAACAAGATTTTCAGCACAATTATTCTCTAGGATATGAGGATTAAAATGAAGTCAGCCATTAAATGAATACCATGAAGGAAGGGCTTGTCAATTTCAAGTGAAAAGTTAGGGGCGCAGACATTCCTACCCCCATCATACATCACGCACAAGGCCACCACACTCAGCAGCAGAAATGCGAAGCGGTTACTGAAACCTATCCAACGGGGAGCTGACCGCCCGGATCAATGGTGTTAACTGTACACTAGTCTCGCTCTCGTTGACTTATGGCTGGTGGCTGCGTGTCAATCAAGGAACCTAAAAATCTCTCTTTTACATTAGATCTGCTTACCTTTCCAATAACAGCCTTGGGTAAATTTCATCCCTGAGAATCTCTTTATTAGCTCAGTTACATTTCCTCTGATACTTCTAAGAAATAAATCTCTTAAATTGGTTAAATATCTATGCTATTTTTTTGCGCCGTACCCCCACCTCAATGTATTCCACTTTGTTTACGTTAACTAGCGTTACGTGAATTGAGCACATGTACTGTAGTGTTACGTCATAATTTCAAACGAAGATAATGGTGACGTAGCCGGCAAAACTTTATCATGAATATTCATTAGGGGAAATTTGTCAGTGCGAGATTTCAAGAGAGTTTTAGACATTATGTGCAAGGGGTCAGGAAAATTTTTCTGAATCGATAACACTCCTAAATCTGTTCAATTAATGTAGTTGTCCCAATTCTCATCGATACTTTGCTCTTTAGTTTGACATAAAGGTTTACTGTTTTTGTTCAGATGTAGATACTTTTTGGTTACATTTTGGTTATTTTTTAGGCTCATTTCATCCCTTGTTTACTTCGTCCTCGCTCCTGACCCGATTAAAGTATTAAAATATGAGAAGTGGAGTTTGATATTTGCCTAGCTGAGGCGCTTTGGTGACGTCACAATGACGAGTGCCCAACGTGAGGATCAGGGATGCGCGTGATGTCTGGTGTGATTGCGGAACTGACCAATCAGGGACTAGCAGCATAGTGCTTGGACCAATCACGTTGCGCCACTCAGGAAAATGTTTACTTTGCTCGAGAAAAAGCTGTATTATGCTTGATTTTGCCACGCTCCTGACCCGATTAAAATCTAAAACATCAGAATTTCAGTGAGATCTGGAAAAGTATCATATTGCGATTCTACTGAGCTGAAAAATGCTTTGCAGCAAAATATATTTCCAATATTTTTCACTCTGTTTTGTCTACTTTACGGAGCTTATTTACTTCCGTAAATGGTTTATTCATTTAAAAAAATTCTTGATAAAATTGATAAAGTATAAGCTAAAATAGGCAGAATTATTCTTCTGCTCCAATTTGCAGTTGAAATCGTCAAAATCCGTTAGAAGACAGCGAAGTTATTGCCAGTTGTCTACCTTATCCCTCTGTCATGAATATTCATAAAGTGCATTTGGACTTGCATTCGAGTTTTGTAAAATAAAAATAAGCACTTTCGCAACGCGTGGCGGTCTGACTGGGGGGGGGGGGGCGGTCGTTCTCTTACAATGGAGATACAGTGTAAATCGGATACTCTCTCTCTCTCTCTCTCTCTCTCTCTCTTTTCTCTTTTTTTTTTTTTCTTCTTTTTTTTTTCACTTTGTGTTTCTTTTTTCCGGCCCGGATTATTCCCTCTACAGTGTTCACTGGCTTTCTTTCTTTCTTGACTCGTTGTGTTGTTCGTTTTTTCTTTTTTTCACGTCCCCTTCTCTCTTGCTTTTCTGTACCTTCTCGTGTTTTCTTTCGAGGCATTTTATACGCCATCTGCACTTTCTGTTTTCTTTCCCCAGTTACTGTTAATGACAAGGAAATGCTGATTTTATTTTCTCATGTCAACCAAATACAGGCTATATTGAAGAAAAATCTCAAAATTCAAAAACTGGAAATCATTAACGATTTCATAATGGAGCTTTCATGTGTTCTTCCTCTTCACGCTCTCTAATACCCTACAAATTTTCGGGTGATGTTCGTTATTCCGAAGGTCCGTTATTCCGAAGCACACAAATTGCGTATACCTAGATGCACCTTAGTCCAAAAAAAGGAAAAGGGGTTCGTTAATCCGAACATTAATGTAGCGTTATTCCGAAGGTTTGTTATTCCGAAGGTTCGTTAGCCCGGAAATAACTAACGAACTAACGAACCTTATTTCATTTTCGGATTAACGAACCTTCGAAATAAAGAACCTTATTTCATTTTCGGAATAAACGAACCTTCGGAATAAACGAACTTTCTAAATAACGACCCTTCGGAATAACGAAATGTGTAATCAAATTTTCATCATTTCCTGATGAAGACCTGTGGCCCAAAGTTTGAAAACTGCCAAGAATCTCGGACTGTATTTTTTTTATGTCTACGTTGCATTGCACTTAAACTTTTCCAAAGCAGAACTTATATTTTCTTATACTTTTGCTAATCTCTTTTATTAATAGCTATACTGCACTCGAAATATTGATTTATTTTGAAATTACGGTGAATTCGACTGTAATTAGGGACAACTCCAAAATTAGATTGAAATTATAATAAATGAGCCTGATTTCTAACTTTATTAGATATGTTTGATCGAATTTTAGAGTTGTCCCTGATTTCAGTCTAACAAATTTAAAGCCCCCTTTTTTTTTTTTTTTTGGGGGGGGGGGGGGAGGAGTATATCATGATGTAATTTTGTTACACTTAATGATGGAAAAAATCGACTCATGCCCACGGGCGTCGCTAGAGGAGGGGGGGGGGGGTGTGGGGGGTGTGACACCCCCCCCCCCCCCCCCCATTAAAAATTCCTGTCGGCAAATTCGCGATCGCTGTCGGCAAAAGAGAGAAAGAGAAAGAGAGAGAGAGAGAGAAAGGAGAGGGAAGAGGAAGGCGGGAAAAAGAAAAAAGAAAGATGAGTAAGGTGCCCAAATAGAGTCATATTCGGCTTATTTGCTTGTGCATTTTGACGACGAAATAACACTGGTAACACGAAAGAGAGCCTATTTTTCCTCGCTCGCTGCGCTCGCTGGTATTATATTAAGATACAGGATGTTTTCGGAAAGCAAACACATTTGCCAAGTGAAATAAACAAATATATAATTTAGATATTTTGGGGCCCATCATGTATTTTGTAGAAGAATTATCACCTCCATACCATAAAAAGAGTATTTTCCCTCGCTCGCTGCGCTCGCTCGTATAATATTTAGATACAGGATGTCTTTGAAAGCAAATAGATTAGGTAGGAGAGGTGACCAATATATCACAATAGGTATCTTAAGGCCCACCGTGTATTTTGATGAAGAACTTTCACTTCTACCATGAAAAAGAGTATTTTTTCTCGCTCGCTACGCTCGCTTGTACAATATACAGATACAAGATGGATTTGGGAAAGCAAACGAATTCGGCAAGCGAGGCCCATCATGTACTTTGATGAAGAGTTATCACCTACCATAAAAAGAGTATATATATTTTTCCTCGCTCGCTGCGCTCGCTCGTATGATATTTAGATACAGGATGGTCTTTGAAAGCAAATAAATTAGGTAAGAGAGGTGACCAAAATATCAACATAGATACCTGAAAGGCCCATCATGTATTTTGATGAAGAACTTTCACTTCTACCATGAAAAGGATTATATGATATGGAGTATATAGATTTTTTTCCTTGCTCGCTGTGCTCGCTCGTATAATATTACCATTTAGGATGGTCTTTGAAAGCGAATGAATCATGTGAGAGAGATGGCCAAATATATGATTTAGATATCTTTAAGCCCATCATGTAGTTTTGATGATGAACTATCACTTCTACGAAAGAGAGTGTATATTTTTCCTCGCTCGCTGCGCTCGCTCGTATCATATTTAGATAGAGAATGTTTCCGGAAAGCTAACACATTCAGCAAGTGAGGTGAACAAATATAATTTAGAAGGAAAGTATAATAGAGGCACACAATTGAACATGCCTCGTGTTCTTTATACAGTTGAATTTGTCGACGTTGGTCGTCGGCAATCGGAGGCATAATTTGTCGGCAATCTGGCCTCTACACCCCCCCCCCCCCCATTAAAAAAAGTCTAGCGACGCCCCTGCTCATGCCTGTTTCTACTTTTGTAAAGTAAAGATACTGTGAGACGTGAGTGCTTATCGATTTGTTTCTTTTGCAAAAATGTTCAGTTCAAACACATTTATTTCCAATTTTTAAAATAAACAGCAAAATAATGAAATAACAAATTGACATTCATGGTATTGATAACAAAATTATACAGTCATCGTTATTACATAAATAATGGGAGGACACAAAATGTAAATATTTTTATGTTTGAAATTTTACCATGTGCATACAAAAATTTCGATATTATTTTGGACAATAAACTGAATAATCATAAAGTTATGAATTTATGAAAAAAAAAATCTGTGACCGCCAGTGTTTCGTTCATGGAACATTTCTGCCACTGTAACACATGTAGTTGCTTCTTATGAAATAGAATAAAATCTCATCATGAAGCCACACCGAGGGTTTAGTGCAACAACGGGCTATCTGTGTTTCTGGCCATTTTGAAAAAAACAAACTTGCAATGAAGTTATGTTGTAAACGCTGGTTTGATGCAGATGGCCATACCTATTTCGGGTGATATCCTGCTGGAGCAAAGTTTGCTGTAGAAACCATTATGCATGTATTACCATAGGGTTCCCGGTCTCTCATGGATCATTTTGATATAAAAAAAAACCTCATTTTGACCCCTAAAATGCAGATAGCCCTTTGTTGCACTAAACCCTCGATATGCAGACGGAAGGAAGAGAGTAATCTGCTGTCCAGCATTTTAAGCGAAGGGCCAAAGTCAAATATCTAGCTTATTTTTTGAGTTCGTTCCACCATCTGTACAAACTAAGTAGACCATGCTCATTTTCAAGCTTAAAGCATAACACACAATATTCAAGAGGTCTACCTCAAAAAATTAGTAGCGAAAGCTTCCAAATCCAAGATGGCGTCCAAAATGGCCGCCATTTTGACGGAATTTGAATTTTTCAAGATAAAATTCGATAGAAACATCCAATTGCAACAAAATTGGTCTCATCTGAAAGAGAATTAAATTCCCTACAGTTTGATGCCATTTGTGAGTAATGTCAAAGTAATTCGGTCTAGATATTTAGTTAAAAAGTGTGTTTTTTGACATTTTTCCCAAAAACTGAAAATTTGCAAAATGCATGATTTAGCATAAATCAAGAAAAAATTTAAGAATTGTCTTGAAACCTTCCAGAAAACTTTCTTGATATTCAATAATCATCTGTGGAAAATTAGAAAGCAATACCATTCTCCGTTCTAAAGTTATAATGTCTCAAACTTGAAAACTCATATTTCATAAATTTCTCTTCTTGCATATGCATGTGTTATATTCCCATTAACATGCATGTACCCTGTACAAAAGTGCAGACATGGATTTTCGCTCTACAAACCAAAAAGGCCATGCTTATATTTGTGCTTATCGACATGTTTGTAACTAAACTTGGATGATAGATGCCTTACACAAACTCCAGTGTTATTGGGGAGTCAAAGGTCACATATGTAGGTCAAAGGTCAAATGAGGTCAAATGTTAACATTTTCTATGCATATTTCTACTGGGGTTGGTAACTTTAGAACCATAAGTCCATTTGTAACCAAACCTGGATTGTAGATGCCTTTCGGGGACATAACTGGTATTTGAGGGTCAAAGGTCGTGAATGTAGGTCAAAGGTCAAATGTTTAAAAATTCATGCATATTTCTACTGGGGTTGGTAAGTTTAGAACCATAAGTCCATTTATAACAAAACTTGAATGGTAATTACCCTTTAAGGACCTCATTGTTATTTGGGATCAAAGGTCATGGGTGCAGGTCAAAGGTCAAAGGAGGTCAAATGTTAAAACTTTCCTGCAATTTTCTATTGGGGTTGATAGCTTTAGAACGATGACTCCAAACTTAGATGGTAGATGCCCTTTATAGGGACCTCAATTCCATATGTTATGGGGCTTGGGTTGTAGGTTTATATCATTTGATATTGAATATATGGATGCAAACTTTGCATGAGATACATGTACATTATGTTCTTCACAACTTTTCATTTTGCTGTTGACATAATCATTGTGGCTCTTCCACGTATTAGCAGGGAGCCATAAGCAGAAAATATATTTAGATCATAAAATTTGTTAGAAACTTCAAATTGGAATTAAATAGGTCTCAGATGAAAAGAATTTTTTTTTACAACTGAATGTCCTTCATGATGGGTGTTGAGTTACCATGCAATTTATTCTATATTTAGTGGGAAAATATTGTTTTTCTACATACCCCCCCCCCCCCCATGAAATTAGTGAAAGTGAGAGGAGGGTCAGAAAGCGCCGGGATGGAAAGGTTTCAATATCATTATGTAAATAGATATATGATAGATAGATGAAATGGTCCTTATCATCTTGCTTCGCAGCCAATATATAATGGCTATACAATTTTGAATGTGTTATATTCTTTGAAATCACAAATTACACATGTAACATTTAATGGAAAGAAAATAATAGCTCTAGAAATATGGTAAAATGGCAGCGAGAGCACTCTTTCAAAGAACACTTTAAATATTCTAGTGTCATTAAGTTATTTTTTCAACTCACTGGAAGTTGTTCTTTGATTTATCTGGTGCAGTTGTGGTTATTGTATTATATAAATTGAATATAAATTAGTACAAAATGACTTCACAAGATAATAAGCTATCATAAGCATGATTAGTAATAAAAAAAAATTTCTAATTTCTCATTAGTTAAAAAACTCATTATTTGTATAATTATATACATCAATTTTAATTAGACAACTAACTTTAAGTTGATTTTAACAGCGGCATAAAAAAGTCAATCCATTAAATCCACAAAAATACATGAAATTAACAGTGTGCATGCATAGAAATATCAACACAAGAAATTGGACCAGTTAATACAAAATAGAATTAAAATACGAATACATACAACATTGTACCTTTGCACTATCTCTTATTCGTGTAGCAACCGGAAACGGCAAAAAGGACTGTTTTGTAACCTTCCTGTTTTTGAAATTTTGGTGCTTTTAATAAATTGTACATAATATTAATGGCAACGGGCAATTAAAAAGTGTAGACGCAGCATTCTACATCTCATACTTCCAATGAGCTAATTTTAAGGACTTATGTTTTGTAATCTTATTCTAATTTTTTTCAGGGAGCTGAAAATTTCACTAGGTGAATACTTTATTTGTCAACAAATTTGTTTACAAATCATGAATTTCTCCCATTAACCTTCTTTATTTGTTAAGCACTCAAGTTGCCAATGAAGATAAAAGCTTAATCCTCAAGGAAAGGATGAATACATCAATAATACGATGTATTTGTATGGTTCAGAGGTACCTTACACTATTTCCAGACATCTCAGCATGTAGATATTTGTTTTACAGGGATTCAGTATATTCAGACACGTGGGGAATCCCAAATAAGTTCCTACTGTATTGATACCTACCATTTTTGCTTTATCATTTTATCAATAAAGTTCAGGATACAATTATCCATAACTCAAAGTGGGATTGAGGCTAATGCATTCTTTGACACAATCCCAATGTTTCTAGTTTTTATTCTAATAAGTATTAAAAACAAGGGACTCAAACACGGTGATGGGGCACCATGCAGGTGAACTGAACCAGTAAATGGTACGATCAAGGAGAAACGGGAGAAAACTCTTGAAAAAGCCATTTTCCTAGTGGTTGTCTAAAATAAGTCCTGGGAATATTAAATGTAATGTCACTGTCGTTTTCAAAGAAGATTGTCTTTCAAACCAAATAAAAAATTATCACATTATATTATTAATCTCGCTGAAATTAAGGATCACAGGTTTTCCGTTCTTTCTGGGCCACCCTGTATAGAGCATCTACCATCCAAGTTTGGAGTCATCGTTCTAAATCTATCAACCCCAATAGAAAATTGCAGGAAAGTTTTAACATTTGACCTCCTTTGACCTTTGACATGCACCCATGACCTTTGACCCCCAAATAACAAAGAAGTCCTTAAAAGGTAATTACCATTCAAGTTTTGTTATAAATGGACTTATGGTTCTAAACTTACCAACCCCAGTAGAAATATGCATGAATTTTTTAACATTTGACCTTTGACCTACATACATGACCTTTGACCCTCAAATATCAGTTATGTTCCTGAAAGGCATCTACTATCCAAGTTTGGTTACAAAATAATGGACTTATGGTTCTAAAGTTACCAACCCCAGTAGAAATATGCATGGAAAATGTTAACATTTGACCTCATTTGACCTTTGACCTACATATGTGACCTTTGACTCCCCAATAACACTGGAGTTTGTGTAAGGCATCTATGATCCAAGTTTAGTTACAAACATGTCAATAAGCACATATATAAGCATGGCCTTTTTGGTTTGTAGAGCGAAAATCCATGTCTGCACTTTTGTACAGGGTACATGCATGTTAATGGGAATATAACACATGCATATGCAAGAAGAGAAATTTATGAAATATGAGTTTTCAAGTTTGAGACATTATAACTTTAGAACGGAGAATGGTATTGCTTTCTGATTTTCCACAGATGATTATTGAGTATCAAGAAAGTTTTCTGGAAGGTTTCAAGACAATTCTTAATTTTTTTCTTGATTTATGCTAAATCATGCATTTTGCAAATTTTCAGTTTTTGGGAAAAAATGTCAAAAAACACAATTTTTGACTAAATATCTAGACCGAATTACTTTGACATTACTCACAAATGGCATCAAACTGTAGGGAATTTAATTCTCTTTCAGATGAGACCAATTTTGTTGCAATTGGATGTTTCTATCGAATTTTATCTTGAAAAATTCAAATTCCGTCAAAATGGCGGCCATTTTGGACGCCATCTTGGATTTGGAAGCTTTCGCTACTAATTTTTTGAGGTAGACCTCTTGAATATTGTGTGTTATGCTTTAAGCTTGAAAATGAGCATGGTCTACTTAGTTTGTACAGATGGTGGAACGAAACCCCCCTTTTCTGCTTTTGGCCCTCCGCTTATTTGTTTTTACTTCCACCCATGTACACACCATTCACCTGCAAACATATGGACATTGACATCCTTAACATTAGCACGCGCGCACACACACAAGTATAGGCTTACATCTGGGAAAAAAAAAGTCTTCAGCAGTGAAGCAGGTTAGGCAGATTATGAAGAAGAAGAAGAAGAAGAAGAAGAAGAAGAAGAAGAAGAAGAAGAAGTAGAAGAAGAAGAAGAAGAAGAAGAAGAAGAAGAAGAAGAGGCGGAGGTAGAAGAAGAAAAAGAATAAGAAAAAGGAGAAGCAGAAAATCGAATTTCAAGATTTCTCACGGAGTTTTCGTTATTTTTGTATTATTTAAAATACCGTTTTGCCGTACTTTCCCCATGCTTCATCCATAAATTTACGCAGTATATACCTCAGCTCTCCCTTCCTCTCTCCTCTCTATCTTTCTCCTCGTTTTTCCATCGCCACCCTGTACCCCCATTTATTTCTCTCTGTGCCACTCTTCTCCAAATCATCGCATTAAACGAATGAATTCTACAATAAATATTATATCGTTAATTATCAGCACAATATTGTACCAAATTTTTGTTCGGCATGGAGAAACAATGCTTTACTTTACTGCACTTTCAAGTAATAAATTGGGAGGATTTTGTTTATTATTCGAACTTGACTGCATGGAAACAAGCCACAGGCCACTTCCCTCATTTCATTTCAAGGTAAGCTGTACTTTTGTTCATTTAACGATCAAGATAAAAAGCAATAAAAGCACGTTAATTGTGATGATAGTTAAGCCTTTGACAAATGGAATCACGTGTGCCCTGTATCATGCCTATAGCCGGAAAAGAAAGAATAGTCAACAGATTAAAAAACCAATATAATCATCAAGGGTTGCAGCTTAAGGGTTGGAACACCAGTACCACCATTACAGGGCTGCATCAATTTTTATCGATATAAAAATATCGATAAAGTAAGCAATATAACATCTTATTTATTTCAGAGTAAGCAATAGCATCTTATCTACATTGCACTTTTATTGTACATCAAATAAATCAAAGTGCTATAGGCCTATTATAACCAACGTGTGCAGAATTTATAAATAGAATAACAAGCGAAATACTCATAAAAACGATTTTGGTCCTAAGAACACGGGCAAGCAATATGATTATCATGGTCATGACGATAAAAATGTTAATATTGACATATCCTAAAAAAGCCAATTACATAGCAAGATATAAAATAGAAAAGGAAAGATGAGAATAATTTTCGAAAAGGCTAATTGGTTAGAATGAATGAATGTAGGCAGGTTTGGTTGTGCACCGGGGTTGGTCAGCTATCGGGTAGTATTATCAGACAGAGTTGACTGAATTATTCCGATGGAAGATGCGTTACCACTGATCCAACAAATTCCCTAATGTTAGAGATATTCTTATCGTGAAGATGATTCTTTGGTGAGGTTTTGCAAGGCTTTCGACACAATGAACCACGATATTTTACTTCATAAACTTTCACATTACGGTAACGTGGGAAGGCCTTGGAGTGGTTCAGGAACTACCTCTCTAACAGAAAACAATTTGTTTCTCTAAACGACCATTCCTCTAATCTGTGCAATATCAATTGTGGTGTGCCACAAGAAAGTATTCTGGGGCCCCTCGTTTTATATTGTATTTAAACGATTTTTGCAGATCATCGAATATTTTGTCTTTCATTATTTTTGCTGACGACACTAATCTGTTTTTTTTTTTTTTTTTCTCATAGTGATCCGCATACCCTTGTTCGTACGATAAACTCAGAATAAATTAAAATCTTGCATTGGATTAGAGCTAACAAGCTATCACTCAACCTTCAGAAAACGAAATGCATGTTATTTAGTAATACTATAGATTCATTGCCTCTTGGCATTTATTTTGAGGATTTTCAGTTGGAAAGTGTTTCGCCCATTAAATTTTAGGCGTTTCTGTAGACAGATTTATACGTGAACGTCGACACGTCATGACTAACGGTTAGGCTGCTTTTTTGACAGAAAACCCTTCAAAATACACACCTACATTTTAACTGTCTGTGTTATTTCCTGAGGTGTACTATACTTAGCAGCTTATGAAGGATTATCACCTACGTTCGAAAGTCAGAAAGGGAGAATTTTGTCATCAATCTCCATCAAAAATGCCAACTAGCTCTCAAGAGGATTCACACGGAGGTCTAGCTACTCCAGCGCCCAAGCCAACCCCGTCAAACAAGGAGAAGGGAACTGGTCAGAAACCAGCGGCAAGCGGTGCCACACCTCATTTGGACAATAGGAGACCCGACATAGCAACTGGAGCTCGGCCACGCACTGCTGCCTCCACTCAACATGCTCAAAGGACCGACCCTCAATTAGCGGCTATAGTAGAAGCAGCGGTACAGAAAGCCAACGCCGAATCGTACGGGGAAATCAACAAGAAGCTTGACCTAGTTCTACGTGAGATATCTACGTTCAAAGCTGATCTTGCAGCCACCAAGCAACTTGTTGCTGATCTTGAAGTATCCGTGATCGACAACTCGGCTCGAGTAAGTACCATGGAATCTGTCACCTTACCAAATGTTGCTGCTGATTGCAAGAAATTAGTGAATGAGTTAGAGGAAAAGTTAATCTTGCAGGAAATCCATATGCGAAAGATGAATTTGCTACTTTATGGCATTGACCAGGAAAATGATGAAAATGTTTTGGTCAAGACGACGTCTGCCATCGCAGAGCTCCTCAACGTGCCTCGCGAAGAAGCCGAGAAGATCCCGATCGCCAACGCCCATCGACTTCCCTCAGTTCGGAATCCGTCGAATAGGCCTAATTCCCGTGACTCGCCGAACCCCATCATAGTTCGTTTCGTCAACATGAAGGATCGCGATAATGTCCTACAAGCTTTCGAGCGTCCTGCTCACGTCCATCGACGGCAGACGAGCGACGACGGCGCCACCAGCAGATCGATTACCGTCAGAACGGATCTACCTGCAGTCATGAAGCGCGAACGGGGCCGACTGTCGTCCGTTGCTTACAAGCTTCGACACGATTCCAAGTTGATGACCCGAATTAAAATTATTAAAACCCAAGTCATCCTCCAGACGAAACGCAGCAAGGAAGACAACTGGGTCACATGGAAAGAATGAACGCTGAAGCCCGGTAAATATAAATCCACCTAATTCCTTATGATTTTGTAATTTATGTCAAACACTGAAAGCTTGCTTAAGTTTAATCACCGCCGTTCGATGATCTTCAGTACTTTAGATTTCATCCATCTGTCTACACACAATGTAGCATCCTGATTTTGCTCCATATTATTTGCACATCGACTATGTGGAAGCCATGCATGATCTCACTCCCGGGTCTCACTCATCCTGCAGTCCAGAATATTAATGCTGAATCCATTGTTTTGAAAATGAGACCCTTTGTATCGTCGCGTGTTAATTATTACAGCTCCTCGATATAATTTATATTCGCTAATAGGTTTTTACCAACATTAATAATCGTTTATAACATCAAGTTTACGATTTGTTTTGTTTCCATACCTGAGATTTTTTCTCTGATTTGTTTACTTGGACATCAGCAAAAACTCAAATACGTGGCATTAAGTATAATACATTCGAAGGGCATGATGGGTGCAATTGTTATATCAACGCTAAATTATCAATGTGTATCCAAAGCAATATCATACCTCTTACATTAATGATCTTGTAACAGTTATTGGATAACAATCAGTTATTCTGATTGCATTCTCAAATCCAATTTAACGACTGTTAATCATTACGAAACACCTATGTCGATCAAATTATCATGAAGATGTATAACTTAATATATCGTCAACAGTTAACTTATATTTTAGCCACATGTTATTGCTAACTTGGAACGTATTCTCCATAAACCAGAACAGATCAGTTACTTTGCTTTATTGTATGGAAATGTAAATAGAAAATCAGGATTATTGATTCTGTGAGGGCTGGTGCAGTCGCTTTTCAGGTTCTTAAAAGTCTGGCAATTTGCAAATTAAAGGCTTTAAATAAGTCATTTTGACATTTGTACTCCAGTGCTAAACGTGCATGCATTTTAATGTATTGAATTTGATGCATGACGAACTGATTCTATAAATATACTAGATGATAGGAAAGTGACTGAATTCAGGACTGGTATTGGCGCTTTCCCATAATACAGAATACCGAGTTATACGATAGATCTGTTTGTTACTCAGAGATTTGCAAATTGTCCAAGTATGTCTATACATGTCTGAAGTATTTTCAAATATCAAACTCTGCCTCGTAACGTGAAAAGAAATTTTGTAAAGTGGCCAGAAAATAAGCAGTCGCCATTACACTGTTTTGTGCCTCCCTTTTACCCTTTTCTGCCTTCATTACAACAAGCATAACTATTAAGTACTGCAATCTCCCTCAGATCAATGAATTATTAGGTTTGCCCTTTTTGGCTTCGTCTACAGGTGTTATCACTTTGTATATAAGATATCACTATATGCACTTTCCCCATAGAGCTCTTGATATGGAAACCGTTATCCAATCGAAGTGTTGTAGATCTTTGAACTCTACCTCATGAGCCATACTATTTTAAAATTCGTACCTAGCTCTACCATGTCTGTGATAAGTGTATTACACTGAAGGTTTTGATAAACTCTGTTTCCTAGTACCATTGCCAATTTAGGCCCTATCTTGATCCTAAACAACCTGATTGTATCTATTTCTATTTAAAATAACCTCCTTTGTAACCTAAATATTCTCAATAAGTAAATTTTGAAATTTGAACGATTTGTTTCAACGTTGTAGAAACCGAACGCTTTCCTCTCTCCTTATTTATAAATGATGTATTCGGAATATGCAAATTATGAAGTGCTGTAAATTATCATTTATTCTTTCACAAGGAGTAATAATTCTTTACCTGGTTATAAACTGATCGCAGTTAGGAAGCTCGGAAATTCATTGTTGACGATCGCATTTAACTAGTCAGCTAGAAACTATAATCGTCTGATAAAAATTGTACTAGATATTAACACATAAATTAAATTTAAGCATGGATCTTCCAACCACATAAAATTGATATGTGATAGCTTTTACTTTATTAACCTTATAGAGATATCATAAATGTAATTGACTCACAGGATTATTTCTTTGAGTGCTACATTTGACACATATAGATTGTTTTTATATACACACACACATCATAAAATGGTGTACAGAGTGAGTCTCATTTTTCTTCTGTTGAAAGCTAGAATTTTAAGTGCTGGATGGAGCGTCTGAGGTTTTCTCTCGGCACCCTGGCATGCCTGGTAATTTCGAAAATACCTGCACCAAAATTTCCTTTTAAAAAAGTGGGACCTACTCTATGGAATTCGCATATTCTAATTATTAAAAAGCCTGCTGAGTCATTTCCATTTACCTTCTTTTAAATATCATAATAACAATCATTCAAATTATGATATGATATTATGGCTGATAAAAACCGTTTTTAACCTGTTACATGTATTAGGCCTACTGTCTAACAAGTTTTTTTTTATTAAATCTAAAATATACCAAATGATCGTCACCAATATCATCAATTGGTGTTGGACGAGCACTTTTGTGTTATGATGCACGGTACTCTAATATTCCTTGCTTCCCTCTATTTCAATACATTCAATGTATTGCTGTAAAAGGTACAAGTATAGCTATTATGTACAGTCGAACTCAGGTAACTATCGGTTGAAATGAAGTGTTGTCGACCAAAACTCATTCCCTGCACTGAAAACAGATTATTCTCTACACTCTAGAAGTTAGTCTAATGACCGAAAGGGCTTTTGGTCGCTGATATGTTGAGTTTCCATACTTTCTTTATTGAATATCACCCACATTTTTAAGTATCATCTCCGTTTAAACCACACGTGGCAGGAAACAAAATTATTATTCAAAAAGGGTAACAGCCATTCCATTATGCCCATTCATCCAATCTTCTGGATGGTTAGCTTTAATTTACATTCTAGCTCTCAATTTAAACATATGCAAGTTGCTTTCCCTCTCATTTTGGCAATGGACAAATTGTTATGACTTTTGTCAGATTATCTGTGCTTTGTGAATTATAAGGGCTGCTTATTCTTCTATCATTTTATAATCTCACATAATAATTTAAGCAACTATTGTCTGGTTGTTTTACCTCATGTATACGTATGTTTGAAATATCTAGACACAGTTTACCTCTACCCTTGAAGGGTTAGTGTCTATATTTGCCCATCTTTAACCTGTTTAAGTCAGCTTTTAATTTGTTATCATTCCATATCATGCTCTATTGTACTTCTTTCTCTCATGTCATTCTTTCTCTCTCATCATTTAGTCATCTCTCATCACATACATGCACTGCACCAACTGTTTCCTCTTTCCACTTCCGGGGTACGTTAACTGATTTACTCAATTACAATTCGAATACATTTAATACTAATAGCACTTATGAAGTATTGAGATTTGTTCAGTCGTTCTTGCTTTAGCAACAGAATTTCCCTTTAACTCTATTGACGATGACGAGTTTTTGTTCCAGTTACATTCGGATAGGCATATCACTAGACATACAAATAATCATGAATATGACATAAACATCTCCAACGATTTAAATACAAACTCAGAAGAATTGACTCTTAACTTTGATGACAATGATCAAGCGCAACATTTTACATCATCTAAATACTATACGATTAACGCATTCAAATCAAATAGTTTGAACAATACAACAGATAGCACATTTCTTCTACACCTAAATATCAGGAGCCTGAACAAGAATTTTGATCAGCTTGATCAACTCCTAGAACATTTTAATGCACCCAATAGCCCTATTATTGGTCTTACGGAAACTTGGCTCCAAGACTCTAGCAACTCTCTATTGAATATTGATGGTTATTCTTTACTCACAAACAACAGACAAAATAGAACAGGAGGCGGCGTTGGTATGTACATACCGAACCGACTAGAATACTCATGTTTAAGAAATCTTACTCATATGACTGAAAGTCTTGAATCACTTTTTATAGATGTTAGAATAAAAAACAGTAGGAATCTTATAATAGGTGTGATCTACCGCCCCCCTCAATGTCTCCATGAAGATTTTCTAAGAGACATCCAAAATATTTTGCAAAGTCCAATAATTCAGAATAGACACTGTTTTATAATGGGCGACTTTAATGTTAACCTGTTACAGTCCAATACACAAGGATTTACCCACGATTTTCTGGAAATATTTCTCTCAGCTTCGTTTTTACCTACTATAACAAAACCAACGAGAGTAACAGATCACTCTGCCACTTTAATTGACAACATTTTCACTAATACGCAAGACTTGCCTGTGGAATCAGGAATCATTGTATCTGACATATCTGACCACTACCCTATTTTTTGTAAAACTACTCTTTTAAAATCACGAGATACACGTACATCCAAAATGAAAATGAGAAGATTAAATGCCAGAAATTTAGAACGTCTCAATGAAAATTTAAGTACAGTTGACTGGCAACACATTTATATTTCAGAAGATGTAAATGAGGCTTACGATAGTTTCACCGATATTCTAAAGCATCAACTTGACATATGTATACCATTTACTGAACACGCGAATAATTATAAAAAGAACCCTAGGTCTCCATGGGTATCAAAGTCTATTCTAAGATCAATAAACCGAAAAAATAATCTTTTTTATAAATACAAAACTAATCCAAATAATAAGACTCGTGAAAAATACACTCGTTATAAAAATATCTTGACCAATATACTGCGACAAGCAAAAAAACATTATTACACTACGCAATTTGAGCTTAATAAAAGTAATATGAGAAACACATGGAGAATAATCAACAGTACATTGAATAGAAACAGCAAAACAAAACAAATTATTAAAATCAAATCTGAGACTAACAATTTCACTGAAGAACCGCAAGCAATAGCTGATACATTTAACTCGTACTTTTCCCAAATTGGACAAAAGCTAGCAGAAAATATTCCGCCAACTGAAATTAAATTCGATAGTTATCTTGGAAATCCAAATCCATCTTCGTTATTTTTTGTCCCAACCAATCGCGAGGAAGTTATTGGGATAGTGAATAAGTTAGAAGGGAAAAAAAGTTCAGGACACGATGAAATCAACAATTATCTCCTCAAATCCATTATATTGTCAATTGCGACTCCTCTAACCCATATTTTCAATTTATCACTAACTACTGGTATAGTACCAAATAACTTTAAAATAGCAAAAGTAACCCCAATATTAAAAAATGGCGACACCACAGAAACAAAAAATTATAGACCAATATCACTATTACCATCTTTATCTAAAGTTTTGGAAAAAATTGTATTTACAAGAGTGACAGACTTCTTAAACAAACATGATATTTTTGTGAAACACAGTTTGGCTTTCGAGCAAATCATAATACAACTGAAGCAATATTAAAATGCATTGATACATTATCACATGCCATTGATCAACATTTACACTCTATTGCAATATTCCTGGACTTTTCCAAGGCTTTTGATACAATTAACCATGATATCCTATTAGTAAAATTGTCGCATTATGGTGTTAGAGGGAAAGCCTTGGAATGGTTCAGGAATTACTTATCAAATAGAAAACAATTCGTACAAATACATAATCATAATTCAGCTTTACGACCCATAAGTTGCGGAGTTCCACAAGGAAGCCTACTAGGCCCGTTGTTATTTATCATATACATAAACGACTTTTATAAATCTTCTGATGTTCTATCTTTCATTTTATTTGCAGACGATTCCAACTTATTTTACTCTCATGCTAACCCAGTTACGCTTCTTTCTACAATAAATCTTGAGCTAAAACGGGTAGTACAGTGGGTTAAGGCCAACAAATTATCTCTGAACATCCTTAAGACAAATTTTATGTTATTTAGTAATACCTTGCAAAATCTACCTGGAGATATCCTTTTGGACGATACGCCTCTCATCAGAGTCACTTCAACTAAATTTTTAGGGATTATGATTGACGATAAATTGAAATGGAACATTCACATCCTTAATATATCCAAAACTATATCACGAAATATTGGTATAATAAATAAACTTCGACACTTTTTCCCAAAATCAACACTTTTTACACTTTACTTTACACTAATACTTCCGTATTTTAATTATGGAATACTGGCATGGGGTAATGCCTACAAAAATCTCACCGACAAGATATTTATTCTACAAAAGAAGGTTATAAGGATTATTAATAATGCTCCTATTCGTTCTCATACCGATGATTTGTTCTACAAGTCGAATATCCTAAAATTTCCAGATTTGTTTCTTTTTCATACAGGGCAATTCATGTACAAACTGAACATAAATGTTCTACCAAACATATTGACTAAAATGTTTACAAAAAACAACACCATTCACAGTTACCCAACCCGACAATCCCTCCGTTTTCATCTTCCCCGTACCCGCACTCTCTTTGCACAAAAAACAATTACTTTTTACGGTCCTAAATACTGGAACACTCTCAGCAATGACATTATAAATGCCGCTAGTTTGAATTGTTTTAAAACCAAGCTAAAAAAACAAATTCTCGATTCATATAGAGCGACCCCCAATTGAGCGATCGGTACCCAACTTTGTCTTACTCCCTTCCCTCCTCTCTCTCTCTCTCTTTTTCTCTCTCTCTCTCCTTCTCCCTTTCCTCTCTTTCTCTTTCACCCACACCTAAGCACCACCCTATCCTCTTGATCACTTTTCTTTTTTTCACTCTAATTCCATTAACTCCATATTCCATCAACCATCACATCAACTTTATCTATTTTTCTTGTATGATTATTATACTTCTACCTACTGATTTATCTTTTATACAATTCTTTGAGGGGTCCACATTTAACAAGCCCTGCTTTTCAGTGGATCCCTCCATTTCCTCAACTTTTATTTTATCAAAAGATAAGTAGAAACAGCCTTGCAGATGTTTAATCGAGATTGTTCTATATTTTGTTTTACCCTCATTGTATATATCATAATTGTACGATTATTATTTGCCTACCGAAAACATTTTCTATTTCTTTGTATTGTCTTATTGCTTACATAGTATTATTGCTTACATATTCCCTGTATTGATTTGTATGGTTATCATTTCATATTTTTGTAATATGTTGAGTTGAAATGAAATAAAGGAAACTTGAACTTGAACTTTTAGGCGTTTCTGTAGACAGTAAACTCTCCTGGAAATGCCATATTGATAACATCTGCAAAACCATTTCTCGTAATATAGGTATTATAAATAGGCTAAAAACTTTTATCCCTGCTTCTTCTTTACTCACGTTGTATTCCTCTCTCATTTTACCATATCTCAACTATGGACTCCTGGTTTGGGATAACACACACCAAACTTTACTCAACAGGATTTTATTACTACAAAAGAAAGCCCTTCGTATCATTTCCTTCTCTCACCCCCGTTCCCATACTGATCCACTTTTTTTCGAAAATAAAATTTTGAAAATTCAAGACTTGTACCTTCTTCAACTAGGACAGTTTATGTACAACTACAAAAAGATATGGTTCCTTCCATATTCCACGATATGTTCCCTCAAAATAATATTTCTCATAATTATCCCACTAGACATGGCGACGATTTTCATCTACCCAAGCTCAGAACTCTCCTTGCTCAAAATACATTTATTTTTACCGGACCAAAATTCTTTAACCAATTCGTGACAGGAATTATTTAAAGCCTAATTTGATCAGCTTTTATTCGTCAATTTGGCAGCACCAACTTTTTTTATTTTATTGCTACATTTTTCTTATAAAACGTCATGTATCTGAAATGAATATAAATTGACAGAAATTATGATGAGAAGTCAATAAGTTGCCAATTTGCAAGGGAAACGGTGATTTTAAACCTTCTATCACATTGCCAATTTAAGGATTTTAATGCTTATTTTCCTTTAAAAAATTTTCAGCATCAAACCACGAATATTGACGCAACGAAAATGGGCACAGTTTGTGTAAAATTTTTTGCTCTCTCTGCTCATGTATTTGGTATGATTTTTAGGGCTTTGCATCAAAAGATATTAGGCCAAACCACAAAATGTGGACCTCTGTCACGAATGGGTTAACTCTCTTCATAAAGATATTCAACTTGCCCTCTCCAAGGCCACCATTAACTCGTTCAAGAGAAAATTAAAACTGTTTTTATTACAATCTTACAAAAGAAATTGATTTGTTTGCGATTCTAACATTCATATTTTCTTTCTTTTCAT
>CM057168.1:6527103-6711301 GCA_029962745.1 Echinometra lucunter | reverse complement strand
GAGTAGGAAGCCATTCAGCTTTCCTGGTCTAGCAGCTGACAATGGACCTAACGCTTGAGTGAATTTACACAAACATTGAGAATGAAAAGAAACTTTATAGATGGTGGTGAATTGTCACTTGCTCTAATCCCACTTTGTTTAACGCCCATCTGGTCTCATCCCACATTGTCATTTCGTCTACAACCAACCACTTTGTCTAATAACCATTTAGTGTACACTATGAACACGACGGACAAAGAAAGCGGACAAAATAAACAACCCCTCATTCTACCCTTCACAATGGTTCTGGTAGTCAAAAGAACATCCCTTCACTGCTATTGTCTAAAATATGTGGAACAGGTGTCACATGCATATTCATCTGGAACTACGTGATTAAACGTAATAGCTGCGAAGGGTTGTTCCTTTGACTACAGAACCATTGTGAAGGGTAGAATGACAGGTTGTTTATTTTGTCCGCTTTCTTTGTCCGCCATGTTCATAGTGGTAATTGCCACTTAACACATTTACGATTTCGTCTAATTTCCAGATAGGCTGTGCCATTTCATCTTATACTCACTTAGTCTAACACCACTTAGTTTATCTGATAAGACGATCTGGTAATAGACCAAATGGTTATTAGACGAAAGTGAGGAAGAACTAAGTAGACCAAGTGAAATTGATTGTAGACAGAATGGGTTTTGCCAAAGTAGTTTTGGTATTAGACCAAGCGGCTAAAAAAAACCCCAGATGGTTTGGGTATAAAAAGACCGAAGCTTATTGAAGCAAAGCGTCATTAGCTTGACTAACGATGCAGCTGACCACAGACATGACATATGAAAGGGTGATTATCATAACTGAATCGGCTCACCTAATGTCCTTGCGCAATTTTTTTTTCCGGGGGGGGGGGCAAGAATAGTTAAAATGTTCGAAGTCACATTAAACGGGGGAGCGAAGCGACTGAAATTGTCACGAGGGTGCCTTTTCATTTGGGGGAATTGATATTGAAGGATCTGGTGCACACATTTTGTGGATTTTTTTAAAATTCAGTACGGCCATGGGTCACTCTGGAAGCGTTCAACATCCTTCCAGGAGAGAATGCCAAGTTCCTGCAAAGTCTACGTTATGAAAAAAAAAAACACATTAGAAAGTACCAGCATGATCTAGGAAAGGACAAACCTCATGATGTAAAAAAATGCCGAATTGGTCGAAGAAGAACTGCCAGATCGGAGGAGAATGTGGCACAAGTACAAGGTACAGAAGTAATGATGCTTTGCTTAATTTCCAGCCTTTTTGTACATCCCAACCGTCCCTAATGTTTCGCTTCATTGTCAGTGCTTGTGTAAATTCACTCAAGCATCGAGTCCATTGTCAGCTGCTAGGTCAGGAAAGCTGATTTGCTTCTTACTCAACTATCTACTCATTTGGGAGAAGTCAAGCATCTTTTCATTTTACTTTTTCTCTGACATGCATCATTCATTTTTTACGCATGAGGCGGCTTTAAAAAGGGGAAATTGTGAATTCTTAGGTGTTGTGTTTTTTCCCAAATGATCGCATTCTTAAATCTAAAATCGAAACCAAATTTGCAGTTTGTGCGTGCAAATGAAATTTCGGAAGCACCACTTTCCAGTGTTTCAATTCAACCATGCGTGAAATATCAAAAATAAGTTGTGTATCAAATAAAAGTAGAGAAGCAGAGATTTTCATATATGTATATCTCATCAAAGAAATAATACGGTAGAGAACTTCTGTGATGAAATCCGGTTCCTTTATCTGGGACACACTGTATATCCAGATAAAGTTATAAAATTCCAGTATCTCTTTATCGAATTGAAAGTTAAATACTGCTCTGAACGCCGAACACCGTGAAAACACAAAGTAAAATATTTCTAGGTGATCTGCACCCATGATCTGCATCCGTTAAGGTTTCATATCTTTTAAGTTTTAACATTCAAATCAAATTTCTCAGCAGTTTCTATGGCCTTTGGTTGTTGCCTGGAGTATGTTCACCGGTAAGACAAACTGTTACAACTTATCCATCCTTCCTTACTCTGTTACCTGGGAATGTATACCGGGGGTGGTTTGTGCAGTGAGGGGGCAGGCATATTGTTTTATGCGATCGGGTAGCCAACTGAGACCAGGGCCCCGCTGCATAAAACCTATCCTTGATAGTAATTTTGCCAGCAATTGTAACTTTCATGGAAACTAGAATTTTATTGGCCGTTTAGTAATATTACCATGGTAGTTAACATCATTGGGGGAGTTACCATTAATGGTAAATTTGGTGCAGTGGGGCCCTGGAGTAGATTATTTGCAAAGGTTCGGTATCACACGGAGATTTTTGTGTTTTTGTTGTTGTTTTTCATGATCGTGTTCACCCTTAAAATGGGCCCCCCAGCCATATATGGCTGGTGCCCCCCTGAAAATTCCCTGGCGCCACCCATGTTAGTATTGGTAAAACAATAACAATAATATTGATGAAAACAATAATGATGGCGATGATAAGATCTTGCCAAAGGGCATAAATGCTCCCGCAGAGATTCCAATTACCCTACAGCATGTGATTTACAGTATGAGAACTCATCTACCAGACCATTTGAGCACTTGAGGAGTTTAAATGCAAAAACAGATAAACGCCATTTTAGAAAAAAAATAAGGTAAGACACCACCATATTGTACAAAATAATACCTTTTGAAGGATATATTAGTCATGACATATACATGTATACTGTTGAAGGTATAGCCAAAAGTAGGAAATATTTGGACTATACCTTCAGCAGTATAGTCAAAAGTAGGAAATATTTTCTTAGTATTTTCATTGTTTTCCTTGTTCTTCAGTTGCAGTATCTCAATTTGAAAATTGGATATCTCCGTCTTTGCATTCAAACTCTTCATGTTATGATTTTCATTATGGCCATTATTACCATTATCATTATTATTGTTATCATTTTTAATGTAATTATCACTATCACTATTATAATTAATTCTATTATCATTAGTGTGGTGGTGGTATTATAATGGTCATCATGATAATTATTATTATTATTATTATTATTATTATTATTATTATTATCATTGTTATTGTTATTATCATCATTTTTATAATTGTTGTTCAGTATCATTACCATTATAATAATTGACGGTAAATATTCGTATCATTATCACTTATACCGTGCTTTATTTTTCGATGACAATGAATGCATGCAGTAAGAAGTATTATTTCGCCATTCTGATTGCAGTACTGGAAATCGTGCAGTCTTTAACATGCTGTACATCTACCGAAGAAATGTGTCCCAAGTTTAGACTACAAGACGGTACCCTACTGCCAGGAGTTCCATCTAACAAAACATCGGAAAATCTATTCGGAAAATCAGGAAATGGTATTCTTTGGAATCGGACAGATATTTCATATTGTGTGCCACCCTCTCTGCTAGGTAATATTTTTGATGAAGTTATGGAAATCAGGAAAGTTAAAGTGTACAAGCAACCTAGAAGAATAATTGGGTGAAAACTTAATGCATTATTTCTTCTTCTACAAAAAAGAAACATTTTCTTTGTTTTCCCCATAATACACTACCTTACGAATTCTACTTTTATCCGAATTACAGTGCTTAATGCTACCATGTCATAATATATACTACTACAATCATAAATGACCCTTTTACTTGTCTCTGTCCTTTCAAAGCAATCCAGGAAGACCTATTATTGAAGAGTTTATTTCCACTTTGAGTGATTTGAAGTAAATCAAGCATTTTGAAAAACCGTTTTCCTTCATTCGAAAGGGTTTTTTTTCCGCATTTGGAAGTACTAGCATAAGAAAACTAAAGAAATATAACGAACAAAACCCCGCACTGTTTTTTTTTTAAATTCCTAGTATTTTATATATTTCCAGTGATGAGAAAAAAAAAGACTCCAAATGGAGCAGAATTCGCAGAAATAAAGTATATTTATTGTAATGTCCAAGTCATGCAGGATATCTTTTATTCTCATTAGCTACATGACTTATGTTGACACTTGCTACTATCAAAAGGTTTCGTGTTTCGAGGAAGGAAAGTGGTTTAAATAAACATCCTTGATTTCCACTTATTAGATTTAGCACCTTTTGGAAATAAACGTATTGGGATGGGATTTAATGACTTTTAACATGTTTAAAATGAAAGTATTTTCTACATTTTTTCTACTTTCCTGATTTTTTTTTCCAAATGAGTCATATTGAAGCGCATATGGAACAAGCATCGAGTCCGACGCAAATAACTTGGTTTCTGAGAAAAATTGATTTAAAGTCTTTTGGAAATAAGTTCTGCAATCGGTTTCCGTTGTTTTCATTAACAGCCGAAATGATATTGAAAATTGATGACTACCAGAATTCCGGCGTCTATCTTGGTCATGTATACTTAGCATACAACAGTACAGATTTTGTCATCAGCCTAACCAGACTTCATATACAGAATGCCGACGACATTGCTGCATTTACCTTTGATAGAAACACCGATACTTTATACTGGTCGGACAGCCTCAGAGGGAGACTATACAGTTCCCATTTCCAAGGCGGTAACTTGAACAAGATAGAACTCGTGGCCACAGATCTTTACGGTATATTACAATTTTATTTCCCTGCACCCCGAATAATAACTTTGACCGTAAAGGATTGTTTAGATATGACTCGGCAACCCCCCCCCCCCCCTTTTCGCGATAACCAAGACATTCTTAGTGTACAATCGAATGGGATATGAGGCGGCCAGAAAAAGAGGGCAGGATGCTTTCTATTTTGCAAAGCTGCAAAAAGCTGTGGACCAATCAAATTTATTCTTTAAAAAGTTTAGCGCAAAATACGTTGTCATGAGTTTACGCACTTTTTGACAAAGTTTTTTTGTTAATACTATCATTTTGAGAGTTGACGCCTTGCTTCTGCGCGTTCAATAACATATTAATGTGGGATGGTTTGTCGCGCCATACCTGAACACTAAAAATGTCGCAGGGATTTGTCGCGTTATGTCTTCACACGCCTTATGAGCTTTTGCATGTTTGTTATGGTTTAGTTCACCGAAAATATTCACCACCCCTCGATGTACGTTCTATATCAAAGGGAAATGCAATACAAGGCTATAGCTTTTTAATATAGATCCTTTCAGTTTAATTCGAAAATATATTTGTAATTTCAGATTCCATTCCACGAAATTTAGGTTTATTGCTCTGTGTGATTTAGCATCTACTATTAATTTTAGGTAGTGATATAATTGTTTTAACTATTTAAGAGCCAAGCAAGGGAAAGATAGTGTAGGTGATAGGATTATGTAAAATGGACTGTACAATATGAATTCATTCATGATATCTAAAGTGTCATCATGCATCTAATCAAGCCCAAATTATAATGGGACATTGTGCACCTGTTTTGTGTTGAACAAAAAAAAAAAAAAAACAACAACAACAACAACCCCTTTCGCTATAGTTTCTGTATAAGGTTTTGTGCCGATCGACACATGTTACAAAGCCAAGAACGTGCCGTTCGGCTAAGAAAGCAATCTAAGTGTTAATGGACTATCGTTCCAGGCCATCGTTCCAGGCCATCTCGTTCACTCAAACACTCAAATGTAATGACCCACACAAAATGTTTATAATGTTTTATAGTAACAACATTCTGGAGAATTTCTATCATGTTTATGTCATTATGTTGTGTATGAGAGTACTTTGTCTGTAAATGTGAGCAAAATGAATTTCGAAAGACAATAAATTGAAATTGAATTGAAATTGAAAGAATCTCCTTCATTGGCATTGTTCCATCGTTTTCGATATATGTCATTAATGAGTGTGAAATATTCTCATTAATTTCAAATGTCAAATTTCAATGTTTTGATTAATGATTTTAATCCATCATGGTAATAAACTTAGCTGGAGGGTTCATCCTCCAATCAAACCTTTTTTTTTGTCTGATTGCCTAGACATACCTTACATAATTTCTGTTTTCTTCACTCCTGTTATATTGTCTTTATTTGAATTACTCTCTTAAAGAAGAGTGAACGCGTTCATTCTGTTAGGGATGAATTTCAAAAGAGAGTGCATTTAGAGTGAATTAAGAGTGAATTAAGAGTAAAAATTGTGATATTCACTCTTTGAGGGGTGACCTCAGTGATCACTCAGAAGTTTTAAGTGATCACTGGGGTCACCCTCAAAAGAGTGAATGAAGAGTGAATATAATACTCTTACTCTTAATTCACTCTCTTCTAAAATTCACCCCAAACAGATTGAACGCGTTCAATCTTTTTAAAAGAGAGTATGTAAAAAGTCTATATTATGGTGATATAATCCTCGACTACTTTCAAATCAAAGCTACACCCTAAATGACTAAAAAATTAAATTACCATTTAAAAGGGCTGCCAAGCGACTACATTTCTCAAAAAAAATAAATAAATAAAAAAGGAGGTTGACCCAATTCTTTTTTATGTAAAATAGGAATCTTTAATCAAAATATATATAACCTTTGTGACAAACAAAAACAAAGATTAACTCATTTGTTTTTTGAATGTGATTCTGTTCGAAATTCTGGAACGATCCGTCCAGTTGGCTTATTTCTAAAAAGATTCGACTTTTTAGATTATCACTTACAGAAGTTTGTTTGGAACATTAAGAAAAGAATACATTTATTTGATGAATACTTAGTGCCAAATACTTCATTTTTTCATCTAAATGTCATATCTCCGTCCCTTTGTTTGAATCTTTTCTATTTTCTTAAATACAACTAGAAAAAAACAACCGAACGTAAAATATCAACATAAGAAAAAGTGGAAAACTTTCTGTGGCCTTATATAGTGTACACTAGAGATCTTATGTTATCTTATAATGTCTTCTATTTCATTCAACCTTGCCTTTGTGACATTGAAGAGTTCTATTTATTCATGTTAAGATTATCTTTTCTGATAACATAAATTGCAAGTAAAACTCCGTGATAAAAGCGTAGTAGGTTGACGCTTTGAACAATTTCATACTTCTTCATTGTAGTTTATATAATTATCACGTACAAAAGATGTAATATGCAGAATGATACGCAGCTTTATATTTCACAAAATCGAGTAATTTTGATCCTACCACTAAAATTTTGCGCTGTATACAAGCAATCCGAAATGAATAGTCTTAAACTTAAAAGTATAGTCAAACAGTCTTCCTTCACATTTCTTCACGTTTTCGAGAAACAACACCAATTCAGAACATAGATCTTGATGGACCATTAATACATGCCAGCAGATCTTGTAGAAACTTAGGGGTGATCTTTGACCCACGGATGACATTTGAGAAATTTATAGCTCATAGATATCGCACTGCCTCGTACGCTTTATACAGAATTGGAAAGATTCGCAACTACTTGAATAAAAATTTCTACTGAAAAACTAGTCCATGCATTTGTTCTCTGCCACACTGATTTCTGCAAGCCGAATTTCTGTTTACCACTAGGACAAATCAGAAAACCACAGACTATCCAGAACTCAACCTTCAAGATTAGTTACTCAAACCCGAAAATATGAATCAATTACCCCTGTCCTACAAACCCTACATTGGCTTCCTGTCCATTCCCTTATTTTGTTTAAACTATTAGTTTTTGCATGATTATGAATGCTTCCATGAGATAGCCCCTTCTTATTGAACTGAATTGTTAACTTTATATCGGCCCACTCGTACTCTAAGATCAAGCACAAGAGGTTTGTTTGCTGTTCCTCCCATTGTAACCAAAACCACATGGTGAGCGCTCTTTTGCACATGCTTCTTCCGTCCTATGGAATGCACTTCCGAATTCTTTGAGAAATATTCATGATTTAGATAAGTTTAAGACTTCTCTGAAAAATCATTTGCTCAGCATGCTCAACGTACATTTTTTCACATGAACTCAATGTTCAACATTATCCCCTTACTTTCTAATTTTATATCCTCATTTTCATTTCTGTTGTTTCATATAAGTGCATAGGGACATGCTAAGCTACATGTATGTGTTATGCCCTATAAATGAAGTGAACATTATCACTATCATTATTATTATCATTATTATTATCATTATTATTACCATTATTATTATTATTATTATTATTATTATTATTATTATTATCATCATTATTATAATTATTATTACTATCATTATTATTATTGTTATGCTGGATTCGAACCTTGTTTATGTCACATTTACGTGATCGAGCTACTCACTGTGCTATTGTCCCTGATATTAAAATTCGTGATTGTATAGTTTGGTAACGCATCGCAAAATCCAAAGTTAAAAATCGATACAAGATAGCTGGAATTTGAAAATGATAGTAAGATAAGGTTCCAAAGATAATCTTGCGGATTTTAGTTGTCAGGAGTTTAATTTTGATCTCCTTTCCCCTCTTAACTTTCAGATATCAAGCATTTAGAATTCTACGAGGTGAACCGAACTCGACGTTTATATATGACTACTGGCTGGAATATGAAGGTCATTGATTTGAACGAAGAAGGGATTCATGCCAAAAACGTATGCCCTCCATGCGACTCTTTTAGAGAAGAAATAAAAGGCTTTACAGTGCAACCATATATCGGGTAAGCTGGTAGTTACAGGGTAAGGTCCCTCCTGTGAGAGTTCCAACCAGGGTGGTTGTTTCACAAAGACTAAGACTGAAATTGCACGTAAATGCAGCTGCACGTAATCATTGATTTAAAGCAAAAACAAACGTGTATAAAGTTGGTTCTTAGAAGCACAAAGAAGACTGGAAAACTATTCAAAGGGAGAAATCCAGAGTTTGTTCAAGTATCAACAAGTTAAAGTTACATTATGAACCTTGCGAACTTTCAAAAGTTGCCATTTTGTGTTCTGACTGCGCTCACTGAAGCATGACATGACGACTCTCCATAATTTTCACAAAAAGGGTAGCTAAGAAGATTAGCTACAGGGTCGTATTATTAGATCTTTTTTTTAACCTCCTCCTGGTTAAGAAATAATCGCGATTTGTTTTAGGGGGACTTATTTTCTGTGCACAGTTTATATATGAAGTGTGAATAATAAAAAAGGTTACACTTTGGAAAAAAAAAGAAAAATTATATTTAAAAATATTTCGGAGAGTTTATCATGTTGTAGCCCAGTGGGCTCATCCATCCAGTGCTACTCACAAAGCAAATCTTGATTCATGCCTGGCCGAACACTTACTGTTTTTGTTCAGAGACTATGAAACCAGGAGTCTAAATACATGTAAGTATCCCATTCAAAGAAATTGCTTTTTGCCTCAGAGTTGCCGGACTGCCCGACAGGTTGACCGACTGATCGATTGTTTGGGATTTTATTTGCCAGTAATGTTAACAACTAGTGATTGATTGGCTGTTGATTAAAATTTAATGATCAACTTATTGATGTGGTAAAATGATGCCTAGGTTGTCTAAAAATGAGAGATGACATCTTGCCAGACAGACAACCTAGGCATCCTTTTGAGCGCTGACACTTTTTCTTACATCGATCGTACACTATAACTTTGATTTTTGCATGGTTAGGCCCGTACAAAAGTGTATGGGACTGACTGCACATCTAAAGCACCTTGTGCGTACTTATTGTTACCGTACCACTGTTTGAGCTGCGCACTTGTGATGTTGAGCTAGAGAGGTCACTTTCTCCAAGACCGAACGATCATGTCTCCTTTTTCTCTCTATCTCAGGACCGCACGACCATGTATCAACTTTTCAAGACCGCATGATCATGTGTGGTTTTTCTTTTCCTTGGTTTATAAATGAAGACCATACATGGTTCTCAACTTGTCACACTTCTTACTTCAAATTCTCCGCGGGCATGCGACCATGCTTCACTTTTCGTTTTAGACGACCAAAATGAGGAATCAGCCGGCTTTTATGCACAGTTTTGGTAATTTACTTCTGCATTCCTCACTTTCTTTCAGGTTCTATAGATACATGCTTTTTCAAAATTCAGCAGCAAAGATTTTCGTCTGGTTTATTTCACAAATAAGATTGGCAAATCAGAGTGCTGTGACAAGGTCTACTATATGATACATTGATTGATATCTAGTAACCCACATTTCTGGTATTATTTGTACTTAACAACTTAACTTCAAAAACCGTTTTATAAAAAAAAAAAACTCATCCACGGAACTACTTTCAAAATCACTAGAGGGCTAATTTTCTTTCAGTAAAAAAGAAAAAATAAGTAATCTATTCTTTGGTAAACAAAACAACATAAAACTGTATATTTGCTGGCCCAAGCAACATTTTATAACCTAAAAACAAGCAGTGACTCTAGTTTTTTAGTGAATCGATTATATAATTTACTCGAACTGCTATGCACGATTAAATATTCTTTCTGATTGGTTCAAAATAACAATTTCGTCACTTTTCTGCTCTAAAAACATAATTCTAGGCATGTACGAAACAATGTTTCCTTACAATGTATATATATATATATATATATATATATACCGTATACGAGATCAATTGAGAGAATATTAGCATAGCATGAATCGCAGTTCCCCAGAGCTGGCCTACCTATTTCCGAATTTTTGAAGGGTTTGGCTTTGAACGCCTATACCTAACCACTAGACCATGGAGATAGGCCAGTGGTTTCGGCGACTCGTAATCCACTTAACCGACCGATTGACAAATCTTCAACCTTCACTTATTAATTCCTTTGCATGTTGGTGGCAGATGAGTTTAGAACAATGACCTGTCGCACACCTCAGCTGGATCTTAGCGACTGCTTTGGGATACATATTTATGGTAGAATGATTAACATTTTGTGATCTAATAACATATACAAACGCTGGCCCGTAGTCTAGTGGTTAAGGGATCGGAGTTCATAGCCAAAGGCCTGGGTAAGATTCTCGGCGGAGACATTTTTTCAATCTTTGCAAAAAAAAAAAAAAATCGAAAATGTTAGTCCAGCTCTGGGGAACTTTGATTCATGCTACGCTAATATTTTCTCAATTGACCACACATGTATTTATTTCCATGAGAGTTGCCAAAGCTGTTGTATATGTTATTTGATCAATATATACACAGATTTGTGTTTGTGCGTTTGGTCTTATATCGATTAATTTGTAGGAAACAGAGACCAAAAAGTGATGGCCTTTATTCGGACGTGAGTGTGAGAATACGGGCGCGTGCGTGTGTGTGCGCGTGTGTGTGTGAAACTGATCTCTTGTTAATTCACAGGCGAATTTTCACTGTTTTGGGGTTTCCCGCTGAAAGAGTCCAGCGCATTAGTGACTGTCCAGTTAAAACCTGTGTGAAATACTTCAATCACCTGCTTCTAAAATGTGACTTCGGATCCTGGTGCAAACTTCTAATAGATCGAACAGGTGAATTCATTTTTTGGATTTTGAAGTGTACCAAGCAGCAAAAGAAATGAAAAGCTTATTTCCAAAACGCGTTAAATCCACTTTGAGTAATTTTGAGTGAATCAAGGATTTTTATTCAAATTTCCACCTCCAAAAGATCAAAATCTTTTCACAGTTGCAAGAACTATAGCATTACAGGCATCTAAAAAATTAGAATGAAGAATAAAAAATCCTGCATGAGTAGTATTTTTTTTTCTTTTAGAATTTTTGGGTATATTTTATCCCGGTATCTTATCAATGAACTTCAATGTTGCAAAAAAAAAAAAAAAAAAAAAAATCCAAAAAGGCGCTAAATCCGTACAAATTAAATTTTTATTCTACAAGTAGAAACATATCTACTCATGCATGATTTCTCACATTCTCATTTGTTATATGATTTATGTCACAATTGCCAAAATTGTTGATGTTTCGAAAAAGGCAAACGGTTGATAACAAAAGTCCTTGATTTACTCAAAGTGAACTTAGCGCCTTCTGGAAATAAACGTATTCTTTCACCTATTTTCTTCCTACTTTCTTGATTTTTTTTTTAAATCTTCAAAATGGTGCTTGGGACGATTAGGGTGATAAGAAATACAATTACAGTGATGATTTTTGTCATAATTATCACCGTTATCAATATTTGATTTGATTTATTTGATTTATTTATTCACCACTCATGAGTGGGATAGCCCTTGCCAGCTAAAAGCTATTTTTCAAAGGGGTCCAGTATGTTTTTGTAATCTTCATTCTTTGATTATCATTATCATTATTAGATAATATGGACTGGCCTTGATAGAGATTTACATATATTGCCCAAATTTAGCTCACATCTCCAGACGCGGGAGCCGAGGAAGATATGAATCTAATGAGGGCAATATATTAAAGTCATATCTCGAAAAGGCCAGTCCCTATTATCATTATCATCTACAAGACATCTTGAGCAAATCCATGACAAAAATGAAAGTTGTGGTTTGTTTGAAAATAAACACAACAAAAAAAAAGTAACTTCACCCCTAAGGAAAATGCTGTAACTTTTTAACGAAGAGGATTGGAGGAAAATGATTTGGCAAAAAATGTTCCTACACTTATTGACCAGCTTCTGTGTAAAAATGAGATTGATACGTCGAGTCATGGATGAGTGAGCATACATTAAAGGCAAAAATGTCACTTTTCAAAAGTCACAAGAGTCATTTATGAGGGTCTGTGAAACAAGATTTTGGCAAATTCTGTTTCTGGTGTCTGTTTAAGTGCTGTTGTTTTTTTATAATTCAATGTTTGATCGACTCACACCTATCCTGACACCTTTCATGCTCTTTCACGGTTGGGTGAGCACAGTTTTAGGGGGGAAATGGCAATGTTCAATCCTCCTAAAATTGCAAATTCTATTAAATTTATTGCAAGAATTGATATGAAATATTGTTACTAACAAGTATCATCACGTGTTGTAAGAAGATCAGAGGAAGCACTGGTGTCATGGTTGAGTGAGCACACTTTAAAGATGAAGCAAGAAATGCAAAAATTCCTGTGAATATGGCATTAATGCATATGCACAATTCAATTTCAGTATAACACACGTTCAGCGAGATAACTGATATTCAATTTTCATTCACCTGAAGTAATGTCATGCTTGTCATGCAGTTGACTTTCCCCATTTCCCTTTGATATCGTGTTCACTCAACCATGCAATTGCGAGCAAAATATCAGAATAGGTTTTAGAAAGTTGATGGCGTTACAAATACAGAGCTGAAATTGAATTGAATAATGCCATATTCACAGGAATTTTTGCATTTCTTGCTTTATCTTTAAAGTGTGCTCACTCAACCATGACACCAATACTTCCTCTGATCTTCCTACAACACGTGATGATACTTGGTAGTAACAATATTTCATGTCAATTCTTGCAATAAATTTAATTGATTTTGCAATTTTAGGAGGATTGAACATTGCCATTCCTCCCCTAAAACTGTGCTCACCCAACCGTGAAAAAGCGTGAAAGGTGTCAGGGTAGGTGTGAGTCGATCAAACATTGAATAATAAAACAACGACAGCACCTAAACAGACACCAGAAACAGAATTTGCCAAAATCTTGTTTCACAGACCCTCATAAATGACTCTTGTGACTTTTGAAAAGTGACATTTTTGCCTTTAATGTATGCTCACTCATCCATGACTCGACGTATCAATCTCATTTTTACACAGAAGCTGGTCAATAAGTCTAGGAACATTTCTGTCAAATCCTTTTCCTCAAAACCTCTTCGTTAAAAAGTTACAGCATTTTCCTTAGGGGTGAAGTTACTTTTTTTGTTGTGTTTATTTTTGTGTTTATTAAGAAATCAATGCATCATACAATCATTACAAGCAGATATAAGTAAAAGCTTACAAGAACGTCAAATTACAATATTTACAGATGATTAAGAAGTACCCCCTCCCCATTTCCAAACATACACACGAGCTCACGCGCACACCTCCCCCCCCCCCCCCCCCCCCAATCCCCAACACAACACGCACCCTCGCTGCCTCCACACACACTCCTGCGCTCCTGTCATTCACGTGCTTAGACAAATCGCCTCCCACCCCGACTCCCAACTCCGGCCACCCAGTCTGAAACCCGGCGAATATTGCCATCAAACTGACGCGAGAAAGTCAACACACAAATTAATCAGGAATTGCCCATCTAAACAGACGCGCAGAGCACATTGAATGAACCGCTGACCCAACTCAAGGGTCTCGCTCAAGTAGTACAATGGCATTGTAAACAAAATTATGGGTTACATGCACGTACTTGACTTACGAAAATAAATCACAACAGCAAAGCAATGTAAAAAGGTTGTACATGTATAACAATAATTAACTCTGTAGAGGGATGCAGGAAATATAATACAGATACTGTACATTAGCGTAGCTGACATGGGAGTACATGAGACAATACATTACTTAACAAATTTAGATAAAAAGAGAAAACAAGAAATATTTATGATTGAGATAGACACATCGTGGAACTAAAGCTCCTTGATCAAGCCTAAACATCAAAACGCCATTTCTTGAAATGGATAGATAGTTTGCTTCTTTTTTACGCCGACAAATATTCCAGTTCTTTTTGTTTCTTAACAAATGATTTAAACATAACACAGTTTGGGAGCTTATTACTAAACTTGCAAGAATAAATATGGTATTTCAATAGCAAACAAAAATATGAAACAAATTGATCACTGCAGATGCCAAAAGTTTTTCAAAATTAAATACAGTGATGGTGGAGTCAAATTTCTGGGAGATTACAGTCATGAGATCATGCCAAATTAGAGTAACTTTTTTACACTCACAAAATAAATGAACTAGTTTCCTCTTTCTTCCCACATAAAGTGAAATTAGGCGAGTCTTTCCTCTTAATCTTAAAAGGGAAGTCATTCACTGCAATAGCTTTATGAAAAAGTTTAAAATAAAACGACCTTTAATGTTAGCAGGTACCGATAATTTATCACTGCAAAAGGCATATCTCTTGGCTGGAACATGAGAGCCAAGTAACACATTATATGCATTCTTAGGAACTTTTTAAAATATAATTAAGATTAAGGACTATGGTATCATGAACACCAAAAATATCAACATCAAAATCCACCATCCACTCTTCTGCAATATTCTTAATTTAAAAAAGTAGAATTTCTTCTTTCTGTGGAGAGAATACCAAAATCAGTTCTTCAAAAAGCTTATGGCCAGGGAAAGATGAATTAAACAAATCGGAGATAGTAAAAATTCTTATCAAACCAAGATTCATAGTACAAATGTGATTTGGATTTTGAATGAATTAACTTGTTACACCATAATGATTGGCATGCACATAATTCTGAGAATTTGTAACGATAAAATTCCTTAGTGGCTTCTTCTCTGTATAAATACCATGAACGCAATGAATCAGCTAACTGCACATTACCCACATAGTTCAAGACACTCTCTGGAGCATTGCACTTCCACAAAAGAGAAACATCTTGATTGATTTTTTTTTTCCAAAAAAAGCTACTTCAATACATTTCCAAGGAGCATCAAAATTATCATCACGAATATTTTTAACCAAAGTCATCTTCTGGGCAATGGCAAATGTTAAGGGATCAATCATTTTAAGCCCAGCATTTTTATAATCATTACATACAGCTATTCTTTGAACTCTATCTCTGCCCCCATTCCAAATAAACTTGTAAAAGATTCTATTGAACTTTGAGAAAAAGGAACGAGGTATTCTAATACCGAGGACTGAGAAAATACAAGTGTTTTGATTACACAAAATTCTATTAAAGAAAGATTTCTCATTCGCCAGCAGTTTATGGTATGTTCATTTTTTTCAATCTGTCTTTTTATAATTCAAACAATAGAGTAGACTTAAGTTTAAAGAAAAATTGACTCCTATACATTCAGATTGAGATTTTTTCCATGAAACAGCCTGATTAGTATAATGGAAATCTTGGCATCCTTTTATTTAACCAATCCAAATTGCTTCACTTTTATCAAAATTAATTTTACATCCAGACTATTTACAAAAATTGGCTAAAGTATCAAAAAGTTGAGAAAATGAATTATCTGTCCCATCTAAGAAACACACAGAATCGTCTGCAAATAAAGAAATCTTAGCCTCATAATTATTTTGTAAAGAAATACCTTTGATTTGATCATTTTGACGTGGAAAGAGCCATTATCTCAATAACAAATAAAAATAAGTATAAGGAAATTGGGCAACCTTGAAATATACCTCTTTTCATAGAAATGCGTTCTGTTTAAAATCCGTCATTTAAAACATAGCTGTGACGAGTGGAATATAACGTTTTAATTGAAATAATACAATTTTTACCAAAATTAAATTGATTCTAAGTTTGAAATAGAAAGTTATGAGAAACACTATCAAATGCCTTCTCAATATGAATTAACAAAATTGTACCTGGAATGTCATTTAATTCAGTATATTTAATGATATACAAAATGAAACGAATATTATGACCGATGTTTCTACAATTCATGAAACCAGACTGATCATTATGAATAAGGTTATGTAAACAGCGTTTCAAGCGATTAGCTACACATTTGGCTAAAAGTTTGTAATCTGTAGTCACCAGAGTAATAGGCCTATAATTTCTAATTAACAAGGGATCTTGTTAATTAGGAAGGAGAGTGGTAATGTCATTTCTTTGAGATGGTGACATAGAACCATACTGTAAGGAAAAAATAATAGAGTTTATCAACATATCACATATATCAGGCCAAAATACTAAATAAAATTAAGCTGGAAGACCATCAAAACCTGAGGTTTTGTTCATTTTCATTGATTTAACTGCTTTATATATTCTGGTGAGAGATGTCTCCAAAAACTTTTTATCATCTTCAGATAATTTAGGGATGGAAATATTAGCAAAATTTGCATCATTAAGAGCATTATCATCTACAACAGTCGAATTATTATCTGGTATTGAATATAATTTATCATAAAAATCATGTACCGTAAACTGGGGTGGTTTTGGACAAATTTTAACTATTTATATCAATACCTTCATTATGAACAGAGGAATTCTAGGGGTAATGTGGGGGTTGGCAAGTACCAATAAAGAGGACATCGTCTTATATAGAATTCCCTGCAGTTTATTGTATTTCATCATTATTTTTTGGTCAAAGTTTGTTCAAAGTGACCCCGGAGTTTGGGGTGACTTTGGCCAACCATAAATATCCCATTGCATAATCACCTGTACAGCTAATTGTCTAAAGTAAACCTCCTTATGGGGGAACTATGGACTACAATACAGTTTTTTAATCTTAACAACTCCAATTTGTTCAATTTTTTTTCAACAGCCACCAAATAATGACTTACAAGTACAACTTGTACAAATGTTTTTGTGGTGGTATTTTGGCTACAAAATTTTGCTAGGAGCATTTATAACAGACACTTGGTTGCACAGTTTTTTCAATATTTTGTAATTAAATTTGATATTTTGAATTCTTATAATTCATTATAATTAGCTACGAAATTTTGCTAACAATAAACATGTAAGAACTTTCATTTTAAAGGGACATTAACAGACACTTGGTTGCACACTTTTTTTCAAGATTTTTAAAATTAAATTTGATATTTTTAATTCTTATATGCCTAAATATCCAAAATAGTAAATGAACAGATTTGAAAACGTGTAGTTAAACAGGGCACTGCTTGAATAGTTACGTAGCTGTCGAACATTTGGTACTCCTTTGATGTCCAAAGTCACCCCGTACGTGAAGCCAAATCATGGGGTGAAATTAGACATGACCTATTTTCAGATTTGCAAGGGTGGTCAGGTATCAAGACTATACAGGTGGGTTCATGATCCCTTTATGTTCACTATCCAGCCTGTAGGCTTGAGCTTCCATTCTTCTGTATTTCTAGAGTACCAAAAGTTCGACGGCCATAAAAATCAAGCATTTTATGGACCCTGCAAAGAAAAGTACAAAAACAATGAAAGGCAATGAAATATACAAGAGCACGATAGTCATGCCAAGCTTTATTTTCCAAATTGCAAAAGTATTTACTGCTCCTCTCACCATGCTCACCTTCCTCTAACCATCTAATTCTAGATCTAGTTATTAGACCCTTTGTTTCAAACTGATATATTTTATTAAGTTATCTTTCAGCTCCAATTGTAAGAACAAGGGGTCATCAGATGCTGAGACGTTACTTGATGATAACTGCAATTTAATTATATCAATGTCTGCTAATAATTTCCGATTTGTCTAAATTTCTTTCTTTTTTCTTCCGAGCAGAATATTCTATACAGACTCCTGTAATGAAGCATTTACAATAATCCCACAGTATGTTATCATTGCATCTTGATGAATGACTTTAAAACCCTTGATTTTATCTTTTTATCAAATTAACAAATGCAGTATCGTGATATAAATAGGGTGTATTAAGTTTCCAATAACCCTTGCCTTCAAAGGTTGATTATTATCAAATTGAACGGAAACAATGGAATGGACAGATTGAAGTCCAGGCAAAAAATTGGGATTTCTTACAATTATCTAAAAACTTATTTGAGACTAAAATAAAATCTAATTTAGATAATGCCCGAGGGGATTTTTGATGTCTATTATATTTTTCCAAACCTGGATGGAAAGACCTCCAGACATCACACAGACCATATTCTTCCATTAATACAGATAACATTTCACTGGTTTTTACATGAGAGTGGTATTCTCTAGAGCCCAAGTAATCAAGATAGAAATTCATTATCAAACTTATCAATCTCAGCAAACACTTCTAATAAAAAATTGTTTGGTCCGTAAGCATTTACTAAAGTAACCGGAAGTTCATTTAACGTAGCATTTATTATCAACAGTCTTCCATTTTGATCCTTAATAGTAGCATTCACCTTAGTATTTATAGAATTTCTAATAAGAATTACCACAACTCTACTATTTGAGGTAAAAATAGCAAAAAAGGCCAATTCCCCCACTGAGATTTCCACAATTTTTCGTCATTTATATCAAAGTGAGTTTCCTGAAGAAATAAAATATCGCTTTTAAGGGATCGCATATAATGAAAAATCTTTCTCCTTTTAATGTTATTCTGCAACCCTCGACAGTTAAAAGAATGTAGTTTTATATACATTGTTTTTCAGAGATACACCTATATAAATACTTGCCATTAAAAAAAAATTAAAAGACATTATTACACAAGATAACTGAAAATCTGCCTAGAAAATAACAAGAAAATAAGTTTTTAAAAAAGAGAAATGAACACCAAGAAGAACATTAAGATAAAAAAAACCAAATAGAAGAAACATCAGAGAACAAGATAGAGAACAGGGCTTCAAATCAAACTCAGTCTTGTTGAGACTCACAAAACCGCAAAACATGAAATAAGCCAATGTCATAAATGTTGCTTTGAGCCAAATATGTAAGACAACATTTTTAAAAAAGAGACAACACTGGCAGTTTTAAATCTATGTACAGCAAAATACCCTTTCTAGAACAAATAACAGCCACAAAGGTTCCCCCGAACCAAACAGTTAGTGACTAGGGGCTCATCTGTACCCTACCATTACTAAAGATACTTTCACTGGCTAGGGGATTAAAAACAATACCCCACCTCCAGACGATCAAACAAGATACTCGATAGGAAACAAAAATTCCAGTCGATATATACACCCTTAGATGACAACAGTTCAAACAAATGAACAACTAAAGAAACAGAGAAAATATATATTGACATTCATAGTACTGAGACTATATATTGAAAATTAAGACTTCACTCCATGTCCATCATCTTAAAAAAAGAAAGAAGAATAACAAAAATCCACCCCAAAGTCTGGCTGAGGAGATTTAAATAAGTTGTAAAATTCAAGACTTTACCAAACTAAGGCTGATTATATAGTCAGGTGTATATAAAAGTCTCCAGTATTTCTTTAAAATTAATAGAGTCACCAGTATCTCTCTAAAATACTGCAAGCCTCTGATATTCTTTAATATTAATATTGAAGGTTTAAAACAGTCTTTGGGAAAATACTTTACTTTTTAGATACTATGAACAGATGAATTCTAATCTGCTAGTAATAAACTCCAGATTCCATTTTGCAATAACATCAAACTGCAGACAACATATTCTGGAAGTTGTGGAGACAAGAGGGAGAAAAAAAGTCTCTATGATACTAACACAGGAAGATCATATATAGATCTAGTCTGCCGAGATCAACTTTCCATCTTTGTCCCGGAAATACAGACGGTCAGGGTAAGCAAAAAATGGTCTTTTGCCTTCATCCTCCAGCTTACAAAGAAGCGATACCTTGTCTTTCCTCAGCTGTAGAACTCATTTCGAAAGATCTTCTGCAACGAAAATCTTCCTGTCCTTGTAGTTCTTGGTAGCTTTCAAGTTTACAGTACAAGCTTGAGCGAAAGACGCTACACCGTCTTCTCTCTTAAGCAGGGTTGGCGGATTTAAATCACATTGATTTAAATCATCATGATTTAAAAAAAAAACAAAAACATTGATTTAAATCGTCCATTGAAACATGTACAAATCATTGACAAATTATTTGTTCAAGGCAGTTTTAATTCTTCAAATCAACTGGAAAACTTTGAATTAACTTTATATCAGTTCAAAAACTTTGAATTAACTTTATATCAACAAAAACTCAATAAATCCTTTCTGTATATTTAAAACAAATTAAAATAAAGTCAATAAAATCTGCTGATTCCTTAAAAAGTAGAGATTTGTGTCGTCAACAGTTACTCCTTTTTTGTAAATGTCAAGTTTTTCTTCTGAAATTTTACATTCTTTGTCAGTTATTAATAGTGAAACAAGTTTCTTATTTATTTCTTATCATTTATCACACAATCCAAGACTTTTCAGAGAGCAGTAGTGTAAAAAATATAATATGTAAAAGGCAATGACAAAAGGTTTGTTGGCAGTTTTCCAGTTTTGATCCTTCAGAGTTATACTTCTATCATGTGAAATTTGAAAAAAAAAATCATCTAATCAACAGATTCCACATGCTTATTTCTTCTTGTTACATTTATCATACAATTAACATAATGTAGTACAGTCACAAATTTGACTGTTGAAAACAGCTTTCTCATATACCTTTTAAGTCACTAGCTCATTTTATGTTCAGTGCTATGGAAGTTTTGCATTTGCATGTAGCAATGGAAAGAGGAGCTATAAAAACAATTCGCAAAACTCAAAATAAACTTTTAAAACTACATTGAAATCTTAAGATGTAGGAACTTACATGTAAGTGACAATCAATTACAGTTGTAAGTTTTGTCTGATTTAAAATACAATACTTCTTTTTGTAATACATATGTTGTAATATCAGCAGTTTTGCTTGTTCTGTCCTTTAAGTCAAACTTACAGTTGTATAGGGTCAAAACTTGTTTTCTTTCCTACTTCATGTATCAACAGATTTTTAGAGAACATGTGAATAAGAATTGTAGATTAATGTAAAAATCACAGTAACATAATGTAATGAAGTTACCCTTCGACTAAGCTGTCTCTTATATTGGTCTCCAACACTGACAGTTTTGCATCTCTATCTGTATCAGTGGATGAGCTTTACTACCAATTTGAAAAACTGTCACAAAGCTGTTGAGTGCACATTTAGATACAATTTTCATTGAGGAGTGTCTGGAGATTTTTTCCTCTGGGATTTTTTTAAATACTGAGCGGAAATTCACAGAGGAATATTCTCTACTCACTGGGAATTCCTTATGAAAGTTTCCTTCATAGCCCTACATGTATGTATGATAGAATTAAGTTCATATACATGATTCCTCAAATTGATTTTAATTTGCCCATTTTGAGTAGATTTAATTACAAATCATTATGGTTAAGAAAAAATATAGGAGTGGAATGTATGATAACATTAAAATTGATGTCATTTTAGGGTGAGGTCCTTTGGTAATTAAACTTTTTTTCGAATGAACTTTAAAAAAATAAAAGAAAAAATAAAAAAATCCGATTTAAATCAAAAGAATCTGATTTAAATTTTAAAAATCCGATTTTTAATTTTTTTTTTTTAAATAAAAAAAAAATCGCCAACCCTGCTCTTAAGCGTCTTCGAGGAGGCGAAACCACAATAACTCCTCTCAGGGTCGATGTATTTGCTAGGCTCAACGCAGTCGTGATTTCATAATTCCCGAAAAGATTTTCACAAGAAAATATGGATAGGAAAAAAAGATCAAAATCAAAGAATCAACATAAGGATGATAGAAAGAATATAGACGGGTATAAACAAAGAATAATATAGGAAAAATCAAACAAAGAATAACATAAGGAAAAATAGAAAAAAAGATCGGAAGATAAAAAAAACACAAGATAGTTATGATAGAGGACAGGAGAAAACAAAGAATAGCATAAAAAGAGACTGAAAGATAAGAAGATTGAGCGAATAACAAAGAATAACATGAGAAAAGATTGAAAGATAAGAAGATAGAAGGAATAACAGAATAACACAAGGAAAGATGTTAAGGATGATAAGAGAAAGGATACGAAAAGAAAAAAGAAAGGAGAAAACATAGAATAACAGAAAAGATAGAAAACAAAGAATAACATAAGAAAAGATTGAAAGATGAGAAGAAAGAAGGAATAGCAATGATACACATAATGAAAGATAGGAAAGAAGGAACGAGAAAACAAAGAATAACATAAAAAATAATGAATGACAAGATTATACAAGGAATAACAAAGAATAACATAAGAAATGACGGAAAAGGAAGTGTCAGGATCAAACCTGGGTTTTTGTTTACCTAAAGACTGTCGAAGAATGGTGTCACCGAAGATTAGATGCTTTCGAACGGACGCATGACGTCGAGAAGAACTCAAGAAGAACTCAAGGTTGAAAACTCAGGATAAATCGTGGCTCAGGGCTGACAATAACTGAAGGCGTCTAACGTAGCCCCAGAATATAATGGTTGACCATGGGTAACAGCTCCCTGACCAAAGGACCCACCATTGTGGGTAGGAAAACTCCAAAATTAACAAAAACTGAGGGTCATTTCTTCCTTGCTCCTCAGGATTCAACCTCTCTCAACGAGTAACAAAATGAAAGTGATCCTACTCTCTGTGCAGAGCAATTAGGTGCACTGTACAATCAATAGACCTAGGGCGGGTCTTGGAATGTCAAGTGTTTATTCCACCTGTTACTAGAACCTGGAACTTACAGCAAAAGGACCTGCAAGAGCTGAATACATTATAGCCCTTCCTAGTTAAATTAACTAAATACATAGGATTTCATTATACAACTCAATTCGCAATACTGCCATCACAAGGCCAAAATGAGTAATTTATCATTACTTTTTACATTTTATTTTTCTATGTAAAATAAACAAATTTTAGAATTTAGCTTTTGTGCTAAATAAAAAAAAAGACTTGCTTGTGACAGGAAGAATATAGAAGAAATGGATTAGATAAGGAAAGATAGAAGAGAAGATAAGAGAAAACAAAGAACAACACAGGAATAGACTGAAAGATGAAAAGATAGAAGGAATAACAAAGAATAATATACGGAAAGATAGAAAAGAATATAAATTAGGGGAGAACAAAGAATAACATAAGAAAAATATTCAAAGATAAGAAGATATAAGGAATAACAAAGAATGAAATAAATGAGGAAAGACGGAAAAGATGATAGGAGAAAACAAAGAATAAAATAAGAAAATACTGACAGATAAGCAGATACAAGAAATAACAAAGAATAACATAATGAAAGAAAGGAAAAAGGAAACGAGAAAACAAAGAATAACATGAGAAAGAACCGAAAGATAAGAAAAAGAAAGAATAACAGAAAATGAGGAAAATGAGGAAAGTTAGAAAAGAAGAAAGGAGAAAACAAGGAATTACATGAGGATAGATAGAAAAGAAGAAGCGAGAAAACTAAGATTAACATAAGAGACTGAAATCTAAGAAAATTGAAGGAAAAACAGAATAACATAAGAAAAGATGGAAAGAGAAGATAGAAGAGGAAAACAAAGAATAACATAAGGAAAGATCGAAAAGAAGAAATGATAATCAAAGAATAACATGCGAAAAGAGGAAAAGTGAAGAAGAAGTGAAGGAGGAAAACAATGAGTAGCATAAGAAACTAAGAAACGAAATGATGTTGCTTAAAAACAAACAATGACATAAGAAAGATTTACAAGACAAGAAATAACATAATGAAAGACTGAAAGAGAAAAATATTGAATAAAAAACAAAGAATAACATTAGTAAAGACAGAAAAGAAGATGCAAAGAAAAGAAAGAGTAGCATAGGGAAAATTTGTAAATGGAAAGCTAGACCGCCCCTCAAGCACAGATGGACCACACGCAGCGAAATCGACTGCTTGCAAAATTGCTAACTCAGCCTGTTGTCCACATCTACAGGCTGTATTTAGCATATAGAAAAATTTCATTTTTTTCAAAAATGACATGGTAGATTTCAAAAAGCAGTGGTAAATCCATCGGAAAAATACTATTCTCCTAAAAAAATCGCGTTAATTCACTGCACGACTTAAATGCAAACTGCACCGACAGTGTTTATTGCGAAGGTGCAAGGACAAGTTTTGGAGAAAGTCGGGATTTCTTGACAGGGTTGTGCATCATGTGCGACACTCCTTGAGGTCGCCGGACGTATCATTACGTCATAGGTGCGTCACAGAAAGACGCTATAGCGAGAAGTCGATCTAGCGCCTTTCGCTCAAACTGTCTATGAACCCTCTCCATCTGGGCCACGTCGTCAGCATGAACACCAGCAAACTGCAGAAACTCCTTCACAACTTGTTCACAATCCTCCTTCCGCCCCCTCTTAGACTTTGGATCAACTTGAAACTCTGCCTCTGGTATTCCAAAAAATAACCAGGTTTCTCCTCCTGAATCTATTCTCAAGATCATCTATCTAGTTTATGTATCAAGCCTTTGTTTTCTTTCTCCAACTCTTTCACCTTATCATGGAGGTCTTTCATCTGAAAATCAACATTTTCAAGTTTATCATCATGCTCTCTCACCTTTGTACGCAAGACACTCAGTTTCTCATCTAGTAGTGACTGCATACGCAAGTCCAAGCGGTTCACGAAATCGACGAAGAACGATAAGAACCACTGCAGGGGACCACCCGCGGACAGGTCGCCGGGTTGAGAGGGTGAAAGATCATGATCAAGAGCCCGCCTGGCTGCAGGCTCGGCCGTGAGCGTCCCCATATCCATGGTTTTGTCTCTGACGACAACTTCAGCAGGGCCAGCGTTGAGTACAGTACTGGGAGTGTCCGATAATTTAGGTTTCTTGTTGAGCGGAGACGATGAATCTTTTTCACTTAATTTGTGAAGAGGGTCCATATCGATGATGAAGTAGATATACCAGAATAGTCTGTAATACTAAACGTACAAACACCGTGGGTCGAATCTCTCTATTTTTTATCACTAAAGTTAGTATTTGGATCTAAAGCGAGAGAGCAAAAGTCACACGAACACACTACGTGGGCGGTCATATTCCTCCAACAAAAATGAAAGTTGATTGTACATGTACTTACCATACCTTCTGTTTGTTTTTTTTTTTGTTTTTTTTTTACTTCATTCCCAGTGATTTCCACATCTCGCAGTATATGCAAATTCATCGCACTTGATCGCGCATTTGATTTGATTGTTTGCGCATGCTCTTGTACGCGAAAAAAAAGTGTGATATGGGAGATAAGGACCTGGCTTTTTGGTTGATATGGACTTTTGAGTCGATATGATTTACAAATTGACCTGCTCAAATGTCTTGTATAGATCATAATGATTATTATCATTATTTCATAATAATCACTGTCATTTTCAATATTATTATTTGTATTACTGTTATTTATTATTGTTATCATTATTATTATCAATGTTGTTGTTATTGTTGTTATTGTTATTATTATCACCATAATTATCATCACCATTATTATCATTTTCTGTACGCTATTCTGTTTGTTTTACCGGACAGGGAATATTCTATACAGAAGCAATTTCGGTTGGATAACAGTGGTCGACCTAAAGACTTTTGCCTATTACTCTGTAGAGGTAACTGAGACACATGAATTCATTCGTAGTTTTGATATCATTCACGAATCCGTCATTTTGTTCTCGGTGGCCGAAAGATCAGGAGTGTACGACATCAGGCAAAAAGAACGACGGCGGGCAAGGTTCGTTAGCGCGGTGAAAGGAAACGCACTACCGCTTCACCCCCACATCAGGAATGTAATCACCATTAAAAATGGAATCTAAGCCCTCAAGGTCCTGCCAACACCTGGGTGATGTTTCATGAAGCTGTTCATAAAGAAACGAACGACTTTACCAACAGCTTGAATATGGCCAGCCAAATAGGATTCTCAGTCAGTATAAATCGCATAAGCTGAAGGTGAAATATGCAGACTAACATTAACATTACTTGTTTACAAACATTTTTATTGCGAAATACATTGTAGTAGCAATTTAGTTCAGTTCGCTTCAGTTCAAACACGTTTATTTCCCGTTATTCAAATAAACAGCAAAATAATGAAACAACGAATTAACATTCAAGGTAGCCTATTGATAGCAAAATATGACACAATATACAATCATCGTAATTACTTGAATAACATTTAAATGAGATTATGGGAAATGCAGTCACAATTTGTTCAAATGTCAGGAAAAAAAACATTTAGCATCCCATTTGGCACTTCATGTTCCAGTCGTTCTCGAACAGCTTTATGAAACACGCCCAAGGTCCATGGACCTATTAGATATGAACATTTATTGTTTCGTTAACAAATTCACGCACCGGTGACCGTCAAAGCCATCTTAAGCACTCTGTAGCATTGGCGTAAATCCCGAGGGGGATACACTTTTTTGAGGGGGGGGGGGGAGGATGGCGTGTATAAATATCGTCCCCACACACTTTTTAAGGAAGACGTGATATTTTAATTAATCAGTAATTTTTTTATAAACTGTCATGAACAACCATCCTATTCTAGAATTTCTATTTGAAAAAAAAGATAAAAAAACGGAAAAGTGGTTAATTTTGGCCCGATCGCTTCGCTCAATCACAAAATAAAGATAAAACTTTGTTTAATGGGGTCTATAAGGTTGGGCAAGGGTGTGTGTTTATGTACTAAAGTGTGAATTCGACAGAAAAAAAAAATAGGCAAAAAAGTTGATCATCCCCCTCCCCCACTCCTCGAATTGGATTTATGCTGATGCCCCAGTACATATTTCTCTACTTTGATTTCACGATCGTCACCATCAGTCAGCCATCAGAGAATCAAGACAGTGAATTGGCATAATGCTGTAATGTATAAACTAAACACAACAAAAAGTATCCCCCCCCCATTAAAAAAAGCTGAACTTTTAACGAATAATTTTTGAGCAAAATAATTCAGCAGGAGTGTTCCTACACTTATTTACTAACTTCTGCTCACTTATGCATGACTAGACGGATATATCGCATTTTCACACAGAAGTTAGTAAATAAGTGTAGGAACACTTATTTACTAACTTATGTGTGAAAATGCGATATAGGGTAGGAACACTTATTTACTAACTTCTGTGTGAAAATGCGATATATCCGTCTAGTCATGCATAAGTGAGCAGACACTATAGGCAAAAATGTCACTTTTCAAAGGTCACAAGTGTCATTTTTCATGCTCTATTAACATTACATTTAAGCATTTCTTCCGCAATTTTTAAAGTGTGCTCACTCAACCATGACACAGTGACAACCTCTCATATTTACACATAATGTGATAATACATTTCGGTAGAAATATCTGGAGTTTTTTTTTTTTTAATAAGCTAAATGGATTTGCAATTTCAAATTTAAGAGCGTTTATTTTTATTTTTTTATTATTTTTTTTTTTTTAAATTGTGCTCACCCAATCTTAATAATGAGAAAAGTGTCGAGATAGGTGTGAAGGGGTTAGGCAATGGATGATAAACACAAACGACACATCAATATGCACCAGAAACCGTATTTTCTACAATCTCGTGGCACAGAATCTCCAAAATGACCCTTGGGACTTTTGAAAAGTGACATTTTTGCGTTTAGCGTTTCTTCACTCATGCATCCTTGACGGATCAATTTCATTTTCCCACAGAAGCTATTCAATAATTATAGAATTTACAAAAGTTAAGCTGTTTTGCATTAAGGGGAGATATTTAATCGCCTAAATCATGGAAAATCAGTGGGCAGTTCTGGTTTGCAGTACGCAGGTGTGTATTTTTACATAAGTGTATGAATATCACAAGATAGAGGTGATGTTATGATTGATTATAATTTAAAATCGTGATTTCCCCCACATTCCTCATAATATTCCAGAATTCAATGCACGTGACCTTCTCAATGTTAAATAAAGTCATATGCGCGAATCAGTAATAATCATTTTCACATAAGATAAAAATGACTCGTACTCGGGTTTGCTGCTCCCCATAGTAGTATTTTCAATCAAAAAATATTTCAAAAGAGGAGCCTAACAAAACTAAACTGAGGGGAACTGCACCTTTCTCAATGAGCAAACATACTTTAATACGCAATCGTTATTGTCCAAACACCTGAATGTTTTCAAGCTGCACATCAAAAGGCGGGGAACATGATAAGATCTTAGGAAGGCTGACGTTTGATATATTTATACATATATATACACAGATATATATATATATATATATATATATATATATATATATATATATATATATACTAGCTGTACCTGGCGCGTAGCGTCGGGTACAGCTAGCGTGTTTAGGTCCCGCGTAATTGAGGGGCAGCACAAAATTTTGGAACAACTTAGGCTTATGATATGCTGAATACACAGAAGATGGATGAATGCTGGTTATAATGTGCCTCTTCCCTCTTTTTAATTTTTGAAAAATTCATTTCATCGAATAGGGTGGATAGCCCTTTCAACAGAAGTTGATTTCAAAGGGGTCCACAAATAAAAACATTAGCAAATCAAAATTTACAAGAATAAAGCTGAACATAATAATACAACAATTCTAGGGGGAATGGGGAGGCTGTTTTATTGAATAATAGCGGGCCCCTTGGAAAATCCAACGGATGGGGTAAAGAAATACATAATTTTTTTTGTTATATTTGTGATATATTATTGACAAATTTAGCAGTTTTTAAACTAAAGGTGAATAATTTGAATTAATGGTTCTTTTTTCTAATGACCTTTCCATACTTATACAATTTTTTCCTGAAATAGCGTTGCTGTTATTTTTATTATTATTATTATTATTATTATTGTTAGGCTTACTCATGAAATATACGTTAAGTTCTTTTTAGTATTTTTCTATAGTTCAAAGAATTATAGTTAAGTTTAATGGTGGTCCGTGCCCCTTCCCTTTTCGGTGGAAAATACACATATTACCACCTTTTTAAATTGAGCCCCCTCCCGTTGAAGTGATAAAGTTTTTGATTCAGTCTTTCTGTAGCTGTCAGACAACATTTTGGAGGGAGGAAATGGAATCCCTCAAATAAGCATTCCTCTGTTTTATTTTGTGTTGTTTTGTGTTTTGTTTTCGCTTTTCAAGAATTTTTGTGGAGGTTATCACAAATAGCAAGCTTATGAGATTCTATCGAACATTCATTTTACATAGCGGGGCCCGCACGTTAAACGGGCGGTTTCCTTTTTGGGCCAGTTGGTTGAAGCGTTGACATTTTTCTCTATATTATACGTTCATATGTTTTTTAACAAGATGTCAGAAACATGTCGAAATTTTAACTGGAAAATATGATATTAGAATTTCGTTTTCGATCTACGTGTTAGCTCTATGAGCTGTTTCCAGGTAAACCTTTAAAGCACTTGCTTCTTATGCTCAGGATCCCTGGCTGGTTCGAGTCCTGGAGGCGGGGGCGGGGGATGAAGAGGGGCAATGTTTTTTTTTTTTTTCATTTTGCTCTCTTTTTACATTTTATATTACTGTCCTCTCTAGCTTTGATTGCATATACAGTCACAGTCAATGAAATAAACTGCTTGTTTTTGGTCTGTTATGACTATTGCAATGCAGTGCACAGTCGTAAATGTACAACTCTATAGAAAATTTGATTCGTGGAGGTAAAATAAAGCTATGGGTCACATTTTCATTATGCTGCGATATCAAATTATCCAATTTCTAGACGTGTGTCTCCTATCGAGAAGTAAAAATTGTATCTAAAGTCTTTACCAACGATTTTATCACTATCCATTCGAAACCTAAAAGATACCGACAGACCACCTAATTCGTCATGTGACGAGTTCAAATGTCTCGTTCACTTTTGTGATCACAGGTTCCATATACAAAATCACACCATCACTCATTTTAATTCTCATGTTATTGATAGATTTTACAGTTAGTATTCTTTAAAAGTTCATCCATGACTTTCTTTTCATATGCCACCTACATGTATTTCTACTCTTGATCTGTTTCTTGTTTTGGTAGTGACACAACAGTTAATCTGCATGGAGGAAAATTTCTCACTGAACGAATTCACGCAGAATCACACCATCAATATTTTATGTTCACATGTTTTCTAATCTCACAATTGGCAGATTCATTTTTGGGTTCATGTTTAGTAGAATATTGCTTTCATCACCCTTTTAGGCTCATGCTTTAAAGTAATTACACAATGGTACAAAAAATTTTGATATATGATCGAGAATAGAATTCTAAGAAGAATAACATTAAAACTTTGATGATTTATCAATCGAAATCAATGCATTTTGGCTAATTTTCTCATAAAAAGTCAAGAGTTTACCAAGAAATTTGAGTATGAGGTATGACGTAAAAGTGGGTAGCCAGCTTCGCGCATTGCACTTGTGCTGCGCGCTAGACTGTACAAAATGTATTATACATTGCGCGCATTTTGCTAGAATTGCGCGACAAGGTACCCACTTTGACGTCATTTTGACGTCAAAGTGGGTACCCTTTTGAAACTGGGTCACAGCTGAGTGGTCAAAAATATCCTGAAATCTTACATTTCGGGGTTTCCTTGGCAACACGACTTCTTAAAAAATTTTAGGCAGACGATTTTCTGCTAATAAAATCATGCTCTTTTAAAATGAACTAACATTGTTTCAGCACTGGGTACCCCCTTTAAGTAATTTTTAATAGACAATAAGGATGGGATGTGGTGAAAGGAAGAGGGATATATATTATAAAAGACAGATACAAACGGAGAGATAAGAGGAGAGGAGTAAAAGAGAAAAAGAGGAAGAGGTTATTGATATTGAGGGGGTGAGAGACTTAGGAAGAGATTGAGCGAGTTTGAGAAAGAGCGGGAGTGGGAGAGAAAGAGAGAGAGAATTAAGAATGGAATAGGGGGTCGAGGGAGAAAGAAAGAAAGAGAAGAATGGAATAAGGGGTTGAGAGAGAAAGAAAGAGAGTCATTGGGATACAATGGAAAAAGTGAGATTCCAATTAGACAAAAAGAAATGAATGAATGATAGGAGGGGGAGTAGCAAGAGACAGAGAAAGAGGAAGCAACGGAGAGAAGAAGAGAAGAGAATGATATAAAGAGAGAGAAGAAGAAAAGAGAATGATATAAAGAGGGAGAAAAACAGAGATTTTAATTCTACAGCTGTCAGATATTTTGGAGGGAGGAAATGGAACCCCCAAAATCAGCATTCCTCTGTTTTTTTATTTTTATTTTTTTTTTGCTTGCCAAGAAATTTTTGGAGGTTATCACAACTAGTAAGCTTATGAAATGCTATCGACCATTCATTTTACATGTTTCACACCCTCCCCCCCCCCCCCCCGCCGTGCTTCATGCATGTACAGTAAGAAACTGTGCATGATGCTGTTCAGCGCTCCATATGCGAGGAGAATGGAAAGCCCACAGCACCTGCACCCGAGATCTTGAGATCTTGCGAGCCTCAATGATACATAAGCCTACCCCCGGCCTACCCCCCCCCCCCCCCCCCCCCGTACCGTACCGTATTCAGAATGTGAACAGATAAGAAAATTCTTGGATTGTTATGTAGGCCCAAATTTAATTCTTCCTAATTTGATCCATGTTTGAGATTAAAACCGTTTAAGCACAGTCAATATGAACATCATAATCTGACACAACCCATGGCAGTATTGGGCCGGCAGCTATCTTGACTTGAGTAGAACGACACCTGCACTCGTGGTCAAAGTCAAATTGGATGTGCAGTACCTCACAACGATGAAAATGAAACTTCAGTTCAAGAGTATCTTGCTCCTATAGTTCTTCCGCAGAAGCTGTTTACAATCCTTTTTATAGTGTGTTCAAATTCCCAAGATTTAATCCTTATTACAATCATACTCACCTCGAACGGAGTTATTATAGGCCCTATGATGAATTTATAATCGTACCTCTGTGCTGATCGTGCCGCTGGCTTCATGCCTGCGTTATATGTAAACAAAATAGAGCATCATTTATGTACAGTAAGATGGGTCACGCGGATCTTCTGCGTGTAGGTCGCAATGCAGGTTGATACTCGTCCTATCGAAGTTGTTGATATCTTGATGTGCTGCCTGTGACTTGAATTCGGGAAGGGAGTACACTGACGGCACTGCTGTTGTTTCGACAGCACGCAAGGGGTCCCCACTGAAAGTGGCCGTTCCTTCGGCCTGCTCGTTCCCCCAAATCTCCCCAATCAGTTTTAGTGATAGTCCGAGTTGAGGAGTCACAATAAGAAGTAATGATCACCGTAATGCGTATGAGATCTTTAGGCTGTGTTCAATTGGAACAACACCGCATTGACGCATGACTTTTTCGTTGTAGCAACCGAAAAACCGTTGGACTTCCTCGCAGGCTTGAACTTCGACTTTGAAACGGTGACTGATGAGGAACGCGAAGAAAATAGATAAAGAAACCATGGCCATGTCGTGTGTCGAGCTGCGGACCTTGCGTCCCGACCTAGAACGGGGGCGAAGAGGGTGCGCGGAAAAAGCCTTTGAGGGAAAAGCTTGGCCCATAACATTGCACCCCCCCGCGACGATTAAGATAATTAATATATATGATATATATATATATATATATATATATGATATATGTATACATATATATATATATATATATATATATATATATTAGAGAGAGAGAGAGAGAGACAGAGAGAGAAAGTTCTGCGTCGGTGTGTTGAAATATTCACCGACGTTCGGTCACAGACCTTTATCGGAGACAAAGGTCTGTAATCGAAACGTCAGTAAATTTTTACGTCAAGGTAAGCTGCACTTTTGTTCTTTTAATGGTGATACTAACCAAGCCTTTACCTGTTTATTTGTATTGTATTCATCTAGAAAATTAACGCTTGAGACTACCTGAATCAGGTTAATCCTGTAATAGGACTATAGGAAAAAAAATCCAGTGGTCAACAGATTGAAAGACCAAAATGTTTTAGGAAAGAAGGGTCGGAAACCCGTACAAAACTGCATCCCCGATGAAAATAGCAATAAAACGGACAATATTAAAATCTAAATACCCATAAAAGCAAGCGTGGTACCAACGAGATAAACAAAACATAATGGTCATCATACTCGCAGAGTTTGAAAATTCATAATCTTATAAAATCCTACTAGAACTAGGTGACGGATGTAGAAAGTCTGTGGGAAATAGAGAATCCCGTATTCAACGGGTTAAAAGAAAATTGGATAGCAATACAAGATTTCCATGAATAAAAAAATTAGTAAGAATGGAAGAATCGAAATTAAAAGGGTTTGGTATTGCACGGGAGTTCGTCAGCTATTGGCCATTATTTTAGACAGAGTTGACTGGATTATGCAGAGGAAAGATGCACTACCATTTCTCCAGCAAATTTACTTATGTTATTAATATTCTTTTACACGGATGTATAACTCTTTGATAAGGCTTTGAAAGTGGATAGTCTAATTCTTTCTCTTCTAAAATGCCGATCTGTCCTGTACTAAGCCGGATATTTTTTATTGCCAATTAATCCTAGTATATGATCGGTGAAGATTTTACGATTAGTCTACTGCTAATTTTTATTCGATTCCTGGCGGACTAAGATGAATTAATAATCGAAATTTTATGACTTTAGATAATAAAAGTGAGCAAGACAATAAAGCCGTTGTACTTTGAGGAAATTTTCATGGTCTTTTCCTTCCAATTTTTAAAGAAACCAAAGATCAGTCAGTTGCTGACAATTTTCTGAGGACAATAATCAGGATAATACTATAAATTTTGACCAAATCCAACTTACTTTGCGGACTCTTTCCTTTCAAGTAAAAGTTTATCCATGCAATATAAAGAATTGTGCAGGACTTCAAGTGCATTCATTCATTAACTTCCAGACGCTTGTTAGGAAGTGAAAAGAGCAAGGGTGCGTTTATAAATTCATTTTTAGGCCAAAACCACCGTTTTGATGCGCGTTCAGGGTTGCATTTCATCAACATTTGTCGTCTGACAAGCTGTCAGATCTGACATCTTTCCTTGATTTTGATTGGCTGAGAAGCATCGTTACTATGGCAACTGTCGGATAAAACAGACTTTGTCGGATAATACATCAGACAAGTCCTTTCATGAAACGCTCCCCAGGATAATTAAGGTTTCCACGAAGCTCTTATTCTATTGAAACCCTTTCTTAAGAACACACCAAAAAGAATTTAAAGCTCGATTTTGCTTGCAGCTACTGAATTTTGAATACCAAAATGTAGATTTTTGCTTGACGATTAAGCAATGAAAGTACTCTATGATGCAGTAGATGGTCGTATGGTGGTCATTCAACCCTTCAAGTACGCAACATTTTCCCCGACTCTTCAAAACTATTCAGGAAAAAAGACATCTCTGCAAGTTTCATACATTGATTTACCGGGAACCAGTCAGATAAAAATAAGTATGGTAAGTAATCTGAATTACGTAACAGAAAACCCCTAGGTAATGATCTGGTCAAAGCCATTTCCCCAAAACATCACTTGACCAACTTGATTTGGAGGAAAAGATGTGCTTCCTATTTAGTTTAAGTTTAATTTTTTGTTTTGTTTTGTTTTGTTTTATTTTGTGTGTATCTGTGTGGTAGGGGGGGGGGGGTGCGCGCGCTTGTGTCTTGTATTTTGTTGTTGGTTTTTTAATCTCTCTGTTGACCCCATAGTAAAAATTCATTTTCACGTTTACTGTGCGATAGCTGTGGACGCGTCTTATAGCAAGTCATTGTAATATACAGCATGTCCCAGAAAAAAGAAAACTGGATTTCATGGATAATTTCCTTGATGAGATATACATGTTTGTAAAGCTGTGCTTCTCTTCTTTCGTTTGATGTATAACTTATTGTTCATGTTTCATGCATGATTGAATTAAAACAATGGAAAGTGGAGGTACCGAAATTTCATTTGCAAGCACAAATTGTAACTTTGAGCTAGTTTTTAGGTTAGTAAACTTAATCATTTTGGAAAACAAAACACATTACGTTAGAATTCATTATGTTCTCTCTTATATATAAGGATACCTCATAAGTAAAAAATGAATGAGGTATGCTTGAAAACAAGTAAAATGAAAAGTTGCTTAATTTCTCCCAAATGAGTCGATAGTCGAGTAGGAAGTCATTCAGCTTTCCTGGTGTAGCAGCTGACAATGGACCTAACGCTTGAGTGAATTTTCACAAACATTGGGAATGAAATGAAACTTTATAGATGGTGGTGAATTGTCACTTGCTCTAATCCCACTTTGTCTAACGCCCATCTGGTCTCACCCCACATCATTTCGTCTACAACCAACCGCTTTGTCTAATAACCATTTAGTTTAAAGGCATTGGCTAACATTGTTATGATTTAAAAAAAATCTCATTTTGTTACTTAAAAATGGGATAAACATTAGGGTTATAGTGTAAAAATACCAGTGTGAAAGTTTCAGAGCATAATATCCACAGGAAGTATTTTTAAATATTAGAAATGTGAACCAATGTTTGAAAAATATACGAGGGTCGGTTGCATAGACCCAACGTAAGGAGTGCGCATGCGCACATGACTCAACGGACCGCACTGTGTGTATTGACGTATCACGCGGCGGAAGGCAAGTAACGGTATTTTTGAATTCGCGCAAACGGTCCTCTTAGTTCAGTGTCTCTCGAGACGAAAGCTAATAAAATCGCGGTTTGCGTCTAACTTACAGCTTTTCCTTCCAAATTATGGTTGGTTTCAGGGTTTTTGAGTATAAATACAAGTACTCATACACATGTTTCATCTTAGTTTGAGAATTTTTTAAATCAGCTGCTCACAAAGTTAGCCAATGCCTTTAATTGTCACTAAACACATTTACGATTTCGTCTAATTTCCAGATAGGCTGTGCCATTTCATCTTATACTCACTTAGTCTAACCCCACTTAGTTTATCTGATAAGACGATCTGGTAATAGACCAAATGGTTATTAGACGAAAGTGAGGAAAAACTAAGTAGACCAAGTGAAATTGATTGTAGACAGAATGGGTTTTGCCATAGTAGTTTTGGACGATCTGGAAAATAAGACCTATTGGTATTAGACCAAGCGGCTAAAAAAACAACAACACACAGATGGTTTGGGTATAAAAAGACCGAAACCTATTGAAGCAAAGCGTCATTAGCTTGACTAACGATGCAGCTGACCACAGACATGACAGATGAAAGGGTGATTATCACAACTGAATGGGCTCACCTTATGGCCTTACGCAATTTTTTTTTTCCGGGGGGGGGGGGGGGGGCAAGAATAGTTAAAATGTTCGAATTAACATGAAATGAGGGGGGGGGCGAAGTGACTGTGCCTTTTCATTTGGGGGAATGGGAATTGAAATTGAAGGATCTGGTGCACACTTTTTTGTGAATTTTTTTAAAATTCAGTACGGCCATGGCTCACTCTGGGAGCGTTCAACATCGTTCTATGAGAGAATGCCAAGTTCCTGCAAAGTCTACGTTATGGAAAAAAAACATTAGAAAGTACCAGCATGATCTAGGAAAGGACAAACCTCATGATGTCAAAAAAGGCCGAGCTGGTCGAAGAACTGTCAGATCGGAGGAGAATGTGGCACAAGTACGAGGTACAGAAGTAATGATGCTTTGCTTAATTTCCAGCCTTTTTGTACACCCCAACCGTCCCTAATGCTTCGCTTCATTCTCAGTGCTTGTGTAAATTTACTCAAGCATTGAGTCCATTGACAGCTGCTAGGTCAGGAAAGCTGATTGACTTCTTACTCAACTATCTACTCATTTGGGAGAAGTCAAGCATCTTTTCATTTTACTTTTTCTGTGACATGCGTCATTCATTTTTACGCATGAGGCGGCATATAAAAGGGGAAATTGTGAATTTTTAGGTGTTGTGTTTTTTTTCCCCAAATGATCACATTTATTAATCTCAAATGTAAATCGAATTTGCAGTTTGTGCGTGCAAATGAAATTTCGGTAGCACCATTTTCCAGTGTTTCAATTCAACCATGCGTGAAATATAAAAAATAAGTTAAGTATCAAATAAAAGTAGAGAAGCACAGCTTTTCATATATGTATATCTCATCAAGGAAATAATACGAAAGAGAACTTATGTGATAAAATCCGGTTTCCTTTATATGGGACACACTGTATATCCAGATAAAGTTATAAACTTCCAGTACCTCTTTATCTAATTGAAAGTTAAATACTGCTCTGAACGCCGAACACCATGAAAACACAAAGTAAAATATTTCTAGGTGATCTACACCCATGAAGTGCATCCGTTAAGGTTTCATATCTTTTAAGTTTTAACATTCAAATCAAATTTCTCAGCAGATTCTATGGCCTCTGGTTGTTGCCTGGAGTATGTTCACCGGTAAGACAAACTGTTACAACTTATCCATCCTTCCTTACTCTGTTACCTGGGAATGTATACCGTGGGTGGTTAGTGTAGTGAGGGGGCTGACATATGGACTGGGACTGTTTTATGCGATCGGGTAGCCAACTGAGACCAAGGCCCCGCTGCAAAAAACCTATCCTTGATAGTAACTTTGGCAGCAATGGTAACTTTCATGAAAACTAGAGCCCTGGAGTAGATTATTTGCAAAAGTTCGGTATCACACGGAGATTTTTTTGTTTTTGTTCTTATATTTGTTCTTATATATAAAGTCCTTATATTCTCATCTCAAGTCAACAATTCGATTTGAAATCTATTACGTTATGTCAATGTAGGTATCTCGCTTGTGGTTGGTCAATTTTCGCCAGGATTTTTATATGTTCTAGCCGAGACATCACATCCTGCACAGCCAAGGCAAGGCAAGCAAGAGCAGATCCCAGGCATTATTCCAATTTTTTTTTTCATGTGTCCGTGTCCTCCGAAAAGACATTCTCTTACTAGAACATATTGATGACAGACCACCTAATTCGTCTCCAGTGACGAATTCAAATATCTCGTTTGTTTTTGTTTTTGTTTTTCATTATCGTGTTCACCCTTAAAGTGGGCCCCTCCCCCCCCCCCCCCCCCGTCATATATCGCTGGTGCCCCCTGAAAATTCCCTAGCGCCACCCATGTTAGTATTGGTAAAACAATAACAATAATATTGATGAAAACAATAATGATGACGATGATAAGGAATAATTCCAACCCGGCATACACTTTGGTCGAGTGACGTGGCACATCTGGATCTTGCTAAAAGGGCATTAATGCTCCCGCAGGGATTCCAGTTATCCTATAGCATGTGATTTACAGTATGAGAACTCATCTACTTGACCTTTTGAGCATTTGAGGAGTTTATATTCAAAAACAGATAAACGCCATTTTAGAAAAAAAATTAAGGTAAGGACACCACCATACAGTAAAAAATAATACTTTTCGAAGGATATATTGGTCATGACATATAAATGTATACTGTTGAAGGTATAGTCAAAATTAGCAAACGTTTGGACTATACCTTCAACAGTATAGTCAAAAGTAGGAAATATTTTCTTATATTTTCCTTGTTTTCCTTGTTCTTCAATTGCAACATCTCAATTTGAAAATTGGATATATCTGTGTTTGCATTCAAACTCTTCATGTTATGATTTTCATTATGGCCATTATTATCATCATCATTATTATTGTTATCATTTTTATTACAATTATCACTATCACTATTATAATTAATTCTATAATCATTAGTGTGGTGGTGGTATTATCATCATCATTATTATTATTATTATTATTACTATCATTATTATTATTATTGTCATTATTATCATTGTTGTTCATTATCATTATCATTATAATAATTGACGGTAACTATTCGTATCATTATCATTTATATCGTGCTTTATTTTTCAATGACAATGAATGTATGCAGTAAGAAATATTCTTTCGCCATTCTAATTGCAGTACTGGAAATCGTGCAGTCCTTAACATGCTGTACATCTACCGAAGAAATGTGTCCCAAGTTTAGACTACAAGACGGTACCCTACTGCTGGGAGTTCCATCCAACAAAACATCGGACAATCTATTCGGAAAATCAGGATATGGTATTCTTTGGAATTGGACAGAGATTTCTTATTGTGTGCCACCCACTCAGCTAGGTAATATTTTGATGAAGTTTTGGAAATCAGGAAAATTAAAGTGTACAAGTAACCTAGAAGAATATTTGGGTGACAATTTAATGCATTATTACTTCTACAAAAAAGGAAATATTTTCTTTGTTTTCCCCATAATACACTACCTTACGATTTCTACTTTTATTTGAATTACAGTGCTTAATGCTACAATGTCATAATATATACTACTACAATCGTAAATGACCCTTTTACTTGTCTCTGTCCTTTCAAAACAATCCAGGAAGACCTATAATTGAAGAGTTTATTTCCACTTTGAGTGATTTGAAGTAAATCAATCATTTTGAAAAACCTATTTTCCTTCATTCGAAAGGGTTTTTTTCCGCATTTGGAAGTACTAGCATAAGACAACTAAAGAAATATAACGAACAAAATCCCGCACTGTTTTTTTTTTAATTCCTATTATTTTATAAATTTCCAGTGATGCGAAAAAAAAAGACTCCAAAAGGAGCAGGTTCGCAGAAATAAAGTATATTTATTGTAAAAGAACGTACTACTCATGCAGGATTTCTTTGATTCTCATTACCTAGATGACTAATGTTGACACTTGCTACTGTCAAAAGGTTTGATGTTTCGAGGAAGGAAAACGGTCTAAATAAACATCCTTGATTTCCACTTAGTAGATTTAGCGCCTTTTAGAAATAAACGCATTGGGATTTAGCGCCTTTTAAAATGAATGTATTTTTCTACATTTTTTCTACTTTCCTGATTTTTTTTTCCAAATGAGTCATATTGAAGCGCATATGGTACAAGCATCCAGTCCTACGAAAATAACTTGGTTTCTGAGAAAAATTGATTTAGCGTCTTTTGGAAATAAGCTCTGCAATCGTTTTCCATTGTTTTCATTAACAGCCGAAATGATATTGAAAATTGATGACTACCAGAATTCCGGCTTCTATCTTGGTCATGTATACTTAGCATACAACAGTACAGATTTTGTCATCAGCCTAACCAGACTTCATATAGAGAATGCCGACGACATTTCTGCATTTACCTTTGATAGCAACACCGATACTTTATACTGGTCGGACAGCCTCAGAGGGAGACTATACAGTTCTCGTTTCCAAGGCGGTAACTTGTACAAGATAGAACTCGTGGCCACATATCTTTACGGTATAACACAATTTTATCTCCCCGCACCCCGAATAATAACTTCGACCGTAAAGGATTGTTTATATATGACTCGACAACCCCACCCCTTCCCACGATAACCACCCAAGACATTCTTAGTGTACAATTGAATGGGATATGAGGCGGCTAAAAAAGGGGGCAGGATGTTTTCTATTTTGCAAAGCTGCAAAAAGCTGTGGACTAATCAAATTTATTTTTTAAAAAGTTTAGCGCAAATACGTTGTCATGAGTTTGCGCAAATTTTGACAAAAATCTTTATTAATATTTTTATTTTGAGAGTTGACGCCTTGCTTCTGCGTGTTCAATAACATATTAATGTGGGGTGGTTTGTCGCGCCATATCTGAACACTAAAAATGTCGCGGGGATTTGTCGCGTCATGTCTTCACAAGCCTTATGAGCTTTTGCATGTTTGTAAACCACTCGTGGCGTAGTATCCTTGCAGACGTTAGCCTCAAGAGGGCGAAACGTCGCGACGAATGGATCACAGGTAACTACGACGCGTCGTAGTTACCTGTGATCCATTCACATTTCAGTATGTTAACAGCTTTTTAGGCTGTGGATATACGGGGGTGGGGGTTTCATAACTTTCAAAAGATGCATGTGTGCATTTTTAGAGATTACACGTATAATCTATCATTATTTGCTATTTTGTTTCATAATCCGTCGCGGAACCCTATCTTGTTATAGTTTAGTTCACCAAAAATATTCACAACCCCTCGATGTACGTTCTATTTCAAAGGGAATGCAATACAAGGCTATAGCTTTTTACTATAGATCCTTTCAATTTAATTCGAAAATATATTTGTCTGTAATTTCAGATTCCATTCCACGAAATTTAGGTTTATTGGTCTATGTGATTTAGCCTCTGCTATTACTTTTAGGTAGTGATATAATTGTTTTAACTATTTAAGAGCCAAGCAAGGGATTGTCCCGTACATTTCCCATGAGGGAACGATACTGTAGGCGTTAGGATTATGTAAAAATGGTACTCCACAATATGAATTCATTCATGATATATAAAGTGTCGTCATGCATCTAATCAAGCCCGAATTATAATTGGACATTGTGCACCTGTTTTATGTTGAAAAAAAAACCAACCCCTTTCGCTATAGTTTCTGTATAAGGTTTTATGCCGATCGACACATGTTACAAAGCCAAGAACGTGCCGTTCGGCTAAGAAGTGTTAATGACACTGAAAGAATCTCCTTCATTGGCATTGTTCCATCGTTTTCGATATATGTCATTAATGAGTGTGAAATATTCTCATTAATTTCAAATGTCGAATTTCAATGTTTTAATTAATGATTTTAATCCATCATGGGCAGCTTGAGCGAAAGACGCTATACCGTCTTCCCTCTTAAGCGTCTTCGAGGAGGCGAAACCACAATAACTCCTGTCAAAGTCGATGTATTTGCTAGGCTCAACGCAGTCGTTATTTCATAATTCCCGAAAAGATTTTCACAAGAAAATATGGATAGGAAAAAAAGATAGAAAAATCAAAGCACAACATAAGGATGATAAAAAGAATATAGACGGGTATAGACCGATTTCACCTCCGGTTTATGTATTTGGCCCTCTATCGGCGACGCCATTGCTGCGGTGGGCAAGCGCGCTGACCGCTATTGGCTCTGTGTACAAAATGAATGTAAGATATGAGATATGCCCCGATATTGTTCCATTTACTTTATTCTAGATCAATAAAATAAAGAATGGATACATGGGTAGATGAGGTAAGACAATGTTCATATCTGACGGATGAAGGTATGATGTATTTTTGTACTTTCGATGGTTTTTCAACTTAGTTTTGTCAGTAAAAGTTCGATTGCAGCATAGAAGCCGCAGTAAACGGGAGCCCTAAATCTTACCCTGTTTACAAAGTCATGTTTTCACTCATTTAATTTTACGCCAAATTACAAAATGATAATGTTTCTTGACTTCAAAGTCCTTTCTGTTGATGTTTTTACCCACTGGCGAGGAATTCCTTCACATTGCTTACGGAAACCTGTGTAGGGAGTACGGCTTCTCACACAAACAGGCTTCATGAGTCAAAAGCGAGTGAATTTCGCACGCGGTTAGCTTCCAATTTTTAAACTTACTCTAATTCTTGTGGCATTTGAGCACCGCACAGCTGCGACCTGAACTTCCCTGATAATTTCTCATTGCAAATATTAAAATAAATCTGCCTATACTGGTCAAAATAGACAAAAAAAATCGAACGAATGTACATAACGCGCTATTGACTTGTGTACTATAAAAGTTGGAGCACCCACCGCAGTATGTCGAACTGTGTCGAACAGTCTGCTGCCCTCTTGCATTGTGAAATTGGTCTATAAACAAATAATAATATAGGAAAAATCAAACAAAGAATAACATAAGGAAAATTTTTTAAAAAAGATAGAAAGATAAAAACAACAAGATATTCATGAAAGAGGACAGGAGAAAACAAGGGAAAGATAGAAAAGAAGAAGGGATAAAACAAAGAATAGCATAAAAAGAGACTGAAAGATAAGAAGATTGAACGAATAACAAAAAGTAACATGAGAAAAGATTGAAAGATAAGAAGAGAGAAGGAATAACAGAATAACACAAGGAAAGATGGAAAGGATGATAAAAGAAAGGAAAAGAAAAGAAAAAAAGAAAGGAGAAAACATAGAATAACATAAGAAAAGATAGAAAAACAGAATAACATAAAAAAAAGATGGAAAGGGAAGATGGAAGAGGAAAACCAAGAATAACATAAGGAAAGATAGAAAAGAAGAAATGATAATCAAAGAATAACATACGAAAAGACGAAAAGTGAAGAAGATAGGAGGAAAAACAATGAGTAGCATAAGAAACTTAGAAGCGAAATGATGTTGCTAAAAACAAACAATAACATAATGAAAGATTTATAAGACAAATAATACCATAATGAAAGGCTGAAAGAGAAAAAAGATTGAACAAAAAACAAAGAATAGTATTAGTAATGACAGAAAAGAAGATGCAAAGATACAAAGAGTAGCACAGGGAAAATGTGTAATTGGAAAGCTAGACCGCCCCTCAAGCACAGATGGACCACACACAGCGAAATCGGCTGCTTGCAAATTTGCTAACTCAGCCTGTTGTCCACATCTACAGGCTGTATTTAGCACTCTTAAACGAAATTTTCATTTTTTTCAAAAATGACATGGTAAATTTCAAAAAGCTGTGGTCTATGCATCGGAAAAATACTATTCTCCTAAAAAATCGCGTTAACTCACCGCACGACTTAAATGCAAACTGCACCGACGGTGTTGAATGCGAAGGTGCAAGGACAAGTTTTGGAGAGAGTCGGGATTTTTTCATAGGGTTGTGCATCATGTGCAACAATTCTTGAGGTCGCCGGACGTATTATTACGTCATAGGGGCGTCATAGAAAGACGCTATAGCGAGAAGTCGCTCTAGTGTCTTTCGCTCAAGCTGATGGGAGTGAACTTAGCTGGAGGGTTCCTCCTTCAATCAAACATTTTTTTTTGTCTGATTACCTAGACACACCTTACATAAATTATGTTTTCTTCACTCCTGTTATATTGTCTTTGTTTGAATTACTCTCTTAAAGAAGAGAGAACGCGTTCACTCTGTTAGGGGTGAATTTCAGAAGAGAGTGCATTTAGAGTGAATTAAGAGTGAACTAAGAGTAAAAATTGTGATATTCACTCTTTGAGGGGTGACCTCAGTGATACTAAGAAGTTTTGAGTGATCACTGAGGTCACCCTCAAAAGAGTAAATGAAGAGTGAATATCAAAACTCTTACTCTTAATTCACTCTCTTCTAAAATTCACCCAAAACAGATTGAACGCGTTCAATCTTTTTTTAAAGAGAGTATGTAAAAAGCCTATATTATGATGATATAATCCTCGATTAGATTCAAATCAAAGCTACACCCTAAATGACTAAAAAGTTAAATTACCATTTAAAAGGACCGCCAAGCGACTACATTTCTAAAAAAATAAAAAATAATAAAAAAAAATAAAAAGGAGGTTGACCCAATTCTTTTCTATATAAAAATGGAACCTTTAATCAAAATATATATACCCTTTGTGACAAACAAGAACAAAGATTAACTCATTTGTTTTTTTAATGTGATTCTGTTCGAAATTCTGGAACGATCCGTCCAGTTGGCTTATTTCTAAAAAGATTCGACTTTTTTTTTAGATTATCACGTATAGAAGTTTGTTTTCGAACATTAAGAAAAGAATACTTTTATTTGATGAATACTAAATGGCAAATACTTCATTTTTTCATCTAAATGTCAGATCTCCGTCCCTTTGTTCGAATCTTTTCTATTTTCTTTAATACAACAACAACAAAAAAAACCCGGAACGCATAATATCAACATAAGAAAAAGTGGGAAACTTTCTGTGACCTTACATAGTGTACACTAGAGATCTTGTGTTATTTTATAATATGTTCTAGTTCATTCAACCTTGCCTTTGTGACATTGAAGAGTTCTGTTTATTCATGTTAAGATTATCTTTTGTGATAACATAAATTGCAAGTAAAACTCAATGATAAAAGAATAGTAGGTTGACGCTTTGAACAATTTCATACTTCTTCATTGGAGTTCATATAATTATCATGTACAAAAGATGCAATATGCAGAATGATACGCAGCTTTATGTTTCACGAAATTATTATTATTATTATTATTATTATTACTATTATTATTATTATTATTATGCTGGATTCGAACCTTGTTTATGTCACATTTACGTGATCGAGCTACTCACTGTGCTATTGTCCCTGATATTAAAATTCGTGAGTGTATAGTTTGGTAACGCATCGCAAAATCAAAAGTGAAAAACGATACAAGAAAGCTGGAATTTGAATTTATAGTAAGTTAAGGTTCCAAAGATAATCTTCAGCATTTTAGTTGTCAGGTGACTGTTTAATTTTGATCTCCTTTCCCCTCTTAACTTTCAGATATCGTGCATTTAGAATTCTACGAGGCGGACCGAACTCGGCGTTTATATATGTCTACTAGTTGGAATATGAAGGTCATTGATTTGAACGAAGAAGGGATTCATACCAAAAACGTATGCCCTCCATGCGACTCTTTTAGACACGAAATAAGAGGCTTTACTGTGCAACCCTGGTAAGCTGGTAGTTACAGGGTACGGTCCCTCCTGTAAGAGTTCCAACCCGTTCCAACCAGGGGGGTTGTTTCACAAAGACTAAGACGGACTGAAATTGCACTTAAATGCAGCTGCACGTAATCATTGATTTAAAGTAAAACAAACGTGTATGAAATTGGTCCTTAGAAGCACAAATAAGACTGGAAAACTATTCAAAGGGAGAAATCCAGAGTTTGTTCAAGCATCAACAAGTTAAAGTTACATTATGAACCTTGCGCACTTTCAAAAGTGGCCATTTTATGTTCTGACTGCGCTCACTGAAGCAAGACATGACGACTCTCCATAATTTTCACAAAAAGGGTAGCTAAGAAGATTAGCTACAGGGTCGTATTATTAGATTTTTTTTACCTCCTCCTGGTTAAGATATAATTGCGATTTGTTTTAGGGGGACTTATTTTCTGTGCACAGTTTATATATACAGTTTGAATAATAAAAAGGTTAAACTTTTGAAAAAAAATATTTAAAAATATATTTCAAAATATTTCGAAGAGTTTATCATGTTGTAGCCCAGTTGGCTCATCCATCAAGTGCTACTCACAAAGCAAATCTTGATTCATGCCTGGCCGAACACTTGCTGTTTTTGTTCAGAGACTATTCAACCAGGAGTCTAAATACATTTAAGTACTCCCATTCAAAGAAATTGCTTTTTGCCACAGAGTTGCCGGACTACCTGACAGGTTGACCGACTGATCGATTGTTTGGGATTTTATTTACCAGTAATTTTAACAACTAGTGATTGATTGGCTGTTGAAAAAAATTTAATGATCAACTAATTGACTGACTGGTGGATTGATTGACTGATTGACTGAATAGTTGAATCATCGATTGTTAGCGCATTTTATCAATAATTTGATCAATCAATTGATTGATAAGGTTGTTGATCAAATGATTACTTTATTGACTGGTTGATTGACTGACTGACAGGCTGAATGGTTGGATGACTGACTGATGCATTGACTGATTGATCTATCAGTTGTGCCTTATCATAGAAAAGAGGATCTATAAAACAAGCAATCTGAATAAGTACTCCTATTCAAACAAATTTCTCTTTTTTGAATGAAATTATGATGAAATTTTCATAGTCTAGGAAGCTTGAATCAATTTTCTATCACAATTTTTATGATTTCACTGCTTAATATGCATGGATGAGAACTAATGTGCAAAATTACATCAAGATCTTTAACATGTTTAAAGCACACAATTCACAACTCACAGACACATCAAATCTACATGTCAGTCATTCAGTCAAGGATAAAAGTACGAGATTAATCACTCTTCAGATCATTCAATCGATCATTTAATCAATTTAAAAATCAATCAACAATCAGCCCATCTATACTGATAGATCAATCAGTCTATGCATCAGTCAGTCATCCAACCATTAAGCCAACTAGCCAGTCAGTCAATCAATCAGTCAATCAATAAAGTAATCATAATCAACAGCCATTCAATCAATTAACTGATCAAATGATTGACAAATAAAATGCCAAAACAATCGATCAGTCAGTCAACTTGTCAGACAGTCGGGCAACAATGTGGCAAAGAGTAATTTCCTTGAATTGGAGTACTTGTTTAGACTGCTGGTTTAATTGTCCCTCTTCTTTTGATATGGCGCAAGTCATTTTTCTACTCAAAGCAAAAACAGCCAGTGTTCGCCCAAGCGTAAATGAAAATTTGTTTTGTGAGCAGCACTTGATAGATGAGCCAACTGGGCATCTATCAACACGATAAACCCTTCGAAATATTTTGAAATATAGCTTTTATATTTTTTTCAAAAGTGTAAAGTTTTTATTGATACACCCTGTACAGTGGAAGAAATGTTCCATGAACAAGACGCTGGCGGTCACTTATAGTTCGTTAGTGAAGTATAGTGAAATAAATAACTACAAGGTGGTCGTAGCTTCTGTAATATCTTCATTTATTTCTGGTCAAGTTTACGATCAACAAAGATCTTTATCATACTTTGTAAAAAAAAAAAATGCATAATCACAAAAATTATGGCTGGCACTTCCCCGACTTTGTGTATAAAATTCATGCTACGCTAATATTTTCTCAATTGATCACACATGTATTTATTTCCACGAGAGTTGCCAAAGCTGTTGTATATGTTATTTGATCACAATATATACATAGATTTGTGTTTGTGCGTTTGGTCTTACATCGATTAATTTGTAGGAAACAGAGACCAAAAAATGATGGCCTTTATTCCGTCGTGCTTGCGTGGTACAAACTGCAGTAGGAGAAAACAATGCAGTTCCTCACACATCAGTGAGCGTGAGGATGCGGGCGCGTGCGTGCGCGCGCGCGCGCGTGTGTGTGTGAAACTAATCTCTTGTTAATTCACAGGCGAATTTTCACTGTTTTGGGGTTCCCCGCTGAAGGAATCGAGCGCATTAGTGACTGTCCAGTTGAAACCTGTGTGAAATACTTCAATCACCTGCAGCTAAGATGTCACCTCGGAGCCTGGTGCAAACTTCTAATAGATCGAACAGGTGAATTAATTCTTCGATTTTGAAGTGTACCAAGCAGCAAAAGAAATGAAAAGCTTATTTTCAAAAGGCGTTAAATCCACTTTGAGTAATTTTGAGTGAAACAAGGATTTTTATTCAAATTTCCACCTCCGAAAGATCAAAATCTTTTCACAGTTGCAAGAACTAGCATTACAGGCATCTAAAAAATTAGAATGAAGAAAAAAATCCTGCATGAGTAGTATATTTTTTTCTTTTAGAATTTTTTGGTATATTTTATCAATGAACTTCAATGTTGCAAAAAAAAAAAAAAAAAATCAAAAGGCGCTAAATCCGTACAAATTAAATTTTTATTCTGCAAGTAGAAAAATATCTACTCATACATGATTTCTCACATTCTCATTTATTATATGACTTATGTAGGTACTTCCAATTGTCAAAATTTTTGATGTTTCGAAAAAGGCAAACGGTTGATAACAAAAGTCCTTGATTTACCCAGAGTGAATTTAGCGCCTTCTGGAAATAAACATATTCTTTCACCTATTTTCTTCCTACTTTCTTGATTTTTTTTAAATGTTCAAAATGGTGATTGGGACGATGAGGATGATAAGAATTACAATTACAGTGATGGTTATAGTCATGATTATCACCGTTATCAATATTTGATTTGATTTATTTGATTTATTTATTCACCACTCATGAGTTGGATAGCCCTTGTCAGCTAATAGCTATTTTCTCAAAGGGGTCCAATATGTTTATGTAATCCTCATTCTTTAATTATCATTATCATTATTAGATAATATGGACTGGCCTTTATAGAGATATTACATATATTGCCAAAATTTAGCTCATATCGCCCGAGGCGGGAGCCGAGGGTGATATGAATCTAATGAGGGCAATATATAAAAGTCATATCTCGAAAAGGCCAGTCCTTATTATCATTATCATCTACAAGACATCTTGAGCAAATCCATGACAAAAACGAAAGTTGTTTTTTTTTAATAATATTTTTGTGTTTATTAAGAAATCAATACATCATACAATCATTACAAGCAGATATAAGTAATAGCTTACAAGAACGTCAAATTACAATATTTACAGATGATTAAGAAGATCAGTAAAAAAAAAAAAAAAAAAAAAAAAAAAAGGGGGGGGGGGGAAGGGGGAAAAGGAAAAAAAAAAAGGCAGAATACATGTACATACAAATATTCATAATTATAACAGTTACATGAGCAAGAACCCCCGAAACTGGAGTATAGTGATACCAAGATGTCACCCGGACCCAAAATAAAAAGGAGAACAATGCCGTTACAGCAGAAACACCAGATCACCGACAGAGAGGCCGGAGGAGCGAAGTCGACGAGCGAGACGATCCGCTGTACCCCCCCCCCCTCCCCATTCCCAAACATACACACGAACTCATGCGCACACCCACACCCTCGCACCCACCACACACTCCCGCACTCCTATCATTCACGGGCTTAGACAAATCGCCTCGCACCCCGACTCCCAACTCCGGCCATCCAGTCTGAAACCCGGCGAATAATGCCATCAAACTGACGCGAGAAAGTCAACACACAAATTAATCAGGAATTGCCCAGCTAGACAGACGCGCAGAGCACATTGAATGAACCACTGACATGCCAACTCAAGGGTCTCGCTCAAGTAGTACAATGGCAATGTAAACAGAGTTATGCGTTACATGCACGTACTTGACTTACGAAAATAAATCACAACAGCAAAGCAATGTAAAAAGGTTGTACATGTATAACAATAATTAACTCTGTAGAGGGATGCAGGAAATATAATACAGATACTGTACATTAGTGCAGCTGACATGGGAGTACAGGAGACAATACATTACTTAACAAATTACAATAAAAAGAGAAAACAAGAAATGTTGATGATTGAGATAGACACATCGTGGCACTAAAGCTCCTTCATCAAACCTAAACATCAAAACGCCATTTCTTTAAATAGGTAGATAGTTTGCTTCTTTTTTAGGCCGACAAATATTCGAATTCTTTTTGTTTCTTAACAAATGATTTAAACATAACACAGTTTGGGAGCTTATGACTAAACTTGCAAGAATGAACATGGTATTTCAATAGCAAAGACAAATATGAAACAAATTTATCACTGCAGATGCAAAAAGGTTTTTCAAAATTAATTGCAGTGATGGTGGAGTCCAATTTCTGGGAGATTACAGTCATGAGATCATGCCAAGTTGGAGTAACTTTTTCACACTCACAAAATAAATGAACTAGCGTTTCCTCTTTCTTTCCACATAAAGTACAATTAGGCGAGTCTTTCCTCTTAATCTTAAAAAGGAAGTCATTCACTGCAATAGCTTTATGAAAAAGTTTTAAATAAAAAGACCTTAATTTAGTATCCAGAGTACAAAAGAAATTAATACAATGAACCTTTTCCCAGTTAATATTAACAGGTACCACTAATTTTAACAGGTTCCGCTAATTTATTACTCCAAAGGGCATATCTCTTGGCTGGAACATGAGAGCCTAGTAACACATTATTTGCATTCTCTTTTTTTTTATAATTTAATAGATTAAGGACTATGGTATCATGAACACCAACAATATCAACATCAAAATCCACCATCCACTCTTCTGGAATATTCTTAATTTCAAAAAATAAATTTTCTCCTATGTGTGGAGGGAATACCAAAATCTAATACCAGGTCTCCAAAAGGCTTATGGCCAGGGAAAGGTGGATTAAACAAATAGGAGATAGTAAAAATATTCTTATCAAACCAAGATTCATAGTAGAAATGTGATTTGGATTTGGAATGAATTTACTTGTTATACCATAATGATTGACATGCACTTAATTCTGAGAATGTGTAACCATAAAATTCCTTAGTGGCTTCTTCTCTGTATAAATACCATGAACGCAATGGATCAGCTAACTGCACATTACCCACAGGGTTCAAGACACTCTCTGGAGCATTGCACTTCCGCAAAAGAGAAACATCTTGATTGAATTTTTCCATTTCACTGGTTTTTTACATTGGAGTCGTGTTCTCTACAGTGTAGTCAAATAACGCGAAATCGTCATAACGGTATAGCGTTACTTTCGGTGAAAGTTACGTAATCTTCGCACAGCGAGTTGGCAGTGCGGCGGCACGGTCGAGTGATTTTCGCAACCTCTTATTAGTCGTTCTCCTGCATCATGTGTAACACACACGCCTGTGTACTCCCATCTCCCTGGTTAGACGATGCACCAAACAGAATATACACGTTCTTCAATGAATCTATACATAAACTTAGGCTATAATACCTCCATGCGCACACCAAATCCCATCTCCCTGCATACACTGAAACATCAGGGGGGTGGGAGTAATCCCCCATCTCCCTGGTACAATTATGAGAGAGAATCGAGAAGTCATTCTCAAACCATAGGCTTACATGTATTCTTCGCCGTGCATGACTGAGGTGTTTACTGACCGGCCAGGCAGTATATTAGTCAAATTAGTCACCGTTTCCCCCCTTTTCAGCATGAAGACGAAGGAAAGGTAAGTGATATTTTGTTATATTACATGCATAAACTCTCTATTTTCTTTAAAATGAAGTTTGTAATGAGGAAATCCTCAGTACTGCGTCAGTGAACTTGCATCAAGGAGACGTGTAGAGCTAATCTTTTCATTGTTTATACATGTGAATGGTTGCTCTCGTACTACCACCCCTTTGTCGTCAACAAGTTCAAAGTCATAGTAGACACAAAAACACCTTCCCCTGCTCTATCCCAACAGTACACCCTCCCCCAATCGTGCTATTCCCGCAATTCGTCTCGCTATTTTCCAACCTACGTGGGTGTATATCGGATACAAAAAACTAAGCCCACTTGAACGAACATATGCAAACAGACGGCTGTCATATACGCCTACCAGTCTTTTCATGCAGCTTCGCAAAACTTATGTACACAACTTTTGACTAATTTATCAAAAGACGGCACGATAAAAATCTAATCGGCAAGAATAGATCGGATGAAAATAAAGTTGAAAAACAAACTATCGTAGTTTGTTAGAATCGTATTGTTGTGCAACGAATCGCGGGGAAGGAAAAGAGGGGCGAAGAGCTCGTGGAATCGTTCGCTCTCGCTTGATTCTCATAGGCTTTGCGTGCAAATCTGTGTGAACCGTGGAGGACGGGCAGTGCTCTCGCTTTCATCGATTCACTATTCTGACGTCATTTTATCACGCTTTTGCGTTATGACGATTTCGCGTGATTCGACTATACTGCTCTAGAGCCCTAGTAATCAAGATCATCAATAACTGCATTAAAATCACCTCCTACTATTAAACATTCATTATCAAACTTATCAATCTCAGCAAACACTTCTAATAAAAAATCAGGATCATCGTTGGTCCGTAAACATTTACTAAAGTAACCGGAAGTTCATTTAATGTAGCATTTATTATCAAACATCTTACATTGGGGTCCTTAAAAGTAGCATTCACCTTAGTATTTATGGAATATAAATGATATGATTATATTGTCAGTTGCATAAAAAAAGTCTCTAATCTTAATAGTGAAGGTAAAAAAACAGTCTTTGATAAAATACTTTACTTTTTAGATACTATGAACATGATGAATTCTAATCTGCTAGTAATAAACTCCAGATTCTATTTTGCAATAACATCAAACTCCGGACAACATATTCTGGAGTACTAAATACAAGTTATTGAGGCCAGAGGGAGAAAAAGGTCTCTCTAATGCTAACACTTGAAGATCATATATAGATCTAGTCTGCCGAGATCAACTTTCCATCTTTGTCCCGGAAATACAGACGGCCAGGGTAAGCAAAAAAAAATGGTCTTTTGCCTTCATCCTTCAGCTTACAAAGAAGCGATACCTTGTTTTTCCTCAGCTGTAGAACTCGTTTCGAAAGATCTTCTGCAACGAAAATCTTCCTGTCCTTGTAGGTCTTGGTAGCTTTCAATTTTTCAGTACTAGCTTTTCTTACTCGCTCTTTGGCAGTGTATGTGGAAAAGGCCACATGGATCCTTCTATATGACTGGTATTCCAAAAATAACCAGGTTTCTTCACCTGGATCTATTCTCAAGATCATCTATCTAGTTTATATATCAATTCTTTGTTTTATTTCTCCAACTCCTTCACCTTATCATGGAGATCTTTCATCTGAAAATCAACATTTTCAAGTTTATCATCATGCTCTCTCACCTTTGTACGCAAGACACTCAGTTTCTCATCTAGTAGTGACTGCATACGCAAGTCCAAGCGTTTCTCGAAATCGGCGAAGAAGGATGAGAACCACTGCGGAGGACCACCCGCGGACAGGTCGCCGGGTTGAGAGGGTGAAAGGCTGCAGGCTCGGCCGTGAGCGTCCCCATATCCATGGTTTTGTCTCTGACGACAACTTCAGCAGGGCCAGCGTTGAGTACAGTACTGGGAGTGTCCGACAATTTAGGTTTCTTGTTGAGCGGAGACGATGAATCTTTTTCACTTAATTTGTGAAGAGGGTCCATATCGATGATGAAGTAGATATACCAGAATAGTCTATAATACTAAACGTACAAACTCCGTGGGTCGAATCTCTCTATTTTTTATCACTAAAGTTAGTATTCGGCTCTAAAGCGAGAGAGCAAAAGCCACACGATCACAACACGTGGGCGGCCATATTCCTCCTCCAACAAAAATGAAAGTTGATTATACATGTACTTACCATACCTTCTGTTTTTTTTTTTTTCTTGACTTCATTCCCAGTGATTTCCACAGCGCGCAGTATATGCAAATTTCATTGCACTTGATCGCGCATTTGATTTGATTGTTTGCGCATGCTCAAAATTTCTTGTACGCGAAAAAAGGTGTGATATGGGAAATATGGACCTGGCTTTCTGGTTGATATGGACTTTTGAGTCGATATGATTTAAAAATTGACCTGCTCAGATGTCTTGTATAGATAATAATGATTATTATCATTATTTTATACTAATCATTGTCACTTTCAATAGTATTATTTGTATTACTGTTATTATTATTGTTATTATTATCATCATTATTGTTGTTTTTATTGTTGTTTTTGTTATTATTATCACCATAATCATCATCACCATTATTATTATTTTCTGTACGCTATTCTGTTTGTTTTACCGGACAGGGAATATTCTATACGGAAGCAATTTCGGTTGGATAACAGTGGTCGACCTCAAGACTTTTGCCCATTACTCTGTAGTGGTAACTGAGACACCTGAATTCATTCGTAGTTTTCATATCATTCAGGAATCCGTCATTTTGTTCTCAGTGGCCGAAAGATCAGGAGTGTACGACATCAGGCAAAAAGAACGACGGCGGGCAAGGTTCGTTAGCGCGGTGAAAGGAAACGCACTACCGCTTCACCCCCACATCAGGAATGTAATCACCATTAAAAATGGAATCTAAGCCCTCAAGGTCCTGCCAACACCTGGGTGGTGTTTCATAAAGCTGTTCATAAAGATACGAACGACTTTACCAACAACTTGAATATGGCCAGCCAAATAGGATTCTCAGTCAGTATAAATCGCATAAGCTGACGGTGAAATATGCAGACTAACATTAACATTACTTGTTTACAAACATTTTTATTGCGAAGTACATTTTAGTAGCAATTCAGTTCAGTTCGATTCAGTTCAAACACATTTATTTCCAGTTATTCAAATAAACAGCAAAATAATGAAACAACGAATTAACATTCAAGGTAGCCTATTGATAGCAAAATATGACATAACATACAATCATCGTAATTACATAAATAACATTTAAATGAGATTATGGGAAATGCAGTCACAATTTGTTCAAATGTCAGGAAAAAAACATTTAGCATCCCATTTGGCACTTCATATTCCAGTCGTTCTTAAAGTCATGCATAACTTTTCGAACAGCTTTATGAAACACACCCCAGGTCCATAGACCTACTTGATATGAACATTTATTGTTTCGTTAACAAATTCACGCACCGGTGACCCTCAAAGCCATCTTAAACACTCTGTAGCATTGGCGTAAATCCCGAGGGGGGAGGGGATATATCCCCCTCCTACACTTTGTTGAGGGGGGGGGGGGTGGATGGCGTGTTTAAATATCGTCCCCACACACTTTTAAAGAAAGACATATTTTAATTAATCAGTATTTTTTTTAATAAACTGTCATAAACAACCATCATATTTTAGAATTTCTATTTGAAAAAAAAAAACGATTAAAAACCAGAAAACTGGTTGTTTTTGGCCCGATCGCTTCGCTCAATCACAAAATAAAGATAAAAATATGTTTAATGGGGTCTAAAAGGTTGGGTAAGGTTGTGTGTTTATGTACTTAAGTGTGAATTTTCTCTACTTTGATTTCACGATCGTCACCATCAGTCAGCCAGGAGAGAATCTAGACAGTGAATTGACATAATGTTGTTATGTATAAACTAAACACAACAAAAAAGTACCCCCTCCCCATTAAAAAAAGCTTAACTTTTAACGAATAATTTTCTAGCAAAATAATTTAGGACTGTTCCTACACTTATTTACTAACTTCTGTGTGAAAATGCGATATATCCGTCTAGTCATGCATAAGTGAGCAGACACTATAGGCAAAAATGTCACTTTTCAAAGGTCACAAGGGTCATTTTTCATGCTCTATTAACATTACATTTAAGCATTTTTTCCGCAATTTTTAAAGTGTGCTCACTCAACCATGACACAGTGACAACCTCTCATATTTACACATAATGTGATAATACATTTCGGTAGAAATATCTGGAGTTTAATTTTTTTAATAAGCTTAATGGATTTGCAATTTCAAATTTAAGAGCGTTTATTTTTTTTTATTTATTTATTCTTTTTTTTTTTTAGAAATTGTGCTCACCCAATCTTAATAATGAGAAAAGTGTCGAGATAGGTGTGAAGGAGTTAGGCAATGGATGATAAACACAAACGACACATCAATATGCACCAGAAACCGTATTTTCTACAATCTCGTGGCACAGAATCTCCAAAATGACCCTTGGGACTTTTGAAAAGTGACATTTTTGCGTTTAGCGTTTCTTCACTCATGCATTCTTGACGGACCAATTTCATTTTCCCACAGAAGCTATTCAATAATTATAGAATTTACAAAAGTTAAACTGTTTTGCATTAAGGGGAGATATTTAATCGCCTAAATCATGGAAAATCAGTGGGCAGTTCTGGTTTACAGTACGCAGGTGTGTATTTTTACATAAGTGTATGAATATCACAAGATAGAGGTGATGTTATGATTGATTATAATTTAAAATCGTGATTTCCCCCACATTCCTCATAATATTCCTGAATTCAATGCACGTGACCTTCTCAATCATGTCAATGTTAAATAAAGTCATATGCGCGAATCAGTAATAATCATTTTCACATAAGATAAAAATGACTCGTACTCGGGTTTGCTGCTTCCCATAGTAGTATTTTCAATCAAAAAATATTTCAAAAGAGGAGCCTAACAAAACTAAACTGAGGGGAACTGCTCCTTTCTCAATGAGCAAACATACTTTAATACGCAATCGTTATTGTCCAAACACCTGAATGTTTTCAAGCTGCACATCAAAAGGCGGGGAACATGATAAGATCTTAGGAAGGCTGACGTTTGATATATTTATACATATATATATATATATATATATATATATATATATATATATATATATACTAGCTGTACCAGGCGCGTAGCGTCGGGTACAGCTAGCGTGTTTAGGTCCCGCGTAATTGAGGGCCAGCACAAAATTTTGGAACAACTTAGGCTTATGATATGCTGAATACACAGAAGATGGATGAATGCTGGTTATAATGTGCCTCTTCCCTCTTTTTAATTTTTGAAAAATTCATTTCATCGAATAGGGTGGATAGCCCTTTCAACAGAAGTTGATTTCAAAGGGGTCCACAAATAAAAACATTAGCAAATCAAAATTTACAAGAATAAAGCTGAACATAATAATACAACAATTCTAGGGGGAATGTGGAGGCTGTTTTATTGAATAATAGCGGGCCTCTTGGAAAATCCACCGGATGGGGTAAAGAAATACATAATTTCTTTTGTTATATTTGTGATATATTATTGACAAATTTAGCAGTTTTTAAACTAAAGGTGAATAATTTGAATTAATGGTTCTTTTTTCTAATGACCTTTCCATACTTATACAATTTTTTCCTGAAATAGCGTTGCTGTTATTTTATTATTATTATTATTATTATTATTATTATTTTTAGGCTTACTCATGAAATATACGTTAAGTTCTTTTTAGTATTTTTCTATAGTTCAAAGAATTATAGTTAAGTTTAATGGTGGTCCGTGCCCCTTCCCTTTTCGGTGGAAAATACACATATTACCACCTTTTTAAATTGAGCCCCCTCCCGTTGAAGTGATAAAGTTTTTAATTCAGTCTTTTATTCTGTAGCTGTCAGACAACATTTTGGAGGGAGGAAATGGAATCCCTCAAATAAGCATTCCTCTGTTTTATTTTGATTTGTTTTGTGTTTTGTTTTCGCTTTTCAAGAATTTTTGTGGAGGTTATCACAAATAGCAAGCTTATGAGATTCTATCGAACATTCATTTTACATAGCGGGGCCCGCATGTTAAGGAGGGGGCGGTTTCCTTTTTGGGCCAGTTGGTTGAAGCGTTGACATTTTTCTCTATATTATACGTTCATATGTTTTTTAAAAAGATGTCAGAAACGTGTCGAAATTTTAACTGGAAAATATGATATTAGAATTTCGTTTTCGATCTACGTGTTAGCTCTATGAGCTGTTTCCAGGTAAACCTTTAAAGCACTTGCTTCTTATGCTCAGGATCCCTGGCTGGTTCGAGTCCTGGAGGCGGGGGGCGGGGGATGAGGAGGGGCAATGTTTTTTTTTTTCCATTTTGCTTTCTTTTTACATTTTATATTACTGTCCTCTCTAGCTTTGATTGCATATACAGTCACAGTCAATGAAATAAACTGCTTGTTTTTGGTCTGTTATGACTATTGCAATGCAGTGCACAGTCGTAAATGTACAACTCTATAGAAAATTTGATTCGTAGAGGTAAAATAAAGCTATGGGTCACCTTTTCATTATGCTGCGATATCAAATTATCAAATTTCTAGACGTGTGTCTCCTATCGAGAAGTAAAAATTGTATCTAAAGTCTTTACCAACGATTTTATAACTATCCATTCGAAACCTAAAAGATACCGACAGACCACCTAATTCGTCATGTGACGAGTTCAAATGTCTCGTTCACTTTTGTGATCACAGGTTCCATATACAAAATCACACCATCACTCATTTTAATTCTCATGTTATTGATAGATTTTACAGTTAGTATTCTTTAAAAGTTCATCCATGACTTTCTTTTCATATGCCACCTACATGTATTTCTACTCTTGATCTGTTTCTTGTTTTGGTAGTGACACAACAGTTAATCTGCATGGAGGAAAACTTCTCACTGAACGAATTCACGCAGAATCACACCATCAATATTTTATGTTCACATGTTTTCTAATCTCACAATTGGCAGATTCATTTTTGGGTTCATGTTCAGTAGAATATTGCTTTCATCACCCTTTTAGGCTCATGCTTTAAAGTAATTACACAATGGTACAAAAATTTTTGATATATGATGGAGCATAGAATTCTAAGAAGAATAACATTAAAACTTTGATGATTTATCAATCGAAATCAATGCATTTTGGCTAATTTTCTCATAAAAAGTCAAGAGTTTACCAAGAAATGTGAGTATGAGGTATGACGTAAAAGTGGGTAGCCAGCTTCGCGCATTGCACTTGTGCTGCGCGCTAGACTGTACAAAATGTATTATACATTGCGCGCATTTTGCTAGAATTGCGCGACAAGGTACCCATTTTGATGTCATTTTGACGTCAAAGTGGGTACCCATTTGAAACTGGGTCACAGCTGAGTGGTCAAAAATATCCTTAAATCTTACCACATTTCGGGGTTTCGTTGGCAACACGACTTCTTAAAAGATTTTAGGCAGATGATTTTCTGCTAATAAAATCATGCTCTTTTAAATGAACTAACATGGTTTCAGCACTGTGTACCCCCTTTAAGTAATTTTTAAGAGACGATAAGGAGGGGGTGTGGTGAAAGGAAGAGGGATATATATTATAACAGATACAAACGGAGAGATAAGAGGAGAGGAGTAAAAGAGAAAAAGAGGAAGAGGATTATTGATATTGAGGGGGTGAGAGACTTAGGAAGAGATTGAGCGAGTTTGAGAAAGAGCGGGAGTGGGAGAGAAAGAGAGAGAGAGAATTAAGAATGGAATAGGGGTCGAGGGAGAAAGAAAGAAAGAGAAGAATGGAATAAGGGGTTGAGAGAGAAAGAAAGAGAGTCATTGGGATACAATGGAAAAAGTGAGATTCCAATTAGAAAAAAAAATGAATGAATGATAGAAGGGGAAGTAGCAAGAGACAGAGAAAGAGGAAGCGACAGAGAGAAGAAGAGAAGAGAATGACACAAAGAGAGAGAAAAAGAAAAGAGACACTATGAACATGACGGACAAAGAAAGCGGACAAAATAAACAACCCCTCATTCTACCCTTCACAATGGTTCTGGTAGTCAAAAGAACATCCCTTCCCTGCTATTGTCTAAAATATGTGGAACAGGTGTCACATGCATATTCACCTGGAACTACATGATTTAACATAATAGCAGTGAAAGGATGTTCTTTTGACTACCAGAACCATTGTAAAGGGTAGAATGAGAGGTTGTTTATTTTGTCCGCTTTCTTTGTCCGCCATGTTCATAGTGAGAATGATATAAAGAGGGAGAAAAACAGAGGTTCTAATTCTACAGCTGTCAGATATTTTGGAGGGAGGAAATGGAACCCCCCAAATCAGCATTCCTCTGTTTTGTTTTTTTGTTTTTTTTTGCTTGCCAAGAAAATTTTTGGAGGTTATCACAACTAGTAAGCTTATGAAATTCTATCGACCATTCATTTTACATGTTTCACACCCTCCCATGCTTCATGCATGTATAGTAAGAAACTGTGCATGATGCTGTTCAGCGCTCCATATGCGAGGAGAATGGAAAGCCCACAAAACCTGCACCCGAGATCTTGAGATCTTGCGAGCCTCAATGATACATAAGCCTACCCCCGGCCTACCCCCCCCCCCCCCCCCCCCCCCGTACCGTACCGTATTCAGAATGTGAACAGATAAGAAAATTCCTGGATTGTTATGTAGGCCAAAATTTAATTCTTCCTAATTTGATCCATGTTTGGCATTAAAACCGTTTAAGCACAGTCAATATGAACATCATAATCTGACACGGCCACGGCAGTATTGGGCCGGGAGCTATCTTGACTTGAGTAGAACGACACCTGCACTCGTGGTCAAACTCAAATTGGATGTGCAGTACCTCACAACGATAAAAATAAAACCTCAGTTCAAGAGTATCTTGCTCCTATAGTTCTTCCGCAAAAGCTGTTTACAATCCTTTTTATAGTGTTTTAAGATTTAATCCTTATTACAATCATGCTCACCTCGAACGGAGTTATTATAGGCCCTATGATGAATTTATAATCGTACCTCTGTGCTGATCGTGCCGCTGGCTTCATGCCTGCGTTATATGTAAACAAAATAGAGCGTCATTTATGTACAGTAAGATGGGTCACGCGGATCGTCTGCGTGTAGGTCGCAATGCAGGTTGATACTCGTCTTATCGAAGTTGCTGATATCTTGATGTGCTGCCTGTGACTTGAATTCGGGAAGGGAGTACACTGACGGCACTGCTGTTGTTTCGACAGCACGCAAGGGGTCCCCACTGAAAGTGGCCGTTCCTTCGGCCTGCTCGTTCCCCCAAATCTCCCCAATCAGTTTTAGTGATAGGCCGAGTTGAGGAGTCACATTAAGAAGTAATGATCACCGTAATGCGTATGAGATCTTTAGGCTGTGTTCAGTTGGAACAACACCGCATTGCCGCATGCCTTTTTCGTTGTAGCAACCGACAAACCGTTGGACTTCCTCGCAGGCTTGAACTTCGACTTTGAAACGGTGATTGATGAGGAACGCGAAGAAAATAGGCAAAGAAACCATGGCCATGTCGTGTGTCGAGCTGCGGACCTTGCGTCCCGACCTAGAACGGGGCGAAGAGGGTGCCAATGCACCCCCCGCGACGATTAAGAGAATTAATATATATGATATATATATATATTGTAGTGACGGTGACGTCATGATTATGAAATGAACTAAAGATTACTGCTGACAAATTGACGAGAACAACAGTGCCCTTGGGTGATACCAGCAATACGAATGCGGTTCAACCTTTAATAAAGGAAAGAACAAATAAACCATAATCAGTATGGCTGACATTTACATTCCTTCAGTCAAACTCTCTATCAGAATAGCATGATTCAAATTAAATGAAATGCTCATAAGCATATGCATATGGCGTTAATGCCAACTTCCTGCAATACATATTCAATTTTCTGTAAATACATCTATATCTGTATCTGAGCTACCAACACCTTTAAGGCCTTATCAGAACAGTATCCTAATTATCCTTTAATAACTAATTCCTATAAACCCAAAATAATATGCATAATACACTGTTTTAGCTTTCTCATGAAATAATTGACCTCTGAAATACCTGACCTACTTTCTGTCATTTCATTCTAAAATTTCACTTTCTTAACTCAAATGAAACATTCCCTATTTCTTGACTCTTACTTCCGTTCATAACTGAATCATACATCATACTGACATAAACATTCATAAGCTTCTTGCCTATTTTCGTAATATCATGATCCCTTGTTTACATTTTATGTTAATTACATCACACCAAAAACTATGTGTGGTACCTCTACATTGAAAAGGTATGGATATAACAACAATAAATCATCTTGTTCTATACACGTCATCCATCCATCAATATCATTATCATTAACATCAAGCAAAGCAGTAAATATTGGGCTAAAATAATATGCATTGATTTTCTACTTACAACATTGGGCTGTCTCAGGAAAACAAATTTAGCAGTAAAATTTCAAGTTCAGAACATGTCCGAAACACGTGAAATAGTAGCTCCGTAAATTCCAGAGCTGCCCTCTACGACCTGAGTGCAAACCAAACCTAAAATGCCCGCTTATGACGTAACAATATGAACATGGGAGAAAACTGGTATCTACATATATTAGAGAGAGAGAGGCAGAGAGAGAAAGTTCTGCGTCGGTGTGTTGAAATATTCACTGACGTTCGGTCACAGACCTTTATCGGAGACAAAGGTCTGTAATCGAAACGTCAGTAAATTTTTACGTCAAGGTAAGCTGCACTTTTGTTCTTTTAATGGTGATACTAACCACGCCTTTACCTGTTTATTTGTATTGTATCCATCTAGAAAATTAATGCTTGGGACTACCTGAATCATGTTAATCCTGTAATAGGACTATAGAAAAAAAATCCAGCGGTCAACAGATTGAAAGACCAAAATGTTTTAGGAAAGAAGGGTCGGAAACCCGTACAAAACTGCATCCCCGATGAAAATAGCAATAAAACGGACAATATTAAAATCTAAATACCCATAAAACCAAGCGTGGTGCCAACGAAATAAACAAAACATAATGGTCATAATACTCGCAGAGTTTGAAAATTCATAATCTTATAAAATCCTACTGGAACTAGGTGACGGATATAGAAAGTCTATGGGAAATAGAGAATCCCGTATTCAACGGGTTAAAAGAAAATTGGATAGCAATACAAGATTTCCATGAAGAAAAAAATTAGTAAGAATGGAAGAATCGAAATTAAAAGGGTTTGGTATTGCACGGGAGTTCGTCAGCTACTGGCCATTATTTTAGACAGAGTTGACTGGATTATGCAGAGGAAAGATGCACTACCATTTCTCCAGCAAATTTACTTATGTTATTAATATTCTTGCACACGGATGTAACTCTTTGGTAAGGCTTTGAAAGTGGATAGTCTAATTCTTTCTCTTCTAAAATGCCGATCTGTCCTGTACTAAGCCGGATAGTATTTATTGCCAATTAATCCGAGTATATGATCGGTGAAGATTTTACGATGGCAGTCTAGTGATAATTTTTATTCGATTCCTGGCGGACAAAGATGAATTAATAATCGAAATTTTAGGACTTTAGATAATAAAAGTGAGCAAGACAATAAAGCCGTTGTACTTTAAGGACATTTTCATGGTCTTTTCCTTCCAATTTTTACAGAAACCAAAGATCAGTCAGTTGCTGACAATTTTCTGAGGACAATAATACTATAAATTTTGACCAAATCCTACTTACTTTGCGGACTCTTTCCTTTCAAGTAACTGCAATATAAAGAATTTTGCAGGACTTCAAGTGCATTCATTCACTAACTTAAAGACGGTTGTTAGGAAGTGAAAAGAGCAAGAGTACGTTTATAAATTCATTTTTAGGCCAAAACCACCGTTTTGATGCGCGTTCAGGAGAATTCTATGGAAACCCTTTCTTAAGAACACACCAAAAAGAATTTAAAACTCGATTTTGCGTGCAGCTACTGAATTTTGAATACCAAAAGGTAGATTTTTGCTTGACGATTAAGTAATGAAAGTACTCTATGATGCAGTAGATGGTCGTATGGTGGTCATTCAACCCTTCAAGTACGCATCATTTTCCCCGACTCTCCAAAAATATTCAGGAAAAAAAGACATCTCTGCAAGTTTCATACATTGATTTACCGGGAACCAGTCAGATAAAAATAAGTATGGTAAGTAATCTAAATTACGTAACAGAAAACCCCTAGGTAATGATCTGGTCAAAGCCACTTCCCCAAAACATCACTTGACCAACTTGATTTGGAGGAAAAGATTTGCTTCCTATTTAGTTTAATTTTAATTTTTGGTTTTGTTTTGTTTTGTTTTGTTTTGTGTGTGTCTTTGTGGGAGGGGGGGGGGGCGGTGTGCACGCGTATGTCTTGTATTTTGTTGTTGGTTATTTAATCTCTCTGTTGACCCCATTGTAAAAATTCATTTTCACATTTACTGTGCGATAACTGTGGACGCGTCTTATAGCAAGTCATTGTAATATACAGCATGTCCCAGATAAAAGGAAACCGGATTTCATGGATAATTTCCTTGATGAGATATACATGTTTGTAAAACTGTGCTTCTCTTCTTTCATTTGATGTATAACTTATTGTTTATGTTTCATGCATGATTGAATTAAAACAATGGAAAGTGGAGGTACCAAAATTTCATTTGCAAGCACAAATAGTAACTTTGAGTTAGTTTTTAGGTTAGTAAACTTAATCATTTTGGAAAACGAAACACATTACGTAAGAATTCATAATTTTCTCTTTTATATATAAGGATACCTCATATGTAAAAAAATGAATGAGGTATGCTTGAAAACAAGTAGGATGAAAAGTTGCTTAATTTCTCCCAAATGAGTCGATAGTCGAGTAGGAAGCCATTCAGCTTTCCTGGTCTAGCAGCTGACAATGGACCTAACGCTTGAGTGAATTTACACAAACATTGAGAATGAAAAGAAACTTTATAGATGGTGGTGAATTGTCACTTGCCCTAATCCCACTTTGTCTAACGCCCATCTGGTCTCATGCCACATCGTCGTTTCGTCTACAACCAACCACTTTGTCTAATAACCATTTAGTTTAATTGCCACTTAACACATTTACGATTTCGTCTAATTTCCAGATAGGCTGTGCCATTTCATCTTATACTCACTTAGTCTAACACCACTTAGTTTATCTGATAAGACGATCTGGTAATAGACCAAATGGTTATTAGACAAAAGTGAGGAAGAACTAAGTAGACCAAGTGAAATTGATTGTAGACAGAATGGGTTTTTGGCATAGTAGTTTTGGACGATCTGGGAAATAAGACCTACTGGTATTAGACCAAGCGACTAAAAAAAAAACACACACAAAAAAAAACAATAACAAAAAACAGATGGTTTGGGTATAAAAAGACCGAAACTTATTGAAGCAAAGCGTCATTAGCTTGACAACGATGCAGCTGACCACAGACATGACATATGAAAGGGTGATTATCATAACTGAATGGACTCACGTAATGGCCTTGCGCAATTTTTTTTCCGGGGGGGGGGGGGGGGCAAGAATAGTTAAAATGTTCGAAGTCACATTAAATGGGGGAGCGAAGCGTCTGAAATTGTCACGAGGGTGCCTTTTCATTTAGGGGAATTGAAATTGAAGGATTTGGTGCACACTTTTTTGTGGAAATTTTATAACTTCAGTACAGCCATGGCTCACTCTGGGAGCGTTCAACATCCTTCCATGAGAGAATGCCAAGTTCCTGCAAAGTCTACATTATGAAAAAAAAAAAAAAAACATTAGAAAGTACCAGCATGATCTAGGAAAGGACAAACCTCATGATGTCAAAAAAGGCTGAATTGGTCGAAGAAGAACTACCAGATCGGAGGAGAATGTGGCACAAGTACGAGGTACAGAAGTAATGATGTTTTGCTTAATTTCCAGCCTTTTTGTACACCCCAACCGTCGCTAATGTTTCGCTTCATTCTCAGTGCTCGTGTAAATTCACTCAAGCATTGAGTCCATTGTCAGCTCCTAGGTCAGGAAAGCTGATTGGCTTCTTACTCAACTTTCTACTCATTTGGGAGAAGTCAAGCATCTTTGTAGAGAAGCAGAGCTTTTCATATATGTATATCTCATCAAAGAAATAATACGATAGAGAACTTCTGTGATGAAATCCGGTTCCTTTACTTGGGACACACTGTATATCCAGATAAAGTTATAAAATTCCAGTATCTCTTTATCAAATTGAAAGTTAAATACTGCTCTGAACACCGAACATCATGAAAACACAAAGTAAAATATTTCTAGGTGATTTGCACCCATGATCTGCATCCGTTAAGGTTTCATATCTTTTAAGTTTTAACATTCAAATCAAATTTCTCAGCAGTTTCTATGGCCTTTGGTTGTTGCCTGGAGTATGTTCACCGGTAAGACAAACTGTTACAACTTATCCATCCTTCCTTACTCTGTTACCTGGGAATGTATACCGGGGGTGGTTTGTGTAGTGAGGGGGCTGGCATATGGACTGCGACTGTTTTATGCGATCGGGTAGCCAACTGAGACCAAGGCCCCGCTGCATAAAACCTATCCTTGATAGTAACTTTGGCAGCAATGGTAACTTTCATGGAAACTAGAATTTTATTGGCTGTTTAGTAATATTACCATGGTAGTTACCATTGATGGGGGAGTTACCATTAATGATAAGTTTGGTGCAGTGGGGCCCTGGAGTAGATTATTTGCAAAGGTTCGGTATCACACGGAGATTTTTATATTTCTGTTTTTGTTTTTCATTATCGTGTTCACCCTTAAAATGCCCCCCCCCCCAGCCATATATCGCTGGTGCCCCCTGAAAATTCCCTGGCGCCACCCATGTTAGTATTGGTAAAACAATAACAATAATATTCATGAAAACAATAATGATGACGATGATATTTGACCATTTGAGCAGTTGAGGAATTTATATGCCAAAACAGATAAACGCCATTTTAGAAAAAAATAAGGTAAGGGCACCACCATGTAGTACAAAATAATACCTTTTGAAGGATATATTGGTCATGACATATAAATGTATACTGTTGAAGGTATAGTCAAAAGTAGGAAATATTCGGACTATACCTTCAACAGTATAGTCAAAAGTAGGAAATATTTTCTTAGTATTTTCACTGTTTTCCTTGTTCTTCAATTGCAATATCTCAATTTGAAAATTGGATATATCCGTCTTTGCATTCAAACTCTTCATGTTATGATTTTCATTATGGCCATTATTACCATGATCATTATTATTGTTATCACTTTTATTATAATTATCACTATCACTATAATAATTAATTCTATTATCATTAGTGTGGTGGTGGTATTATCATCATCATCATTATTATTGTTATTAACATTATTATTATTATTATTATTATTATTACTATTAATATTATTATCATTATTATCATTGTTGTTCATTATCATTATCATTATAATAATTGACGGTAAATATTCGTATCATTATCACTTATACCGTGCTTTATTTTTCAATGACAATGAGTGCATGCAGTAAGAAATATTATTTCGCCATTCTGATTGCAGTACTGGAAATCGTGCAGTCTTTAACATGCTGTACATCTACCGAAGAAATGTGTCCCAAGTTTAGACTACAGGACGGTACCCTACTGCCAGGAGTCCCATCCAACAAAACATCGGAAAATCTTTTCGGAAAATCAGGAAATGGTATTCTTTGGAATCGGACAGAGATTTCTTATTGTGTGCCACCCTCTCTGCTAGGTAATATTTTTGATGAAGTTATGGAAATCAGGAAAGTTAAAGTGTACACGTAACCTAGAAGAATATTTGGGTGAAAATTTAATGCATTATTTCTTCTTCTACAAAAAAACCAAATATTTTCTTTGTTTTCCCCATAATACACTACCTTACGAATTCTACTTTTATTTGAATTACAGTGCTTAATGCTACCATGTCATAATATATACTACTAGAATCATAAATGACCCTTTTACTTGTCTCTGTCCTTTCAAAACAATCCATGAAGACCTATAATTGAAGAGTTTATTTCAACTTTCAGTGATTTGAAGTAAATCAAGCATTTTGAAAAACCTATTTTTCCTTCATTCGAAAGGGTTTTTTTCCGCATTTGGAAGTAGTAGCATAAGACAACTAAAGAAATATAACGAACAAAATCCCGCACTTTTTTTTAAATTCCTAGTATTTTATAAATTTCAGTGATGCGAAAAAAAAAAGACTCCAAAAGGAGCAGAATTCGCAAAAATAAAGTATATTTATTGTAATGTCCAAGTCATGCAGGATATCTTTTATTCTCATTAGCTAGATGACTTATGTTGACACTTGCTACTGTCAAAAGGTTGCGTGTTTCGAGGAAGGAAAACGGTTTAAATAAACATCCTTGATTTCCATTTAGTAGATTTAGCGCCTTTTGGAAATAAACGAATTGGGATTCAGTGTCTTTTAAAATGAATGTATTTTCTACATTTTTTCTACTTTCCTGATTTTTTTTCCAAATGAGTCATATTGAAGCGCATATTGAACAAGCATCCAGTCCTACGCAAATAACTTGGTTTCTGAGAAAAATTGATTTAGCGTCTTTTGGAAATAAGCTCTGCAATCGTTTTCCATTGTTTTCATTAACAGCCGAAACGATATTGAAAATTGATGAATACCAGAATTCCGGCATCTATCTTGGTCATGTATACTTAGCATACAACAGTACAGATTTTGTCATCAGCCTAACCAGACTTCATATAGAGAATGCCGACAACATTTCTGCATTTACCTTTGATAGCAACACCGATACTTTATACTGGTCGGACAGCCTCAGAGGGAGACTATACAGTTCCCGTTTCCAAGGCGGTAACTTGTACAAGATAGAACTCGTGGCCAACGATCTTTACGGTATATTACAATTTTATCTCCCTGCACCCCGAATAATAACTTCGACCGTAAAGGAGTGTTTAGATATGACTCGACACCCCCCCCCCCCCCACCCCTTCCCGCGATAACCCCCAAGACATTCTTAGTGTACAATTGAATGGGATATGAGGCGGCCCAAAAAAAAAGAGGGCAGGATGCTTTCTATTTTGCAAAGCTGCAAAACGCTGTGGACCAATCAAATTTATTCTTTAAAAATTTTAGCGCAAAATACGTTGTCAAGAGTTTGCGCAAATTTTGGCAAAAATCTTTATTAACATTATCATTTTGAGAGTTGACGCCTTGCTTCTGCGCGTTCAATAACATATTAATGTGGGGTGGTTTGTCGCACCATACCTGAACACTAAAAATGTCGCGGGGATTTGTCGCGTTATGTCTTCACAAGCCTTATGAGCTTTTGCATGTTTGTAAACCACCCGTGGCGTAGTATCCTTGCAGACGTTGGCCTCAAGAGGGCGAAACGTCGCTACGAATGGATCACAGGTAACTACGACGCGTCGTAGTTACCTGTGATCCATTCACATTTCAGAATGTTAACAGCTTTTTAGGCTGTGGATATACGGGGGGGGGGGGGGAGGGGGTACATATCTTTCGAAAGATGCATGTGTGCATTTTTTAGATTACACGTACAATTTATCATTATTTGCTATTTTGTTTCATAACCCGTCGCGGAGCCCCATCTTGTTATAGTTTAGTTCACCGAAAATATTCACCACCCCCCGATGTACGTTCTATTTCAAAGGGAATGCAATACAAGGCTATATCTTTTTACTATAGATCCTTTCAATTTAATTCGAAAATACATTTGTCTGTAATTTCAGATTCCATTTCACGAAATTTAGGTTTATTGCTCTGTGTGGTTTAGCCTCTGCTATTAATTTTAAGTAGTGATATAATTGTTTTAACTATTTAAGAGCCAAGCAAGGGATTGTCCCGTACATTTCCCATGAGGGAAAGATACTGTAGGTGTTAGGATTATGTAAAAATGGTACTCTACAATATGAATTCATTCATGACACCTAAAGTGTCGTTATGCATCTAATCAAGCCCGAATTATAATGGTACATTGTGCTCCTGTTTTGTTTTGAAAAAAAAAAACCTTTCGCTATAGTTTCTGTATAAGGTTTTGTGCCGATCGACACATGTTACAAAGCCAAGAACGTGCCGTTCGGCTAAGAAAGCAATCTAAGTGTTAATGACACTGAAATAATCTCCTTCATTGGCATTGTTCCATCGTTTTCGATATATGTCATTAATGAGTGTGAAATATTCTCATTAATTTCAAATGTCAAATTTCAATGTTTTAATTAATGATTTTAATCCATCATGGAAGTAAACTTAGCTGGAGGGTTCCTCCTCCAATCAAACATTTTTTTTTTTTTTTTTTTTTGTCTGACTACCTAGAGGAACTTTACATAAATTCTGTTTTCTTCACTCCTGTTATATTGTCTTTATTTGAATTACTCTCTTAAAGGAGAGTGAACGCGTTCACTCTGTTAGGGGTGAATTTCAGAAGAGTGTGCATTTAGAGTGAATTAAGAGTGAATTAAGAGTAAAAATTGGGATATTCACTCTTTGAGGGGTGACCTCAGTGATCACTCAGAAGTTTTGAGTGATCATTGAGGTCACGCTCAAAAGAGTGAATGAAGAGTGAATATCAAAACTCTTACTCTTAATTCACTCTCTTCTAAAATTCACCCCAAACAGATTGAACGCGTTCAATCTTTTTAAAAGAGAGTATGTAAAAAGCCTATATTATGGTGAATAACCCTCGAGTAGTTTCAAATCAAAGCTACACCCTATATGACTAAAAAAATTAAATTACCATTTAAAAGAGCTGCCAAGCGACATTTCTAAAAAAAAAAAAAATAAAATAAATCAAAAAGGAGGTTGACCCAATTCTTTTGTATGTAAAAGAGGAATCTTTAATCAAAATATATATAACCTTTGTGACAAATAAAAACAAAGATTAACTCATTTGTTTTTTTGAATGTGATTCTGTTCGAAATTCTGGAACGATCCGTCCAGTTGGCTTATTTCTGAAAAGATTCGACTTGTTTTAGATTATCACGTATAGAAGTTTGTTTTGGAACATTAAGAAAAGAATACTTTTATTTGATGAAGACTAAATGGCAAATACTTCATTTTTTCATCTAAATGTCATATCTCCGTCCCTTTGAATCTTTTCTATTTTCTTTAATACAACTAGAAAAAAACAACCGGAACGCATAATATCAACATAAGAAAAAGTGGAAAACTTTCTGTGACCTTACATAGTGTACACTGGAGATCTTATGTTATTTTATAACATAACATTTTATAATGTGTTCTATTTCATTCAACCTTGCCTTTGTGACATTGAAGAGTTCTATTTATTTATGTTAAGATTACATTTTGTGATAACATAAATTGCAAGTAAATCTCAATGATAAAAGAATAGTAGGTTGACGCTTTGAACAATTTCATACTTCTTCATTGGAGTTCATATAATTATCATGTACAAAAAATATAAAATGCAGAATGATACGCAGCTTTATGTTTCTTTCACGAAATCGTGTAATTTTGACCCTACCACTAAAATTTTGCGTTGTATACAAGCAATCTCAAATGAATAGTCTTACACTTAAAAGTATAGTAAAACAGAGTTCCTTCACATTTCTTCACGTTTTCGAGAAATAACACCAATTCAGAACTTAGGTCTTGATGGACCATTAATACTTGCCAGCAGATCTTGTAGAAAGTTAGGATTGATCTTTGACTCACGGATGACAGAGAATTTTAAAGCTCATAAATATCGCACTGCCTCGTACGCTTTATACAGAATTGAAAACATTCGCAACTACTTGGATAAAATAACTACTGAAAAAGTAGTCCATGCATTTGTTCTCTGCCACACTGATTTCTGCAACAGCCTAATTTTGGTTTACCACAACGACAAATCAGAAAACCACAGACTATCCAAAACTAAACCTTCAAGATTAGTTACTCAAACTCGAAAATATGAATCAATTACCCCTGTCCTACAAAACTTCCATTGGCTTCCTGTCCATTCCCGTATTCTGTTTAAACTATTAGTTTTTGCATAATTATGAATGCTTCCATGAGATAGCCCTATCTTATTGAACTTAATTGTTAACTTTATATCGACCCACTCGTACTCTAAGATCAAGCACAAGGAGTTTGTTTGCTGTTCCTCCCGTTGTAACCAAAACCATATGGTGAGCGCTCTTTTGCACATGCTTCTTCCGTCCTATGGAATGCACTTCCGAATTCTCTGAGAAATATTCATGATTTAGATAAGTTTAAGACTTCTCTGAAAAAGCATTTGCTCAACATGCTCAACGTGTATTTGTTTCACATGAACTCAGTGCCCATTATTATCCCCTCACTTTCTAATTTCATTTCCTCATTTTCATTTCTGTTGTTTCATATAAGTGCATAGGGACATGCTAAGCTACATGTATGTGTTATGCCCTATAAATGAAGTGAACATTATCATTATTATCATTATCATTATTATTATCATTATTATTATTATTATTATTATTATTATTATTATTATTATTATAATTATGCTGGATTCTAACCTTGTTTATGTCACATTTACGTGATCGAGCTACTCACTGTGCTATTGTCCCTGATATTAAAATTCGTGATTGTATAGTTTGGTAACGCATCGCAAAATCAAAAGAGAAAAACGATACAAGAAAGCTGGAATCTGAAAATGATAGTAAGTTAAGGTTCCAAAGATAATCTTCCGCATTTTAGTTGTCAGTTTAATTTTGATCTCCTTTCCCCTCTTAACTTTCAGATATCAAGCATTTAGAATTCTACGAGGCGAACCGAACTCGGCGTTTATATATGTCTACTGGCTGGAATATGAAGGTCATTGATTTGAACGAAGAAGGGATTCATGCCAAAAACGTATGCCCTCCATGTGACTCTTTCAGAGATGAAATAAAAGGCTTCACTGTGCAACCATATACCGGGTAAGCTGGTAGTTACAGGGTAAGGTCCCTCCCGTGATAGTTCCAACCCGTTCCAACCAGGGTGGTTGTTTCACAAAGACTAAGACTGACTGAACTTGCATTTAAATGCAGCTGCACGTAATCAATGATTTAAAGCAAAAACAAACGTGTATAAAATTGCTTCTTAGAAGCACAAAGAAGACTGGAAAACTATTCAAAGGGAGAAATCCAGAGTTTATTCAAGCATAAACAAATTAAAGTTACATTATGAACCTTGCTAACTTTCAAAAGTGGCCATTTTATGTTCTGACTGAGATCACTGAAGCATGACATGACGACTCTCCATATTTTTCACAAAAAGAGTAGCTAAGAAGATTAGCTACAGGGTCGTATTATTAGATTTTTTTTACCTCCTCCTGGTTAAGAAATAATCGCGATTTGTTTTAGGGGGGGGGGGGACTTATTTTCTGTGCACAGCTTATATATACAGTGTGTATAATAAAAACGTTACACTTTCGAAAAAAAAAATTATATTTCAAAATATTTCGAAGAGTTTATCATGGTAGCCCAGTGGGCTCATCCATCAAGTGCTACTCACAAAGCAAATCTTGATTCATGCCTGGCCGAACATTTACTATTTTTGTTCAGAGACTATTAAACCAGGAGTCTAAATACATGTAAGTACTCCCATTCAAAGAAATTGCTTTTTGCCACAGAGTTGCCGGACTGCCTGACAGGTTGACTGACTGATCGATTGTTTGGGATTATATTTACCAGTAATTTTAACAACTAGTGATTGACTGGCTGTTGATTAAAATTTAATGATCAACTTATTGACCGACTGACTGAATAGTTGAATGATCTATTGTTAGCGCATTTTATCAATATTTTGATCAATCAATTGATTGATAAGGTTGTTGATGAAATGATTACTTTATTGACTGGTTGATTGACTGACTGACAGGCTGAATGGTTGGATGACTGACTGATGCATTGACTGATTGATCTATCAGTTGCTCCTTATCATAGAAAAGAGGATCTATAAAACAAGCAATCTGAATAAGTACTCCTATTCAAACAAATTTCTCTTTTGAATGAAATTATGATAAAATTTTCATAGTCTGGGAAGCTTGAATCAATTTTCTATCACAATTTTTATGATTTCACTGCTTAATATGCATGGATGAGAACTAATGTGCAAAATTACATCAAGATCTTTAACATGTTTAAAGCACACAATTCACAACTCACAGACACATCAAATCTACATGTCAGTCATTCAGTCAAGGATAAAAGTACGAGATTAATCACTCTTCAGATCATTCAATCGTTCATTTAATCAATTTAAAAATCAATCAACAATCAGCCCATCTATACTGATAGATCAATCAGTCTATGCATCAGTCGGTCATCCAACCATTAATCCAACTAGTCAATCAACCAGTCGATCAATAAGGTAATCATAATCAACTGCCAATCAATCAATTAACTGATCAAATTATTGACAAATAAAATGCCAAAACAATCGATCAGTCAGTCAACCTGTCAGACAGTCGGGCAACAGTGTGGCAAAGAGCAATTTCCTTGAATTGGACTTCTTGTTTAGACTGCTGGGGTGGTATTCTGAGACTGTTTTAACTCTGTTTCAAGTCTGTTTTAGCAAATCGGTATTCTGAACACCGTTTTATCTCTGTTTTAACTTTTGTTTTAAGTTTTGTTTTATCTTTCTAACCGTGCATCTTACCTTGCATGCCTAGCGCAAGTCGTGCGCAAGCGCGTAAAATTACCATATGTAATAACACGGTATTCTGAAGACCGTTTTATCTCCTGTTTTAACTCTTTCCGCTTGACATTTCATGCTCATGAGATAAAACAGGGTGGGAGGTGTTTTAACTTTGCATGCGGTAGGTCATGACGGCAATTTTTCTCGCTCATAAATGTTTTTGGTTGGAATGAGGGGGATAACGAGATCCAGAAAACCTTGCTTTTATTCCCGAAACAACATTTCGAAAGAATTTTTGCCTCGGGTGGAGAAATTTAGCAACTGTCTGCGATAATATGAGAGATGATTTGCTCAACTAATTCTGTCACATCATCACATCTGAATTCAATCAAGAAACTAAGCGCAAACTAATGCGCTCATTACAACGCGAATATATAAGTTCACGCGTTTCACGCACCCCTTCCCCAGGGAGTGATCTTATTGGTTGAGTCAGCTTAGACTCATCTCTAACGACTTTCCCCATTGGATAATATCTTTGTGGTGGGTGTGGCTTTTATGACTTACAACACCGTTAAAACGGTTCTCAGAATACCGTTTAAAGACTGTTTTAGCGGTGTTGTAAATCAATGACTTAAAACAAAAGTTATAACAGAACTTAAAACACAGTTAAAACGGTGTTCAGAATACCACCCCTGGTTTAATTGTCCCTCTTCTTTCGATTTGGCGCAAGTCATTTTTCTACTCAGAGCAAAAACAGCCAGTGTTCGCCCAAGCGTGAATGAAAATTTGTTTTGTGAGTAGCACTTGATAGATGAGCCTACTGGGCATCTATCAACACGATAAATCCTTCGAAATATTTTGAAATATAGTTTTTATAAGTTTTTCAAAAGTGTAAAGTTTTTATTGATACACCCTGTACAGTGGAAGAATGAACAAGACGCTGGCGGTCACTTATAGTTCGTTAGTGAAGTATAGTGAAATAAATAACTACAAGGTGGTCGTAGCTTCTGTAATATCTTCCTTTATTTCTGGTCAAGTTTACAATCGACAAAGATCTTTATCATACTTTGTAAAAAAACAAAAAACAAACAAACATAATCACAAAAATTATGGCTAGCACTTCCCCGACTTTGTGTATAAAATTCATGCATATAATTCTTAATTACTTATTATTAATTATTAGTTATTAATTATTAGTATAATCAATATCATTATTATTATTAGTAACTGTACTACTGCCACTACTTTTAGTACTACTACTGCCATTATTATCATTATTATTACTATTGTTATCATTATTGTTATTATTATCATTTTTGTTATCATTATCATTATTATTATCATTACTATTATTGGTATTATTATTATTTTTATTATTATTTTTATTATTATTATTATTATTATTATTATTATCATTATTATTATTATCATCACCATCATTTTATTATTTTCACTGTTTTTATTATCATCATTGCACGTTTTCATATTTGTAAGATAGATGAGTGTGTGAGGATATACTTTCATGTCTGTATGTTTATTACTAAAGAACTAAAGAAGTAATTAGACATTGTCGTGGTACTCGATGATATGTATGAAATTCATATACAAAGTCATAGGTAAGCGCGAACCATCATTTAGTGATTCTGTGTTTTATAAAGTCCTGATGAAAACTATACCAGAAATAGAGGAGGATACAGACCATCTTTGTACACACCTCAAAAAAAGTAACTAACTACTTTGTCTTTTGACTATAGCTCAAATATGGTGTGTGTTGGTGCATTAACAGAAAAATGCACTATTTATTGCAGTAAATCGACCCGCGACGTTATTATGTACGACATTTTAAAGAGTCTTCCTTTCTTGATTTCATTACTTGCCTCTCTCGATCACATCACAAGTGCGCAGCTAAACCAATGGTAACAATCAGTACGCGCCAGGTGCTTCTGATCATGCGCAGTCAGTCCCATACACTTTTGTACGCTCCTATCCATGCAAAAAATGTGGTTATACTAGTGCAAAAGGATGCCCAGGTTGTCTAAAAATGAGAGATGACATCTTGCCGGACAGACAACCTAGGCATCCTTTTGAGCGCTGACACTTTTTCTTGCATCGATCGTACACTATAACTTTGATTTTTGCATGGTTAGGCCCGTACAAAAGTGTATGGGACTGACTGCACATCTAAAGCACCTTGTGCGTACTTGTTACCGTACCACTGTTTTAGCTGCGCACTTGTGATGTTGAGCTAGAGAGGCAAGTAATGAAATCAAGAAAGGAAGACTCTCTAAAATGTCGTACAGATCTAACGTCAGGGGTCTATTTACTATAATAAATAGTGTATGTTCTATTGATGCACAATTGAACTCCAAGTAGTAAATCATCCTTCTTGCAGGTCTATGTTACCTCGGCCTTCGGCCTCGGTAAAACAAAACTTCACTCGAGATAGTTTAGTATTTGTCGTGCACATAATCCAGTATAGTGCATGATAGACCATGCGCTATTTATAACACAAACACACGCCCATATATATGGGTATATATATATACAGTGCGTCCCCCACAAAAACTTTACACTTTTGAAATGGCCGCTAAATGAAAAATACATGATTCTGGAAGAAAAGGTTTATATATATGGATAGCCCATGGACTCAACTTTCATATGAGACCAAAAAGCCCGAAAATAATTCATGCTTGGGTGAGCACTGCTCACTTTTGTAAATGGTATGAAAATTAAGTTGCGCAGGAATTGCGCCTTCCAATTTGTGAGAGGTAAATCCTTTGGAGGTTACAAAATTGAGGGTGATATGATAAATTTATGATCAGTTGCAGTCAGTTTAAGTTTGCTCAGTGAATCTTATAGTTTATTAAATCAAAATTTTATGCATGAGTGAACAGGAATACCATTCATTATTGTAGCATTGTACCTTTCCCTGGTAGACTCAGTGGTGTGTTTAGGGGAGTCAGGATTGGGTGATGGTACATGGTGCAGGGGAGGTGAGATGTAAGGTAGGACTTTGTTGGGTAGATGGGATAAGGGTTAAGAGGACATGCATGCTTCTCCCCCCCCCCCCCTCTCTCTCTCTCTCTCTCTCTTCCTGGGTGTGCTTGTGCATATCTTGACAATTCACATTCGTTGGTCTCCTCTCCAAAATATCCCGACCACATTTCCCTATCCCAAATTCTACCTGCATTTCCAAAATTGGACTGGGACTGGTATCACCCATTGATACCCGAAGTCAATCGCATTCTATCGGTCAGTCAATCAATACCGTAAGTTAGACAATCAATATTTAGGTATCATTCAACTAATCAACGTATCAGTCAATCAATTAATCAATCAAGCATTCAATCACCATTCAGCTGATTCAATCAATGAATTTTTCAATTAATCAATCATAATTAATCAATAACTCAGTCAATCACTCAATCAAAGTTTATCCAACCAACCAGTCATTTTAGCAGTTGAGTTTCGGACAAGAAGAACGGTACAGTGTAACACAAATTGGTAAAATGAACATGTCAGTCGTTGTTTTCAGTTGATTTTCATTCATTTCAATTTTACAACTGTTTCATCCATCTTGTAAGAGAGAAAAGGGGGAAAATAAATGATAATGGAAACTAAAAATCAAATTTGCTAGTTCAGTGGTCCACATGTCCACCTCCTCCTTCAATGCACAATCTTGCTCTCTTCATAAGGGATAAGGGAAGGTGGTTTGGATATTTTGGAGTGGAGACCAAAGAATGTGAATTGTCAAGATATGTACTAGCACACAGGAAGCAAGAGAGATAGAGAGAGAGAGAGAGAGAGGGGGGGGGGGGGGAGTGGCATACTGTCCTCTTGACCCTTATCCCATCTACCTAACAAAGTCTTACCCTATCTCACCTCCCCTGCAACATGTACCATCACCCAATCCTGACTCCCATGAACACACCACTGAGTCTACCACGGAAAGGTACAATGCTACAATAATGAATGCAATTCCCATTCACTCATGCATACAAAAATTTGATTTAATAAACCATAAAATTCACTCAGCAAACCTAAACTGATTGCAACTGATCATGAATTCATCATATCATCCTCAATTCTGTAACTTCCAAAGGACTCATCTCTCACAAATTGAAAGGTGCAATTCCTGGTCTCATATGAATGTTGAGTCCATGAGCTATCCATACATATAAACCTTTTCTTCCAGAACCATGCATTTTTCATTTGGCGGCCATTTGAAAAGTGTAAAGTTTTTTTGGGGGACGCACGGTATATATATATATATATATATATATATATATACGGTATATTGTAGCCGAACGGCCCTTTTATTTCTCAGGCCCCGAGCCCGTTTGACCGAAATATACAGTCAGTTGATGCAGATGATCAAATTCAGATTTATAGGTACTTCACAATGCACAATGACCATGCTTACTCTCACGACCATGTCACCTTCTATAAGACCACACGACCATGTCACTTTCTGTAAGACCGCACGAACATGTCACTTGCTCCAAAGACCGCACGATCACTTTCCCCGAGACCGCACGACCATGTCACTTTTCCCAAGACCACACGACCATGTCTCCTTTTTCTCTCTATCTCAGGACCGCACGACCATGTGTCAACTTTTCAAGACCGCATGACCATGTACCAATTCTTCAGGACCGCACGACCATGTATGGTTTTCTTTCCCTTGGTTTATAAACGAAGACCATGCATGGTTCTCACCTTTTCACACTTCTTACTTCAAATTCTCCACGACCACGCGACAATGCTTCACTTTTCGTTTTAGACGACCGAAATGAGGAATCAGCGAGCTTTTATTTACGGTTTTGGTAATTTACTTCTGCATTGCTCACTTTCTTTCAGGTTCTATAGCTACATGTTTTTTTTTTTTCAAAATTCAGCAGCAAAGATTTTCGTCTGGTTTATTTAACAAATAAGATTGGCAGATCAGAGTGCTGTGGCGAGATCTGCCATATGATTTACATATCTTTAAATGGTAACTCAAAATTCTGGCAACACAATTTCATTTTGTACTTACACAACTTAACTTCAAAACCGTTTTATAAAAGAAAACTCATCCACATAACAACTTTCAAAATCACTAGAGGGCTAATTTTCTTTCAGTAAAAAAGAAAAATAAGTAATCTATTCTTTGGTAAACAAAACAACATAAAACTGTAACTTTGCTGGCCCCAGCAACGTTTTATAACCTAAAAACAAGCAGTGACTCTAGTTTTTTAGTGAATCGATTATAAAATTTACTCGAACTGCTATCTACGATTAAATATTCTTTCTGATTGGTTCAAAATAACAATTTTGTCACTTTTCTGCTCTAAAAACATAATTCTAGGCAAGTACGAAACAATATTTCCTTACAATATATATATATATATATATATATATATATCTATATATATATACTGTATACGAGATCAATTGAAAGAATATTAGCGTAGCATGAATCACAGTTCCCCAGAGCTGGCCTACCATTTTCCGAATTTTTTGCAGGGTTGAAAAAATGTCTCCGCCGGGAATCGAACCCGGGCATTTGAACGCCTATACCTTAACCATTAGACCATGGAGATAGGCCAGTGGTTTCGGCGACTCGAAATTCGCTTAACCGACAGATTGACAAATCTTCAACCTTCACTTATTAATTCCTTTGTTGGTGGCAGATGAGTTTAGAACAATGACCTGCCGCACACCTCAGCTGGATCTTAGCGAATGCTTTGGGATATATGTGTATGTTAGAATAATTAACATTTTGTGATCAAATAACATATACAAAAGCTGGCCCGTAGTCTAGTGGTTAAGGGTTCATAGCCAAAGGCCTGGGTTAGATTCTCGGCGGAGACATTTTTTCAACCTTTGCAAAAAAAAAAAAAATCGAAAAATGTTAGTCCAGCTCTGGGGAACTTTGATTCATGCTACGCTAATATTTTCTCAATTGATCACACATGTATTTATTTCCATGAGAGTTGCCAAAGCTGTTGTATATGTTATTTGATCACAATATATACATAAATTTGTGTTTGTGCGTTTGGTCTTACATCGATTAATTTGTAGGAAACAGAGACCAAAAAATGATGGCCTTTATTCCGTCGTGCTTGCGTGGTACAAAATGCAGTAGGAGAAAACAATGCAGTTCCTCACACATCAGTGAGTGTGAGGATGCGGGCGCGTGCGTGTGTCTGTGCGTGTGTGTTGAAACTGATCTCTTGTTAATTCACAGGCAAATTTTCACTGTTTTGGGGTCCCCCGCTGAAGGAATCGAGCGCATTAGTTACTGTCCAGTTGAAACCTGTGTGAAATACTTCAATCACCTGCAGCTAAAATGTGACTTCGGATCCTGGTGCAAACTTCTAACAGATCGAACAGGTGAATTCTTTTCTTCGATTTTGAAGTGTACCAAGCAGCAAAAGAAATGAAAAGCTAATTTCCCAAAGGCGTTAAATCCACTTTGAGTAATTTTGAGTGAATCAAGGATTTTTATTCAATTTCCACCTCCAAAAGATCAAAATCTTTTCACAGTTGCAAGAACTAGCATTACAGGCATCTAAAAAATTAGAATGAAGAAAAAAATCCTGCATGAGTAGTATTTTTTTTCTTTTAGAATTTTTGGGTATATTTTATCAATGAACTTCAGTGTTGACAAAAAAAAATCCAAAATGCACTAAATCCGTACAAATTAAATTTTTGTTCTACAAGTAGAAAAATATCTACTCATGCATGATTTCTCACATTCTCATTTGTTATATGATTTATGTCACAATTATCACAATTTTTTATGTTTCGAAAAAGGCAAACGGTTGATAACAAAAGTCCTTGATTTACTCAAAGTGAATTTAGCGCCTTCTGGAAATAAACATATTCATTCACCTATTTTCTTGCTACTTTCTTGATTTCTTTTAAATGTTCAAAATGGTGCTTGGGACGATGAGGGTCATAAGAATTACAATTACAGTGATGATTATAGTCATAATTATCACCGTTATCAATATTTGATCTGATTTATTTGATTTATTTATTCACCACTCATGAGTTGGATAGCACTTGTCAGCTAATAGCTATTTTTCAAAGGGGTCCAATATGTTTATGTAATCCTCATTCTTTGATTATCATTATCATTATTAGATAATATGGACTGGCCTTGATAGAGATATTACATATACTGCCCAAATTTAGCTCATATCGCCCGAGGCGGGAGCCGAGGAAGATATGAATCTAATGAGGGCGATATATAAAAGTCATATCTCGAAAAGGCCAGTCCCTATTATCATTATCATCTACAAGACATCTTGAGCAAATCCATGACAAAAAGGAAAGTTTAAAAAAAAAAATATTTTTGTGTTTATTAAGAAATCAATACATCATACAATCATTACAAGCAGATATAAGTAATAGCTTACAAGAACGTCAGATTACAATATTTACAGATGATTAAGAAGATCAGTAAAAAAAAAAAAAAAAAGGAAAAAAGGAAAAAAAAAAGGCAGAATACATGTACATATAAATATTTATAATTATAACAGTTACATGAGCAAGAACTCCCGAAACTGGATTATAGTGATACCAAGATGTCACCCAGACCCAAAATAAAAAGGAGAACAATGCCGTTACAAGCTGTCCAGACAGCAGAAGCACCAGATCACCGACAGAGAGGCCGGAGGAGCGAAGTCGACGTGCGAGACGATCCGCTGTACCCCCCTCCCCATTTCCAAACATACACACGAACTCACACGCACACCCCCCCCCCCCCCACCCCCAACACAACACGCACCCTCGCACCCACCACACACTCCTGCACTCCTATCATTCACGGGCTTGGACAAATCGCCTCTCACTCGACTCCCAACTCCGGCCTCCCAGTCTGAAACCCTGAAGTACGCTCGACAACAGGTCATGTGCGACGTGAATTTCGCATCCCAGGTCCTGAACTTCGCATCCCAGTGCATGAAATTCATGACCCTAGGTGCAAACTTTGCATCCCAAGTCGTGAAATTCACGACCCGCGGTGCGAAATTCAGGACTGGGGTGCAAAGTTCGCGCCACGGGTCCTGAATTTCGCACCGCGGGTCGTGAATTTCACGACTTGGGATGCAAAGTTTGCGCCACGGGTCATGAATTTCGCATCGCGGGTCGTGAATTTCACGACTTGGGATGCGAAGTTCAGGACCTGGGATGCGAAATATAATACAGATACTGTACATTAGTGTAGGTGACATGGGAGTACATGAGACAATACAAAGTCATTACTTAACAAATTACAATAAAAAGAGAAAAAAAGAAATGTTTATGGTTGAAATAGACACATCGTGGCACTAAAGCTCCTTGATCAAACCTAAACATCAAAACGCCATTTCTTGAAATGGATAGATAGTTTGCTTCTTTTTTAGGCCGACAAATATTCCCATTCTTTTTGTTTCTTAACAAATGATTTAAACATAACACAATTGGGGAGCTTATTACTAAACTTGCAAGAATAAATATGGTATTTCAATAGCAAAAACAAACATGAAGCGAATTTATCACTGCATATGCCAAAAAGTTTTACAAAATTAATTACAGTGATGGTGGAGTCCAATTTCTGGGAGATTACAGTCATGAGATCATGCCAAATTGGAGTTACTTTTTCACACTCACAAAATAAATGAACTAGAGTTTCCTCTTTCTTCCACATAAAGTGCAATTAGGCGAGTCTTTCCTCTTAATCTTAGAAAGGAAGTCATTCAGTGCAATAGCTTTATGAACAAGTTTAAAATAAAACGACCTTAATTTAGTATCTAGAGTACAAAAGAAATTAATACAATGAACCTTTTCCCAGTTAATATTAGCAGGTACCGATAATTTATCACTCCAAAAGGCATATCTCTTGGCTGGAACATGAGAGCCAAGTAACACATTATATGCATTCTTAGAAACTTTTAAAAAAAATAATTTAATAGATTAAGGACTATGGTATCATGAACACCAAAAATATCAACATCAAATCCACCATCCACTCTTCTGGAATATTCTTAATTAAAAAAATAAATTTTCTTCTATCTCTGGAGGGATTACCAAAATCTAATACCAGTTCTTCAAAAAGCTTATGGCCAGGGAAAGGTGGATTAAACAAATCGGAGATAGTAAAAATATTCTTATCAAACCAAGATTCATAGCAGAAATTCCGATTTGGATTTTGAATGAATTTACTTGTTAATACATAATGATTGGCATGCACTTAATTCTGAGAATTTGTAACCATAAAATTCCTTAAGCTAGTGACTTCTTCTCTGTATAAATACCATGAACGCAATGAGTTAGCTAAATGCCATTACCCACAGAGTTCAAGACACTCTCTGGAGCATTGCACCTCCACAAAAGAGAAACATCTTGATTGAATTTTTCCAAAAAAGCTACTTCAATACATTTCCAAGGAGCATCAAAATTATCATCAAGAAGATTTTTAACCCAAGTCATCTTCTGGGCAATGGCAAATGTTAAGGGGTAAATCATTTTAAGACCAGCATGTTTATAATCATTACACACAGCTATTCTTTGAACTCTATCTCTGCCCCCATTCCAAATAAACTTGTAAAAGATACTATTCAACTTTTAGAAAAAGGAACGAGGTATTGTAATACAGAAGACTGAGAAAAGGTAAATCAGTTGTGGCAATACAAATATTTTGATTACAGAAATTTTAGCTATTAAAGAAAGATTTCTCATTCGCCAGCAGTTTATGGTATGTTCATATTTTTTTCTCTCTCTCTTTATAATTCAAACAACAGAGTAGACTTAAGTTTAAAGAAAAATTGACTCCTAGACATTTAAATTGAGATGTTTTTCATGAAACACGCTGATTAGTATAAGGGAAATCTTAGCATCCTTTTTTTAACCAATCCAAATTGCTTCAGTTTTATCCAAATTAATTTTACATCCAGAGTATTTACCAAATTAGCTAAAGTATCAAAAAGTTCAGAAAACACACAGAATCGTCTGCAAATAAAGAAGTCTTAGCCTCATAATTATTTTGTAAAGAAATACCTTTGATTTGATCATTTTGACGTGGAAAGAGCCATTATCTCAATAAAAAATAAAAAAAAAGTATAGGGAAATTGGGCAACCCTGAAATATACCTCTTTTCATAGAAATGCGTTCTGTTGAAAATCCGTTATTTAAAACATAGCTTTGACTAGTGGAATATAGCGTTTTAATTGAAATAATAAAATTTTTACCAAAATTAAATTGATTCAAAGTTTGAAAAAGAAAGTTATGAAAAACACTATCAAATGCCTTCTCAATATCAATTAACAAAATTGTACCTGGAATGTCATTAAATTCAATATATTCAATGATATCCAAAATGAAACGAATATTATGACCGATGTTTCTACCCTTCATGAAACGAGACTGGTCAGTATTGATAAGGGTAAGTAAAAAGCGTTTCAAACGATTAGCTAAACATTTGGCTAAAAGTTTGTAATCTGTAGTCAACAGAGTAATAGGCCTATAATTTCTAATGAACAAGGGATCTTTGGTCTTTCTTAGGGAGGAGAATGATAATGCCATTTCTTTGAGATGGTGACATAGAACCATTCTGTAAGGAAAAATTTAAAAAGTTTATCAACATATCACATATATCAGGCCTAAATACTAAATAAAATTCAGCTGGAAGACCATTAAAACCTGAGGTTTTGTTCATTTTCATTGATTTAACTGCTTCATATTTTCGTTTCTGGTGAGAGATGTCTCCAAAAACTTTTTATCATCTTCAGATAATTTAGGGATGGAAATATTAGCAAAAATTGCATCATTAAGAGCATTATCATCTACAACAGTCGAATTATTATCTGGTATTGAATATAATTTAGCATAAAAATCATGTATATTTTTCAAAATCATAGTGGAGTCAGTGATCAGATTATCTTCATTATCCCTAAGTCTATTGATATTCTTCCTTTGCCAAGCTCTATTTTCCAAATTGCAAAAGTATTTACTGCTCCTTTCACCATGCTCACCTTCCTCTAACCATCTAATTCTAAATCTAGTTATTAGACCCTTTGTTTCAAACTCATATATTTTATTCAATTTATCTTCCAGCTCCTCCAATTGTAAGAACAAGGGGTCATCAGATGCAGAGATGTTACTTGATGATAACTGCAATTTAATTCTATCAGTGTCAGCTAATAATTTCCTTTTTGTCTAAATGTCTTTCTTTTTTCTTCCGAGCAGAATATTCTATTCAGACTCCTGTAATGAAGCATTTACAAGAATCCCACAGTATGTTATCATTGCATCTTGATGAATGACTTTAAAACCCTTGATTTTATCTTTTTATCAAATTAACAAATTCAGTATCGTGATATAGATAGGGTGTATTAAGTTTCCAATAACCCTTGCCTTCAAAGGTTGATTATTATCAAATTGAACCAAAACAATGGGATAGTCAGATTGAATTCCAGGCAAAAAATTGGGATTTCTTACAATTATCTAAAAAAAAATATTTGAGACTAAAATAAAATCTAATTTAGATAATGTCCGAGGGGATTTTTGATGTCTAGTATATTTTTTCAAACCAGGATGGAAAGGCCGCCACACATCACACAGACCATATTCTTCCATTAATACAGATAGCATTTCACTGGTTTTTACATTAGAGTGGTGTTCTCTAGATGCCAAGTAATCAAGATCATCAATAACTGCATTAAAATCACCTCCTACTATTAAAAATTCATTATCAAACTTACCAATCTCAGCAAAAACTTCTAATAAAAATCAGGATCATCATTGGTCCGTAAACATTTACTAAAGTAACCGGAAGTTCATTTAATGTAGCATTTATTATCAAAAATCTTCCATTGGGGTCCTTAACAGTAGCATTCACCTTAGTATTTATGGAATTTCTAATAAGAATTACCACAACTCTACTATTTGAGGTAAAACTAGCAAAAAAAGCCAATTCCCCCCTCTTAGATTTCCACAATTTTTCGTCACTTATATCAAAGTGAGTTTCCTGAAGAAATAAAATATCGCTTTTAAGGTATCGCATATAATGAAAAAATCTGTCTCCTTTTAATATATTCCTGCAACCCTCGATAGTTAAAAGAATGTAGTTTTATATACATTGTTTTTCAGAGATACACCTATTCAAATACTTGCCCTTCAAAAAATAAAAAAAAAGACATCATTACACAAGATAACTGTAAAACTGCCTAGAAATTTAAAAAAAAAGAAAAAAAAGAAAAAAAAATAGAGAAATGAACACCAAGAAGTACATTAAGAAAAAAACAAATAGAAGAAACATCAGTGAGCAAGATAGAGAACAGAGCTTCAAATCAAACCCAGCCTTGCTGAGACTCACAAAACCGCAAAACATGAAATAAGCCAATGTCATAAATGTTGCTTTGAGCCAAATATGTAAGACAACATTTCAAAAAAGACAATACTGGCAGTTTTAAATCTATGTACGGCAAAATACCCTTTCTAGAACAAATAACAGCCAAAAAGGTTCCCCCCGAACCAAACAGTCAGTGACTAGGGGCTCATCTCTACCCTACCATCACTAAAGATACTTTCACTGGCTAGGGGATTAAAAACAATACCCCACCTCCAGACAATCAAACAAGAGACTCGATAAGAAACAAAAACTGCAGTCGATATATACACCCTTAGATGACAACAGTTCAAACAAATGAACAACTAAAGAAACAGAGAAAATATATATTGACATTCATAGTACTGAGACTGTATGTTGAAAATTAAGATTTCACTCCATGTCCATCATCTTAAAAAAGAAAGAAGAAGAAAACAAAAATCCACCCCAAAGTCTGGCTGAGGAGATTTAAATAACTTGTAAAATTCACGACTTTACCAAACTAAGATTATATTGTCAGGTATATATAAAAGTCTCCAGTATTTCTTTAAAATTAATGGAGTCACCAGTATCTCTCTAAAATACTCCAAGCTCTGATATTCTCTAATCTTAATATTGAAGGTAAAAACAGTCTTTGGGAAAATACTTTACTTTTTAGATACTATGAATCATCATGCTCTCTCACCTTTGTACGCAAGACACTCAGTTTTTTTATCTAGTAATGACTGCATACGCAAGTCCAAGCGTTTCTCGAAATCGGCGAAGAACGATGAGAACCACTGCGGGGGACCACCCGCGGACAGGTCGCCGGGTTGAGAGGGTGAAAGATCAAGAGCCCGCCTGGCTGCAGGCTCGACCGTGAGCATCCCCATATCCATGGTTTTGTCTCTGACGACAACTTCGGCAGGGCCAGAGTTGAGTACAGTACTGGGAGTGTCCAACAATTTAGGTTTCTTGTTGAGCGGAGACGATGAATCTTTTTCACTTAATTTGTGAAAAGGATCCATATCGATGATGAAGTAGATATACCAGAATAGTCTATAATACGAAAGGTACAAACTCCGTGGGTCGAATCTCTCTATTTTTTTATCACTAAAGTTAGTATTTGGCTCTAAAGCGAGAGAGCAAAAGTCACACAATCACAACACGTGGGCGGCCATATTCCTCCTCCAACAAAAATGAAAGTCAGTTATACATGTACTTACCATACCTTCTGTTTTTTTTTTTTGTGTGTGTGTGGTTTTTTTTTCTTGACTTCATTCCCAGTGATTTTCACATCGCGCAGTATATGCAAATTTCATCGCACTTGATCGCGCATTCGATTTGAATGTTTGCGCATGCTCGAAATTTCTTGTACGCAAAAAAGTGTGATATAGGAAATATGGACCTGGCTTTGTGGTAGATATGGACTTTTGAGTAGATACAATTTTAAAAATGACCTGCTCAGATGTCTTGTATAGATAATAATGATTATTATCATTACTATATACTAATCATTGTCATTTTCAATATTATTATTTGTATTACTGTTGTTATTATTGTTATTGTTATTGTTATTATTATCATTATTATTATCATCATTGTTGTTATTGTTATTATTATCACCATAATCATCATCACCATGACAATTATTTTCTGTACGCTATTCTGTTTATTTTACCGGACAGGGAATATTCTATACGGAAGCAATTTCGGTGGAATAACAGTGGTCGACCTAAAGACTTTTACCTATTACTCTGTAGTGGTAACTGAGCCAACTGAACTCATTCGTAGTTTTGATATCATTCAGGAATCCGTCATTTTGTTCTCAGTGGCCGAAAGATCAGGAGTGTACGACATCAGGCAAAAAGAACGACGTTGGGCAAGGTTCGTTAGCGCGGTGAAAGGAAACGAACTACCGCTTCAACCCCACATCATGAATATAATCACCATTAAAAATGGAATCTAAGCCCTCAAGGTCCTGCCAACACCTGGGTGGTGTTTCATAAAGCTGTTCATAAAGATATGAACGACTTTTCCAACAACTTGAATATGGCCAGCCAAACAGGATTCTCAGTCAGTATAAATCGCATAAGCTGAAGGTGAAATATGCAGAACAACATTAACATTACTTGTTTACAAACATTTTTTTTTGCGAAGTACATTTTAGTAACAATTTAGTTCAGTTCGGTTCAGTTCAAACACATTTATTTCCAGTTATTCAAATAAACAGCAAAATAATGAAACAACGAATTAACATTCAAGGTAGCCTACTGATAGCAACATATGAAATAATAAAATCATCGTAATTACATAAATAACATTTAAATGAGGTTATGGAAAATGCAGTCACAATTTGTTCAAATGTCAGGGTAAAAAAAGACATTGAGCATCCCATTTGGCACTTCATATTCCAGTCGTTCTTAAAGTCATGCATAACTCTTCGAACAGCTTTATGAAACACGCCCCAGGTCCATAGACTTATTAGATATAAACATGCATTGTTTCGTTAACAAATTCACGCACCGGTGACCGTCAAAGCAATCTTAAACTCTCTGTAGCTTTGGCGTAAATCCCGAGGGGGATGGGGATATATCCCCCTCCCACACTTATTTGAGGGGGGGGGGGGGGATGGCGTGTATAAATATCGTCCCCACACACTTTTAAAGGAAGACATGATATTTTAATTAATCAGTATTTTTTTTATAAACTGTCATAAACATTCATCATATTTTAGAATTTCTATTTGAAAAAAAAAAACGATTTAAAACCAGAAAAGTGGTTTATCTTTGGCCCGATCGCTTCGCTCAATCACAAAATAAAGATAAAAATATGTTTAATGGGGTCTATAAGGTTGGGTAAGGGTGTGTGTGTTTATGTACTTAAGAGTGAATTCGACAGAAAAAAGAATAGGCAAAAGGGTTGATCATATCCCTCCCCACTCCTCGAATTGGATTTATGCTGATGCCTCAGTACATATTTCTCTCCTTTGATTTCACGATCGGCACCATCAGTCAGCCATCAGAGAATCAAGACAGTGAATTGACATAATGCTGTTATGTATAAACTAAACACAACAAAAAAGTGCCCCCCCCCCCCATCCCCCAGTTAAAAAAAAAAAGCTTAACTTTTAACGAATAATTTTTGAGCAAAATAGTTCAGCAGGAGTGTTCCTACACTTATTTACTAACTTCTGTGTGAAAATGCGATATATCCGTCTAGTCATGCATAAGTGAGCAGACACTATAGGGAAAAATGTCACTTTTCAAAAGTCGCAAAGGGTCATTTCTCATGCTCTATTAACATTACATTTAAGCATTTCTTCCGCAATTTTTAGAGTGTGCTCACTCAACCATGACACAATGACAACCTCTCATATTTACACATAATGTGATGATACGTTTTGGTAGAAATATCTGGAGTTATTTTTTTTCCATAAGCTAATTGGATTTTCAAGAGCGTTGATTTGGGTTTTGTTTTTTTGTGCTCACCCAACCATAATAATGTGAGGGACCGAGTGGTAAAGACTTATGGGTGGGGGCAGACATCACCGGAGACACAGACAGAAGGACATTGACAGCTTGGAGTCCAAGTTCAGTGGTCTTTATTTTCTTCTCCAGGCTTGACTCACCGCTGAGGAAAGGAGAAAGCGGGGTCACAATATCAGTTGCAGTTCTCGATTACAATTAATTAACAAGGAAATATTCCTAATATAAAATAAACATATAAACAGTTTCCGGAACAGCTGAATAATAAAATGCTCCAAAGCTTATCTCATTTATAATAATCCATGTTTCCATACACTAATTTGATAATGAGAAAGTTTTATAAAGAGTTTCCTTTACTAATAAAGCTACCAAATAAACAAAGCGGTCGACCTCTGGCCATATTCAAATGATTTCATTCATAAACTCAGACCCAAACCCCATTCCATTGTCCATAGCGCCCTAACATCCCCAACTACGTTTCACCCGACAAAGCCCAACAGACCGTGCCCAATGCATGCACCCTACGCTGACCAATACACACTAAAGCATTTATGTGTAATCTACCACACCCTCTCATGATATAACATGTATTTATGAATCGCTTAAAATATACACTTTCTCATAATAAATATTTCACTCTCTAGAGATAATATTTTTCCTTATAGTTACGATGTGTCTCTGATACAACAATAATAAGAAAACATAACTACAAATTCATCAAATAGTAAATTTTACAAACAAATCCAATATATGTCAGCCTTACCTGAGGAAAGGAGAAAGCGGGGTGAAGGTCACAGGACCAGCAGCCTGCCACCAACGACCTCCTTACAATAATTAGAATAGTGTCGAGATAGGTGTGAAAGGGTTAAGCAATGGATGATAAACAACAACAACACATCAATATGCACCAGAAACCGAATTTGCTAAAATCTTGTTGCACAGAATCTTCAAAATGACCCTTGGGACTTTTGAAAAGTGACATTTTTTGCGTTTAGCGTTTCTTCACTCATGCTTCCTTGACGGATCAATTTCATTTTCCCACAGAAGCTATTCAATAATTATAGAATTTACTCATGCCAAATTATTTTACTCAACACTTCTTCGTTCAAAAGTTAAGCTATTTTGAATTAAGGGGAGATATTAAATCGCCTAAATCATGGAAAATCAATGGGCAGTTTTGGTTTACAGTACACAGGTCCGTGTGTATTATATGTATGTGTATGAATATCACAAGATAGAGGTGATGTCATGATTGATTCTAGTGTAATATCGTGATTTCCCCCACATTCCTCATAATATTCCAGAATTCAATGCACGTGACATAAAGATCATGACCTTCTCAATGATAAATAAGGTCATATGCGGGAATCAGTAATAATCATTTTCACATAACCTAAAATGACTCGTTCTCAGGTTTGCTGCTCCCCATCAGCAGTATTTTCAATCAAAAAATATTTCAAAAGAGGAGCCCAACAAAACTAAACTGAGGGGAACAGCTCCTTTCTCAATGAGCAAACATACTGTAATACGCAATCGTTATTGTCCAAACACCTGAATGTTTTCAAGCTGCACATCAAAAGGCGGGGAACATAGGAAGGCTGACGTTTGATATATATGTATGTATGTATTTATGTATGTATGTATGTATATATATATATATATATATATATATATATATATATATATAAGAATCAGAGTTGGTAGTAGAATGCCATGAAAAATAAAACAATAGATTTTAAAAGAAAACGGAGCATAGCTCTCAAAAGTGAAAGGCGAAGTCACACTCTTCGTTAGTGCCAACGGTGTGACAAAAAGATGTAAATCAAAATCCGTTTCTGAAACAGACGAAAAAGCACGTCTGTTCATGGGCAGACGGATTGTGAAACTCACCTTTCAAAAGAAATCAACGCGCTGAAGATGGAGATGGCGCGAAGTAAATAACGCATCCCAAGACGCGTTGTATATAAACATATATACTAGCTGTACCCGGCGCTACGCGTACGCGCCGGGTACAGCTAGCGTGGCTAGGTCCCACGTAATTGAGGGGCAGCACAAAATTTTGGAACAACTCAGGCTTATGATATGCTGAATACACAGAAGATGGATGAATGCTGGTTATAATGTGCCTCTTTCCTCTTTTTAATTTTTTAAAAATTTATTTCCTCGAATGGGGTGGATAGCCCTTCAACAGAAGTTGATTTTAATGGGGTCCACAAATAAGAACATTAACAAATCAAACTTTACAGGAATAAAACTGAATATAATAATATACAATTTTAGGGGGAATAGGGGGACTGTTTTATTGAATAATAGCGAGGCCCTTGGAAAAGCCACCGGATGGAGTAAAGAAATACATAAAATTTTTGTGATATTTGTGATATATTATTGACAAATTGGCAGTTTTTTAATTAAAGGTGAATAATTTGAATTAATGGTTCTTTTTTCTAATGACCTTTCCTTACCCATACAATTTTTTCCTGAAATAGCGTTGCTATTATTTTTATTATTATCATTATTATTGTTAGGCTTATGAACGGTATCGGCCAACTCATGAAATATTGTTGTCATGTGTTCCTGATTTTACGTTAAGTTCTTTTTAGTATTTTTTTATAGTTAAAAGAATAATAGTCAAGTTTAATGGTGGAAGGGGGGAGGGCATTTCCAGTCCGTGCCCCTTCCCTTTTCGGTGGAACATATACATTTTACCACCTTTTTAAATTGAGCCCCCTCCTGTTAAAGCGATAAAGTTTTTAATTCAGTCTTTTATTCTATAGCTGTCAGACAATATTTTGGACGGAGGAAATGGAATCCCCCAAATAAGCATTCTTCTGTTTTATTTTGTTTTGTTTTGTGTTTTGTTTTCGGTTGTCAAGAATTTTTTTGGAGGTTATTACAAATAGCAAGCTTATGAGATTCTATCGACCATTCATTTTACATAGGGGGGCCCGCCCGTTAAACGGCTGCTTTCCTTTTTTGGCCAGTTGGTTGAAGGATTCACACAAATCACGAAAGTGGTTAATTAGGTGGCCTGTCAAATTTGAAGGATCACCTCTTAATTTCATCAGAATTTTCTTTCTTACTTTATTTCTTTATCTTTATTCCTCCGATTTTTGTGCGGACGATAACTCAAATTCTATCCATTCAATGTTCGTTAAATTTTCGGCAGTTGTCAGGCATACTAAGAACAAGTTCCAGCAAGGTTTTCAGGGTCATCAAGTCATCGTGACGTCATATAGGCACCATTTTGTAAATATCATGTCATGATCATATCTTCATAACGGAAAGTCATTTCATATTCATATTTGGCATGATGGATGTTGATGTCAGTCCAAACAATTTCGTCTATTGAGACGCCTGCGTACGCGTACGTCCGCGTGTCAGCGCGCGCGCAAAAGTTGAAAATGCTCAGAATCGACTCATATTCATTTGGCACACGTTTCAGGCCATTTTAAGCATTTCAAAAATTTGCCCACGTCCGCGCGCGAGTCATGTGCGCGCGCTGGTAATAAATAACGGGAAAACGCCTTTTTTTTTCAATTGCTAAGCTTTCCCGACCCTTTTCTTCACAATTTCCATCAGTTTAGAACCGATTTTAACTAACCATAAGGTCGTACGCGCGCGTCAATTTTGAAAATTATGTAAAAACACGCAAAAGCATGTCCTTTTAAAATCCGCCATAGCTCCTTAAAATGCGTGGATACCCCCAATTTTTTTACATATTCTGAAAGGCTAAGAGTTGTAGATGTGAATCCATGACAAAAATGTACTTTCTCGATGCTCTGACGTCATTCTATTCTAATGTAAACTAAAAATTTCGATTTTTAATTTTTGATGTTTTATTTTTTGCCTTTAACCAAGACTATCTCGCTTATTGTTGGTCAATTTTCGTTGGGATTTCGATATGTTGTAGCTGAGACAATTTTCTACAAATCTAATATCATTGTTGCTCATTTTAATGAAGTCATTTGGTCTAAATTCACGATGAATGTAACCATGTCAATTTTTCTCATTTTACGTGTATTCTCTACGTTTACGTAATTCTTGATTATACATTCTCATCTTTTTTGATCAACATCTCCGTTATTTCTGCTTGATTTTCACCCAACTTCGAGTATGTTGTAGCTGAGAAAGTTCTCTATATTATACGTTCATATGTTTTTTTTTTAAATTAGATGTCAGAAACATGTCGATATTTTAACTGGAATTAAGATATTAGAATTTCGTTTTCGATCTACGTGTTAGCTCTATGAGCTGTTTTCAGGTAAACCTTTAAAGCACTTGCTTTTTATGCTCAGGATCCCTGTTTCGAGTCCGGGAGGCGGGGGGGGGGGGAGCAATATTTTTTTTTCCTTTCGCTTTCTTTTTATATTTTATATTACTGTCCTAGTTAGCTATGATTACATATACAGTCACAGTAAATGAAATAAACTGCTTGATTTTGGTCTGTTATGACTATTGCAATGCAGTGCACAGTAGTAAATGTACAACCCTATAGAAAATTTGATTCGTGAAGGTAAAATAAAGCTTTGGGTCACCTCTTCATTATGCTGCGATATCAAATCATCCTATTTCTAGACGTGTGTCTCCTATCGAGAAGTAAAAATTTTATGTATTGTCTTTACCAACGATTTTATCACTATCCATTCGAAACCTAAAAGATACCGACAGACCACCTAATTCGTCATGTGACGAGTTCAAATGTCTCGTTCACTTTTTTGATCACAGGTTCCATATACAAAATCACACCATCACTCATTTAAATTCTCATGTGATTAATAAATTTTACAGTTAGTATTGTTTAAAAGTTCATCCATGAATTTCTTTTCATATGCCACCTACATGTATTTCTGCTCTTGATCTGTTTCTTATTTTGGTAGTGACACAACAATTTATCTACATGGAAGAAAACTTCTCACTGAACGCATTCAAGCAGAATCAATATTTTATGTTCACATGTTTTCTAATCTAAAAACTGGCCGATTCATTTTTGCGTTCATGTTCAGTAGAATATTGCTTTCATCACCCTTTTAGGCTCACGCTTTAAAGATTACACAATCGTACAAAATTTTTTGATATATGATCGCGAATAGAATTCTAAGAAGAATAACATTAAAACTTTGATGATTTATCAATCGAAATCAATGCATTTTGGCTAATTTTCTCATAAAAAGTCAAGAGTTTCCCCAAAAATTTGAGTATGAGGTATGACGTAAAAGTGGGTAGCAAGCTTTGCGCATTGCACTTGTGCTGCGCGCTGGACTGTACAAAATGTATTATACCTTGCGCGCATTTTGCTAGAATTGCGCGACAAGGTACCCACTTTGACGTCATTTTGACGTAAGAGTGGGTACCCAGTTGAAACTGGGTCACAGCTGAGTGGTCAAAAATATTCTGAAATCTTACCACATTTCGGGGTTTCCTTGGCAACACGACTTCTTAAAAAATTTTAGGCAGATGATTTTCTGTTAATAAAATCATGCTCTTTTAAATGAACTAACATTGTTTCAGCATTGGGTACCCCCTTTAAGTAATTTTTAATAGATGATAAGGAGGGGTGTGGTGAAAGGAAGAGGGATATATATATTATAACAGACAGATACAAATGGTGAGATAAGAGGAGAGGAGTAAAAGAGAAAAAGAGGAAGAGGATTATTAATATTGAGGGGGTGAGAGACTAAGAAGGAGATTGAGCGAGTTTGAGAAAGAGCGGGAGTGGGAGAGAAAGAGAGAGAATTAAGAATTGAATAGGGGTCGAGGGAGAAAAAAAGAAAGAGAAGAATGGAATAAGGGGTTGAGAGAGAAAGAGAGTCATTGGAATACAATGGAAATAGTGAGATTCGAATTAGAAAAAAAATGAATGAATGATAGAAGGGGGAGTAGCAAGAGACAAAGAAAGAGGAAGCGACAGAGAGAAGAAGAAAAGAGAATGATATAAAGAGAGACAAGAAGAAAAGAGAATGATATAAAGAGGGAGAAAAACAGAGATTTTAATTCTACAGCTGTCAGATATTTTGGAGGGAGGAAATGGAACCCCCCAAATCAGCATTCCTCTGTTGTTGTCTTTTTTTTGCTTGCCAAGAAATTTTTGGTTATTACAAATAGTAAGCTTATGAAATTCCATCCACCATTCATTCTAAATGTTTCATACCCTCCCCCCCCCCAGCTGCTTCATGCATGAATAGTAAGAAACTGTGCATGATGCTGCACCCGAGATCTTGAGATCTTGCGGGCCTCAATGATACATAAGCCTATCCCTGGCCTACCCCCCCCCCCCCCGTACCGTACCGTACCGTATTCAAAATGTGAACAGATGAGAAAAATCCTGTAATTTATGTAGGCCCAAATTTAATTCTTTCTAATTTGATCCATGTTTGGCATTAAAACCGTTTAAGCACAGTCGATATGAACACCATAATCTGACACGGCCCACGCACGGCAGTAGTAGGCCGGGAGGCGCGTTTCCGTTTTACACCGTAGCCTAGGCAGTTTTTCGATTAATTGCATCAGACGTGCTGGTATCAAAGTCTAGGTTTCGTTTCAGCCAGAATGAATCTGTTTTCAGCTCTAGCTACGCCCACTGATCTCTAGTTAGTGGCGAGATCAGTGAAATGTAAAAAGAAAGATGGATCCATAGGCCTAAAAGTCCATAAAGAAAAGGGAAAGTATAGATAAAAGAAAAAAAAAACACAAAACACGAAGAAATAGTGAATTCTGTAGATTCTATCCTCTGTTCTTTCTTCATGTATTTCTTTGTTCTTCCTCTCATCTATCCTTTCCCGTGTCCTATGTTCTTCCTCCCATCTATCTTCTTCTCTCTCCTTTATGTATTGCATTGGTTTTTTTTTTCTCCTTTAGATAAGATCAGGCTCAGCCCCCTCAGCCATACAGAAATAACTCTATGGGCTCAGCTCGTTCGTGCACATTATTACAATGTATGAAATGCATGCAGTGCTAGTGGAGAGATATCCTGGCTGATGTGCGCTGAGGACTTAGACTCTTTCACCAGAGCACTTGTAGGATTTTTTTCCCGAAAATGCCTAGGCAACGGTGTAAAACGGAAACGCGCGGCCGGGAGCTATCTTGACTTGAGTAGAACGACACCTGCACTCGTGGTCAAACTCAAACTGGATGTGCAGTACCTCACAACGATGAAAATGAAACTTCAGTTCAAGAGTATCTTGCTCCTATAGTTCTTCCGCAAAAGCTGTTTACAATCCTTTGTATAGTGTGGTCAAATTCCCAAGATTTAATCGTAATTACAATTATAATCACCTCGAACCGAGTGATTATAGGCCCTATGATGAATTTATAATCGTACCTTTGTGCTGATCATGCCGCTGGCTTCATATAGTCAGAGCGTTATTTATGTACAGTAAGATGGGTCACGCGGATCGTCTGCGTGTAGGTCGCAATGCAAGTTGATACTCGTCCTATCGAAGTTGTTGATATCTTGATGTGCGGCCTGTGACTTGAATTCGGGGAGGGAGTACAGCTGACGGCACTGCCATTGTTGCGACAGTACGCCAGTAAAAGTGGCCGTTCCTTCGGCCTGCTCGTTCCCCCAAATCTCCCCAATCAGTTTTAGTGATAGGCCGAGTTGAGGAGCCACATTAAGAAGTAATGATCACCGCAATGATGCAGTCACTTAAAGCGCTACACCGATGCCGTGATCTTTAAATCATCAAATTGACATTTTTGCGTGTGAAATCTTTAGGCTGTGTTCAGTTGGAACAACACCGCATTCCCGCATGCCTTTTTCGTTGAAGCAACCGACAAACCGTGGACTGCCTCACAGGCTTGAACTTCGACTTTGAAACGGTGATTATGCTTGTCCGCCCACATTTTCATTTTGAGTTTCTCTCAACTGCTAGGGCTACACTGGATAAAGGGAGCGTTTCATGAAGAGTTTTGTCAGTGATTTACACTGACAACTATTATAAACTACTGAAAATCCTCGCATGCGATTGGCTGAGAGCAAATTAGTCAGTGAAAATCATCGACAAGACTCTTCATGAAACGCTCCCAAATGTGCTGGTCGTTATCTAAATACCCTTTTTGCAAAAATACCCTCTTTGTTTGGTTGAATACCTTTAACGGATTACAATCGGAGAGGTCTGAGATGATAGTCATAGTTTGCAGAGAGTCATGTACAGTAATCAGTTCCAGTTTCAGTTCAAACACATTTATTTCCAATTATTCAAAATAAAGAGCAAAATAATGAAACAACAAATTGACGTTCAAGGTACGGATAACAAAATCATCGTAATTACATAAATAATTGGAGGACACACCTCTAAAAGCAAAAGCTTTGGTTGAGGGTGCCCTAGGACATAATAAATATGTATAATGGAAAAGTATTTTAAAAAACATGAAAAAAAGAAGAGACAAAAAAAGGTGCTCACAAAAACACTCACACACGCACCCTCATACACTCGTGCACCCAGACGCACACGGAGAAAAAAACCCTAAACCTCTGAGCTTGAGAAAGAGAGAGAGAGAAAAAAGTGAAATCGAATAGAGGAAGGTTAGGAGGTGCAAAGGGAAAGGAGTATAACAGACAAGATAAATTCTCGAAAAAACGGAAAGATGAAATCCCAAGGAAGGAATGATATTGAATTATTGATAGGATGAAGTAGAAACTGGCAAGAGATGCAGAGTATTTTATGGTATCTGGAATATCGTTCAATTACTTAGGTCACGAGTATCGGATATTGCTTTGGAATACTAAAGTCCTGTGTTTTGGATGTGATTTGCATGTCTGGGCCCTGTAACATAAAAAAAAAATAAAATCAATCGTAAGTCTACGGCAAACTATGTACTAAAGAGTAGTAATTGATCGTAAGATTGATTGTATCTCTTTATGTTACACCTCCCCCCCCCCCCCTCTGGTTTCGTATGTTATGAATACTTGAATCAAGTTGAAAAAACACAAAATTCCTCAGGTAATGAAGTTATATCAGTATGTTTAGAAAAAGTTATTGCTACTAGGGATGTTTACGTTAGTACAACCGTATTAGTTATTTGTTGTATGCACTAAGAAATGCGATATATGTGGCGGCGAATTGCTTTACAGCTCGTATGGCGGCATTCTTGCTAGTCTGGTTGCCTATGTAAAACCAGAGCAAGCGGTCTGTTAGGAAGGGGAGGCAAAATTGGATAATAAAAGGATCGTTTTTATTACCGTATATATTTATACGAGCCTGACTTACCGGTGTTGGTACTCTATATTCAAAGGTGTAACCATGATCGTTCGTCAACCCAGAATTTGACCCCTATTCCACGGTGTTTCAAATACATTTTCAGCCATTTTTATCCCTATTTGACACAAAGCGGGTACAAATTGGCTTTTAAAAAATACCCCAAATTTTCGCATTCCAAGTACACTTTTGCTAAACCACCTCTATTTTCGCAGTTAAACAAGGGCCTGAAAAACACCCTTTTTTGCAATTTCGAGTACAAGCTCAAAAAACACTTTTTTTTCGATTTCGAGTATAAGGTCATGAAAGCAACCCTTCCCCCCCCCCCTAAAAAAAATCATGCTCAAGAAAGACCCCTTTTTGAACGAAATTTCGAACGCCCATGCTTACACGAAGTTTAGGGGGGGGGGGGGTCGAGTGGGATCTTGTCCGTAAGCTGAGGTGGATATGGCACCTGCCGCGTGTAACGCTCAGGGAAGTTATCTTCGCTTCCCCGTGAATTACAAATTCATTAATGTATCTCTTGGCTGTGTAAAACAAGGTACTGCACATAGTTCGCTCGTCGTAAGTAGCAAGGGATCGGGGAGTCCCGTTCATTTTTATCACTACAGTCTTATCGTAGCAGGCGAGGGGACGTATGGTTTAATACGACTAGTCAACATATAGTACTTCAATTTGTCACCCGGCCGGGTCGAGTCTTTTTTTACCGTTACACTAATGCGGTCAGAATCTTACTGGAAAAGGCCATGCAGATCGAGTACCACGCGTGGTCTCTGTGCGACAAGCGACCATTTTTCACCCTAGAATCACGGTTTTCAAAGACGTTTAGTTTAAACCACGGTTGCGTTCAATCGATTTTTTCGCAGGTCGTAAAAATAAACGTCTTTCAAAACGCAAACATGAAACACTGAAAAAGGTGCGTTTTGAATCATGATTCTGCAGAACCACGGTCGCTAAAAATCGATTGAACACAACGGAGATCTCAGTCATGGTTCTATTGCTGCTTTCACACCAGGGTTTAAAGAAAGATAAAACAAACAACATACAGAAAGCTAGAAAAAGAAGATAGAAGGAGAAAACAAAAAAATAATATAAAAAGAGATTGAAAGATAAGGAGATAGAAGAAATAACACAGAATAACAGGAAAAGACGAAAAAGAAGAAAAACGAAGAAGAAAACAAAAAATAACATAAGGAAAGATGGACAGAGAAGAAGATAGAAAGAAAAACAAAGAATAACATAAGTAAAGATAGAAAAAGATGGGAGAAACAAAAAAAACATAAGAACAGATTGAAAGATAAGATTGAATGAATAACAAAAAATAACATAAGGAAAGGCGGAAAGGGAAGAAGATAGAAGAAAAAAAAGAATAACATAAGGAAAGATGGACAGAAAAGAAGATGGGAGGAAAAACAAAGAATAACATAAGGAAAGATAGAAAAGAAGATAGGAGAGAACAAAGAATAACAAACGATAGATTGTGAGATAAGAAGATAGAAGGAATAACAAAGAATAACATAAGAAAAGACAGAAAAAAGATAGAAGAACAAAACAAAGAATCACATGAGGAAAAATGGAAAGAGAAGATAGAAGGAAAACAAAGAATAACAAAAAAAGACGGAAAGGGAAGAATATAGAAGAAGAAAACAAAGAATAACATGCGGAAAGATGGACAGAGAAGAAGATAGAAGGAAAAACAGAGAATAACATAAGGAAAGATAGAAAAGAAGATAGCAGAAAACAAAGAATAACAAATGACGAATTGAAAATTACGAAGATAGAAGGAATAACGAAGAATAACTTAAGAACCCCCCCCCCCCCCCCAAAAAAAAAAAAAAAGATAGAAGAAAACAAAGAATCACATAAGGAAAGATGGGAAGAGAAGAATATTGAAGGAAACACAAAGAATAACGTAAGGAAAGATAGAAAAGAAGAAAGGAGAAAACGAAGAATTACATTAAATAACTTAAAGAGAGGATGGAAGAAAAAAAGAATAACAAAGAAAGATGGAAAGAGAAGCAGATAGAAGGAAAAACAAAGAAAAAATAAGGACACATAGAAAAGAAGGTAGGAAAAATTAAAGAATAACATAAGAAAAGATGGGAAGAGAAAGAATAACAGGGAAAGATAGAAAAAGATAGGATAAAATAAATGACATAAGGAAAGATAGAAAAGAAAATTAGATAAAAACAAAGAACAATATAAGAAAAGATGGAAAGAGAAGAAGATAGAATGAAAAAACAAAGAATAGCATAAGAAAGATATATAGAGACGAAGAATTGATGTGGCTAAAGTTGACCTAAACTGCGCAGTACGATGCGCAGTGGATGGGCTTGAATTAAGCAGGAATCAGCGTTGATGAAAAATCGCTTGAACGCTCTCTCGCAGTAGTTTTGTTTTGTAACAGCGTTTTGATTTGTGATTCATGTTTGTGATTCTAGCTTCAAAAAAATCGCTTGAACGCACCTTTTATCCACAGCTGTGCTAGCACTCGAACCATAATGCTCCCAGCGCTGTTGTATAACGCATGCTCACACGTTTGTTGTGAGCACACTTCTTCTAGCTTGTTCGACAGCTTTTTGACAGCTCTCTTCCGGTACTTATCTCCATCTCCACCATAATGGAGGTTTTGATTAGGTTTGTTTTATCTGATAGGATCTGATTCGATTTAGGTGTCATTATGTCAACGGTTAAAGAATTTGGCCTAACCATCTTTATCTACATTTTTTCGTGTTTTGCTTTGTTCTATTCCTACTTTTTACCATATTCTCTTTCTGACCTATTATTCCCTATGCTATTAGTGTTATTCCTTGTTTTCGTTCTATCTCTGTCTATCTATCTTTTCCTTATCTTTCTCTTTCTTCATACACCCACTGCACTTCTATTATCTTTTCTCTCTAGCTATCCTTATTTTATTCCTTGTTTCACTTCCATCCATCTCTGTCTTTCCTTAGGTTTCTCTTTCTTATAATTCTTAATCTTTCTGTATTTTCCTATGTTATTCTTTGTGTTCATTATGTCCGTCTCTATCTTTCCTTCTATATGTTTTCTCTTTGTTGATATAATTTTTTTTCTTCTTGGGTCTATCGTCCTTATATTATTCGTTGCATGTTTTCATTACATGCGCCTCTATCTTCCTTTGTTTCTCTTTCTTTAAATTATTTTGTCTTTCTGTCTTTCCTTATGTTATTCCTTGTGTTCGTTCTGTCTGTTCCATAGATATCTTTGTTTATATTCTTCATTTATCTTTTTGTATTCGCAGAAAGGGTTTACGGTTCACCATGTGGTAAGTCCTAAGGGACTATAGATAAAGCGGATAGAGACGGAGGTGAAATAGAGAGGCGAGAAAGCAGGAAAATTGGAGGGTAGAGTATCTTTCTGGGAACTGAGTGAAGTCCTGAAAAGGACTGTAAACCAGAAGAGGTGGGAGAATTGAGTTGGTGAAGAGATGAGGAGGCTTGAGTCGGCGAGAGGTAAGAAGACTTGAGGCGGGTGGAGAAGGAGAGAAGACTCGACGTTCCGGGCAACTTGACTGTCGGTCTTCAGGAGTGAGCATTCGCTAGGCGTGCTGGTGTACTTGTGGCGGATAGGGGTAAAACGGCCAGCGGGGTCGGCGGCGTGGTTAACGGCTATCGCTGATGGCGCTCTGTGTGGGCGGGTCGGCGGTGGCGGAATCGGCGGGAAGGCTTGGCGGGAAAGTGTGGGCGGGTTGATATCCGGATGTGGTGGTGTTGCGTCGACGGAGGTAGTAGCAGGATGTGTGTGTCGGCGGGTTGGTTCTGCGGCGGATGGAGGGTGGTGGAGGTGACAGGCTGTGCAGGCTGTGTGGTAAGGTCTTATCTTGGGTCGATGGAGTGACAGTAGTCGGTGTCGCTGAGCTGGGTAGAGTGGTCCAGTGATGTAGGATTGGGTGCTAGATGATATGTTGTTGATGTTAAGTCCTGGGTCTTGGGGTACGGTGTTGTGTCGGTGAATTTCGATGGCTTCTCGGACTCTCCTGGTGTTCCAATGTCGGATGGTAGTGATGAGTTGGCTGTCCTCCCGGTGTATGCGGTGGTCTTCTTTTTGAGCGTGCTTGAAGATGGCGGATCTGTCCCAGATAGGTCGCTGATAGGTCTTGTCTTCCTTGAGTCTGGTGTCGAAGTCACGGCCGGTTTCTCCGATGTAGACTTTACCGCAGTTGCATGGAATCTTCTAGACGCCTGGGTGCTTGTTGGGTGGATGCTTGTCCTTGTGCGAATGGAGGATGGAATGAAACTTACGGGAGGGTCGGTGTCTGACTAGGATGTTCGCTGATCGGAGGATGCGTTGTAGTCGATGGGAGGCCTTGCCAATGTAGGGGAGTACTATGGTGGTAGTCTGCTTGATGGTGGGTTGGTCGTCGGCGTTGCTGGTGGTGGTGCGGCTGTGAGGTTGGGAGTTGATTCTCCTTCTGGGGTACTGGTTGATGGTGGTGAGAGCGCGAGTTCCTGGTGGAGATGTTCTTTGTCGCTGAGTTGGTGATCTCGTCTGATGAGGGTGTCCGAGACTGACTGGTGGATGGAGGGTGGTGGTGTGAGCGGAAGTTGAGGTATCGGTTGGTGTGGGTTGGTTTTCGGTAGACTTGATGAGAAGGTGTCTTCTTGATGATGAGGTCTCGGAAAGGGATTGAGTCGTCTTGTTGGGTTTCCATGGTGAATTTTATGCTCGGATGCTGGTCGTTGATGTGGTCGAGGAATTGGTGGAGGTCTGATGTGCTGTGAGGCCAGATGACGAAGGTGTCGTCGACGTATCGGATCCAGAGAGAGAGAGGGGCGTTTGTCGGCGGTCTTGAGTGCTTGGTGTTCGAAGTGCTCCATCAGGATGTTGGCGATGATGGGTGAAAGTGGGGATCCCATGGCTGCTCCTTTGAGTTGCTTGTAGTAGTCGGTGAGCCATTTGAAGGAGTTGGAGTTGAGACAGGTTAGAAGGATGTCGTGGATTTGGTTTGGTGTGAGTTTGGTCCTGGTTCCAATGCCTGGGTGTGAGTTGAGCCGTAGTTTGATGATGTCGCAGGCTTGGTCGACGGGCACGCTGGTGAAGAGGGAGACAACATCAAAGCTGACGGGTGTGTCGGAGGGTTGGATCTTGGTCATGGAGATGATGTCAACGAAGTGCTGAGAGTTGGTGACATGGTGCTGGGATTGCTGGGATATGTTATTCTTTTTCATCCCATCCCTTCTCTATCTACCTTTCATTATGTTTCATTTTGTTTTGATATACTTCTATTATTCTTTCTCTCTATCGACCTTCCTTACGATTTTCCTTGTTTTCATTCTATTTTTCCTGGTCCTTCTATGTTTTATACTTCTATTATCTTCTTTCCCTATCCTTCCTGATGTTTTTCCTCGTTTTCGTTTCATGCATCTCTAGATCTCTCTCATACAGCAAGTAGTGAAAACAAACTAAGTAACAAACAAACAAGACAAACAACTAGTGCTAAAGCTTGACAAAGTACCCTTCAGAGTGAATATTTATTGCTAGCTTCACTCTATCATAAAAATGTTCGAATGGAGCCGTGTGAGCATTGAATACTGTGACTGTAATTGTAGGGAACAGCAGGTGGTGAATATGTCAAAAAATATAGAGGACTTTTAAGCAAAATACACGAGAAGGCACACACGGAAGTCGCGAAATCCTAGGTGTACTGATTACGGTTTAACAGTTGTAGTGCACGCGAAGAGCTCTTACACTAACTGTTGTCTCATTTCTGACGCTCAAATATACCCAAATGAGCAATTTTACGCATTAGTGGTACGGTAAAAAAAACACGCGGCCGGGTCCCCGAACGGTTCCTCACAGATCGCTCTCGACATTTTCAACGCTCAAAGTTTCGTTGTTTCTTTGTTATTCTTGTCATCACTTTGCTGACCAGTTTGTGTGGGAAAGATTGATTATGATAATCAACTCTCAATAAAGACCATGGTCAAAAAGCGCATGAATACAGACTTGCTGACTTTTTTGTCTCGTCACACTGTGGGAATTATCACCATTAAGCTTTTCCAGGTAGGCACTTTTGAGGCGACTGTAAAGTGAGGGGTTAAAATAATCATGTCTGAGAAGTTAAGACTAGAAATGAATCCGGGGATAAATGGATAAAGTGCACCATTTGCCTCATCAACTGGTTGTGGCACAGTGGTTAAAGCCACTGTCAGAGCTCGTTACATGACTAGTCAAGGGTTCGAATTCCCGTGACGCTGGCATTTTTTTTTTTTTTTTTGGTCGTTTTGAAATTGATGACAATGGCGTTTATTCCGTTGACAAAATAGTTAAAGCATGATAGATATTCTTCAATCAGGTCGCTAATAGAAGAACTTCGTTGTCACTCTCACTTCATAGTCGCCTCAAAAGTGCCTACCATTTTTCCATTGTGACGTGCTGTGTGCCTCTCAATCTCAGTTCACTAGCATACATGAAACATGGCGCCTACATCCGAGCAATATATTTTTATCTGCAGCACAGAATGGGGTATGGCACGTGTAAACCTTATGGGAAATGAGGAAAAACGCCCGGAGAAGTAAGGCTAGTAATGAACGCACGCTAGAATTATGGTTTTGGAACACTCGTTCCAGCAGCGTGATGGAGTATTAATGGTAATTATTATTATTATTACTATTATTATTATTATTATTATTATTATTATTATTATTATTATCATTATTATTATCATTATTTAAGGCTTATTTATACAGGTTAGCCTCTTCAGTGACATGCACTGTTCTCCCAGAGGGCCCTGTTGAAAGTGTATACATCAAGATACAAATAGGATACGAACAGTTTGACAAAGTTTGCAGTGTTAATTATTGTAAACCTGAAGTTAAGATTTGTGTACTCGCCAGTATGACGAAATGAAGGATTTTATGGAAGTTGTAATTCTAACTGAGTTTGGTAAATTATTCCACAGTATTGGACCATCGAATAATATTCTTTTCTTTCCCTTTTCAGTTCTACGTCTTGGTATATTGATTCCAAAACTACTAGCATTTCTGGTACGATATGAGTAGATGTTTCATGCTTGTATAAATAAATCTGTTAGATATGTAGGAGTATTTTCATTCAGAGCATTGCATACAAGTTTGATTTTCTGAAATTTCCATCTCTCTTCAATGGGAACCCATCCTAGCCTTCGCAACACTTCTACTGGTGGGGTTTGAGTATCAACTTGTAAAATAATACTACCCATTCTTTTTGTTGCTTGATGAGTGTGTCTTGTAGCCTCAAGTTACAGTTCGACCAAACTGGGTTGCAATAATCAAAATGTGGCATAATTAGTGGGTTTGCTAATAGTTTGGAACAATGTTCTGTAAGAAATGGTCGGAGTCCAATAAAACAATAAAAATGGTCGGAGTTCCAATAAAACACCTAGGTCTTTAAAGGAAGACACCCTTTCCAGTCCAGTAATGTCAACTTTGAGCTCTACCGGTTCACTGATATTTGCTCACTTCTGGGATGTTCCTATTATCATATACTTGGTTTTAGACGTGTTCAATACAAGCCTGTTTTCTTTCAACCAATGATTCACAATATGCAAGTTTTCATTGAGGCATGCTTCAGTTTCATTAACTGATGTAGCACTATAGAGAATCATTGCATCATCTGCATACGTCATTACTCTCCCATTCTTTACTGAACTCGGCAAGTCATTCACATAGAGGGAGAACAATTGCTGCCCCAGGATTGACCCCTGTTGTATTCCTAATTGGACATTTCTTAGCTGTGACAATGCTTCTCCCACAGCTGTACACTGACTTCGGTCTACGGTGTCGAAAGCCTTTTTCAGGTCTAGAAATACCACACCAGTCAACTGCCCATTATCCATTTCTTTGTACAATAGATCACTGACATAACACAATACTTAGTTTGTTAAGTCTGCTTTCCGAAAACCTGATTGTTCTTCAGCTTGAATGTTATTATCTGTAAGATATTCATTCAATTGGCTTTTTCAAGCATTTTCATTATTATTGGAGTAATCGATATTGGCCAATAATTTGTCATTTCCTCTCTTTCTCCCCCTTTAAATATGGAAGTAACTCTCGAACGTTTCCATTCCACTGGTATTTTCCTGTATCTAATGAAAGATTAAACAGGTAACTAAGATGGGAACAAATCACGGGGGGATGCAGCTTTCAGGAGTCTAATACTAATACCATCCAGGCCGGTAGCCTTGTCTACATTCATTGATTTGATTTGATTTCATTACGTACAAATTCTTCATCAACATGTTCAAGTTTGAATTGTAGCTGGAATTTCACTTGATGTGGAGTTTCCCTGTGACATGGGGCATGATCAATTCCAGTAACACAATTAATACCAGCTGATGAAAAAAAAAAATCATTGAACCTTTCTGCAAGAACCTGTTGGTCCGTAACATGCGTACCATCAACATTACCACGCCTAATGATGTTAGATTTTTTTTTAGAGGGTGTGAGTGTTTTGAGAATTTTCCAGAACTGTTTTGGATTATGTTTGTTTTCCATTATCTGAGTTTGATAATATCCCCTCTTAAGTACCTCACAAAATTTCTTATATCTCTGTACTTTCTCCTTATTTCTATGCTTCCATTCTTCTCAGCCTTTTCTTTCAACTGGTCTCTTTCCTGAGAATAACGAACAAAGTCATCTGTTACCCACGGGGTTTGGTCCCTCGAGCTCTCATTTTAACAATAGGAGCACGCTTGTTACACACTTTTGAAAAGGCATCTTTCCAAACTTGCCAGGCACTTTCCACATTTACACTTAGCAGAAATGGTTCCCAGTCAATTTGTTGTAGATCTTCAATGAATGACTAAAGGTTAAAGTTTTTGAAAGACCTGAATGTAACCATCATTGGGGGTAACTTAGGTCTATAGAGTCTCCTCACTACATACACAAAACTGTCATGACTGTGATCGCTCATCCCGTGGGATATCACTCCAATAACTTTAACATTTTGTGGGGTATTAACAACAACAATGTCAAGTAGGCTTGCACTGTTTTCGGTTATCCGAGTGGGAGATTCAATAACCTGTTGAAGGCTTTGTTGGATACACAGATTTCTAATGAACTGTGCCTTTCGTATACTAAGCATATCATAATTGAAATCTCCCAAGACGTTTATTTCTTTACCAGAACTAATCGCCTGTGAGACTGTTGTCTCAGTGTAATTCTGATATTCGGTGTTTGAATGAGGGGGTCCATAATAGGTTTCTATCAAAATCGATTTTGTACTTTGTAATTTAAGCTCAGTCCAAATGGATTCGATACATGCATTTTCTAGATCCATTCTTCGAGAGTAATTAAGAGGTCGCCGCCGTCATCATCACCACCATCTCCAGTGGCACTTGGAATGTTCATTGACATTATGCTGTTGGTCGGAGTATTAGGTACGAAATGAGTCTTGGCAGCCCTTCTCCCACGATGTGTCTTCTTTTTGACTGCTATGCCAAGCGAGCTGATTCGTTGCCAAATGTCGTTGTTCAGTATATGGTATCGAGAAAGATGGAGCTGTGGTTCGAGTCTATGTAGCTCTGCACTGCTATAAGTTATACATACAATGCACCGCGACCTTTTGTCAGTGTCATTGTGGGAGGGTCTGGTCACAACATGATGCTCAATAGGTCCAGGGTTCGGGTTTATATCACCTGGACTCAAGAGCGATATCTGAAATGAGGCATCTGACTTTGCACAGTATGATACATGAATACCACTGTACTTGTCTGATGCTGTACATGGTTCTTGTAAATTACTGTCTTGCAAACTTAGTTTGTTGATGAACACAAGCTGAGCTTGGTAGGTGCACTCGAAGAGTAGAACAATGCACACAATGGCAATAAGCTTGACTGGTTCCATTGTTGGCAGATTATCAGATCCTTGCAGACACTGGACTGTTTGATGCTGTAACTACCATGGGTATAGTAACATACATATACTGTCAATATATATATATATATATATATATATATATTATATATATATATATACACACACAGTAATAACTTCAAAAAGAGTAGAAGGTACGCCATGTGTAAATCGAACATTAGCTTTTATATATATATATATACATATTTATATATATAGATACTCACATGAAATATAAAATTGAACAATACTGATGATTCCTTCACAAGGAATGACTCAGAACCTTTCCAAGTGTATCCAACAATCAACACCTTCAACTTAACAATAATAAACTTACAAGAAACTACATATTCACAAGTAAAACAAGACAAATTACAGGAGCACAGTAAGAGGGCTACCACACATGGCGCACGCTCTATTGCTCTATGCTCACGGACTATGCATCAGGAACTCGTATGTTCATTTCTCGCTCGGGATATTTATTTTCTTTTTCTTTTTGTTTTCTCAAGTTTTGTTAACGATGGTGTTTATTTCGTCAAGGAAAGAGTTAACTACTATTTTCAAATTTGAAATTCATTTTTCATATGAAATAATTGGTAACAATGACGTTTATTTAGTCAAAATTATGCGAGTATCGTACCACATTCTAACAGTTAAATATTCTTCAATCACGTCGCTGATAATACTTAAACCCCATTCTATGCCTCAACAAAGATATCTTTTCCGGGGCATCAGTATAGAGAGCGCCGGTTTTATTGATATTTGACGCATTTTCAAAATGATTTTGTACACAAATTTGGCAAAATAAAACACTAGTCTTAAGGAAGCCCTAAGGACAAAAATTTGCGTAAATATGAGTTTTACCACTATTGGGTTTTTATTAGAAATTTTTTTGATAAATGTTAGAAGTAGAAGCAAGAATAAATGGAAGTACGCCATTCATGATTTCAACTGCATTGTTTTATTTTCAATTATATGGTATGTCCCCCAAAATTAGTAGCTGAAGACCCTTTTCATTTTTGCTTGTGAACATTTTATATATATATATATATATATATTTGAGTCAAAAAAAACTTTACACTTAGAAAATTTTCATAACAACAACAAAAAAAAAAAACTAGGTTACGAAGGCAAAATTTTTATACATATTTTGAAAGAATATCTTCTCCAGAATTATTTGGTACCATTTTTGTGTGGCATGTGTTTCCGCTTGGATAAACATGGGCATTGCTTGCGAAAATGAGAAGGTAAAAACCAACTTGAGCCAAAAAAAAGTGATATTTGAACCAGCGAAACATTTTGAATAGGGGCATGGATGTCGATTTGTGTTCGTGGTTGAGGGGATGATTAGTTCCGAATATCCTCCATGAGGGAGCAAAGCGACCAAGCGGGAAAAAGTGTGGGGTCCAAACGTGAAGGATCGACTAAGCAAAGTCTAATTCTGTTTAATCTACCTTCCCAATTAACCACACAAGAAATTGTTTTCAAACTATATCGAAGAGGTAGATCCTTATTACTTAACTGGAATGTTAAGGGACCTCTGTTTTGGTTTTTTTTTTCTTCTTCTTCTTTTTTAGTTGACACTTCGTTTTAGAGTATGAGCCACCCTAGTTTGCGAGCGAGCGAAGCGAGCAAGCCAAAAATTCCCAGTTCTTGTTACAGAAATGTTACTTTGTAATCAAAATAGTCTAGGCCCAAGAGATTATTTGAATGGTATATTTGTCAACCTTGCTGCCAAATATGACTATTTTATCACCTCGCTGTTACCATTGTTTAATGTAAAAAAACACCCTGTTTCTGCAAATGATACGAGCGAGCGTAGTGAGCGAGGAGAAAACGAACTCTTTTGACGATAAAGTATTATTTCTTCATGAAAATACGTTATAGGCCTCTAAGATATGTAAATTACATATTCGGCCAATTCACTTGCATGCCCAATTCGTTTTCCTTCCCAAACTATCCTGTATCTAAATTTTATACGAGTGAGCGCAGTGAGCGAGGAAAAAAAAATACACTCCTTGATACGTCTCAGGGATATCTAAATGTTTTCTAAATAGTATACCTAATTGCCAATATGACGCTCTTTGGCTCGTCACTTGCCGTCCAAAGCCATTCTGTTTCTATGAGCGAGAGAAACAAGCTACAGACAAAAAGGAAAAACTTCTCTTTTTTTTTAAATGTAGGATTAACACAAAATAAACTAGATGATTTTAATGATGTACATCTTCCCACAGTATTCGAGCTTACTTTGACACCCAGCTGCAAAAATATTGTGATATTCGGACATGTTGCTGAGGGAATAAGAGTGCTTGCTGCTCGAAAATATCATGTTTCTAGATTTTATGAGCGAGCATAGCGAATGAGAGAGAAGAAAATAGATATTTAAAATACTGAGAACAGGTATTGTTACTCCATTCTCATAATTTTAATAACATAAAGTTTATCGGCATCTTCCTTTCTTATGCTCGGTATGATAGGAATAGGCTGTTGGTAATAGGCCAGTATGTCCTCGAATTTTTTCTATTTTAGGTCTCCTTGCCGTTTGACTCCTTGCAGTTATATTACTAACATTTTGTAAGAACAGTGTAATAGAAAGACAAGATGGAAACCAATTTCCTTACGTAAGAATAGCATAACCCACATTGGTTAAGATACTTAAAATGTGAGTAGAACACTGGTAAAACATAAGATAGAGAGATAATATGCATACCTATTTCATGTTATAGATATAGTACTATAACAGGCAATGGTTTAGATACTTAGAATGCAAGCGAGCGCTTCCAGGTTTTTGTTTTTCTTTCTATCTTTTGTCAACTAATTTTCCCTTTGCTATTTCTTTATTTTACTTTGTTTTAAGGGAAAACAGGGGGTCATTTATGTTTTTAATGGTGAAATATAGGGGGGGGTGATAAAACAGGCCATCCCTCTACCCCAAATATTGGGGGATTTTCAAAAACCCCCCCCCCCCCTCCCGGACACTCATGAATAGGGGAATTTAATTCGATCTTTGCAGATACAAATAACGCTCACATCATCCCGGACAAAATTAAACATGACATACATAATTCAGACACACATACAATTATACACAAACATCCCCCTCCCCCCCCCCCCCACACACACATACGCACACCCACAATCAGGCAGGCAATGGCAGTGGGTCAACGCATTTGGCATTGGGGGCCGGGGGCACTGAGTAGAAAAAATTGGGTGTGTTGGTATGAGTTTGCATTAATTTGGGGGGCCAGCCGACAGGCGGCACGTGCCCTATTAAATCCCCTGCCCCCCCCCCCCCCCCGGTAATTACGCCCTTAGGCCTGAGTGGCGTAGGTAGGACTTCGTTTCAGGGAAAGGTAGTTAGCGTGCGAATCATGCGAATTACATACTGAGCGCGCTTCGCGCGCTCCCGGTCCTTGCCGAGAGAGTTTAGGGAGAGGGAAGTTCCCGTCCCACTTCAGCGCGAAGCTCCGACATTTCTTTTTGCTTGTTCCTTGTCTGCTCCCACTCTTCCTTTGTTCTCTGTCCTTTCACCTTATCCTCACTTTGGCGCAAGTCTATTTTTACACTAACACAAACAATGCCTCCTGTTCATCCAAGCATAAACGCATACCACACAAAAATGGAATCAAATAACGCGGGAGAAGATACTCTTTCGAGATATGTCTAAAAGTTTAGTGGTCATATCTTATTTTTCGTATAAATGACAATTTTCTATGTGTGTGTTTTTTTACGACTCACACGGTATACCCCCCCCCCCCCCTCCCCATTTCAAGCTAAAGACCTTTCGGTGTACTTTTAGTACTTGACTGCTAACAAGAAGGCCACTACACCAATTCCAATTCAAGGTAAGCTGCACTTTTGTTCTTTTATTGGTCATACAAACCAAGCCTTAACTTGAATTGTATTCATCTAGAAAATTAACCCTTGGAACTACTTGAATTAAGTTACTCCTGTAATTGGACTACGGAAATGAAAGAATTCAGTAGTCAAGTGACTGAAAAATCAATAATGCTTTCGGGAAAGAAGGTTTGACAACCCTTACAAGACTGCATCTCTGGTGAAAATAGCAATAAAAGAGGCAATATCAAAATTTATATACCCATAAACCAAGTTTAGAGCAAAGAAATAGGCAAATTATGTTGATAATGTCTCGGCGTTTAAAAATTCATATATCGTTGCCGGTCTTACGAACCGGCGAATAGCCCATCCCCGCGGAAAAACACAGTTCAGAGAAAAACGCATTTAAAGTTTTGCACCTTTTTGAGCAGTGAATTTATATGCTTATAATCGTTGTTTTCCAGTAATTTTGCAGAGTAAAAGAGTTTACATAGTGCATTTTGATATCATCATTGTATTACGCACCGTATATAAAGAAAATTCATAGTATAAGCTTATAAACCTATTCGCCGATTCGTAAGAACGAAAAAATCGCACACCCGGTGAGAAATGCAGGCTATTCACCACTTATTCGCCGGTTCGTAAGAACGAAGGCTTGTGCGCGGTCAGAACATATCTTATTCGCCGCCTATTCGCCGGTTCGTAAGATCGAGCAGTGCCATTCGACGTTCACCTTCCAAATATGGTTGCGCGCATGCATGGATGAGCGTATGTGGGTCAACAAAAAAAAAAAAAAAAAAAAGCTGACAAGGGATAATGCGTGTAAAGCAATTGTAAAGAGGCTATTCGCCGGTCACCCAAAAATATAAAAATCAGGATTTCTCTAAAAATAAACGAAATTAGGCGATGAAATTTTGTCACTCGATAGATTCTGACATACACTATCCAAATATGCAAAAAAGTGAAAAATGATTTTTGACCCAATTTTGGCTATTCGCCGGTTCGTAAGACCGACGACGATATCGTAAAGACACCCAGTCGTGGACTTTCATGGGGAGTGGATCATAATTTGCTAACGCCAGAGGAGCACTGGAAATACCTGCGTGCCGTTGCATAAAACTATTATAGTAACTTTGCCATCAATGGTAACTTGACTGCTAACAAGAAGGCCACTACACCAATTCCAATTCAAGGTAAGCTGCACTTTTGTTCTTTTATTGGTCATACAAACCAAGCCTTAACTTGAATCGTATTCATCTAGAAAATTAACCCTTGGAACTACTTGAATTAAGTTACTCCTGTAATTGGACTACGGAAATGAAAGAATTCAGTAGTCAAGTGACTGAAAAATCAATAATGCTTTCGGGAAAGAAGGTTTGACAACCCTTACAAGACTGCATCTCTGGTGAAAATAGCAATAAAAGAGGCAATATCAAAATTTATATACCCATAAACCAAGTTTAGAGCAAAGAAATAGGCAAATTATGTTGATAATGTCTCGGCGTTTAAAAATTCATATATCGTTGCCGGTCTTACGAACCGGCGAATAGCCCATCCCCGCGGAAAAACACAGTTCAGAGAAAAACGCATTTAAAGTTTTGCACCTTTTTGAGCAGTGAATTTATAGGCTTATGCTAAACACTCGGGTCGCGTCGCGGCGCGGCGCGCTGGAAAACACACGGCTCGCGGCTCGCTGAGCCAATTTTTTTTCTAATGGTGTCTTCAAATCGGCCTACACGATGGGAAAATTTTATTTAAAATTCTCGATGTCTTTACAACCCTTTTTCATTGTTGTCTTCAAGGCAGGTTCGAGGAGAAAATCTACTATAAAAAAAAAAAAAGAAAAGTTGAAAGTTGCTCAAGTTGACAAGAATAAGGATTGACAATACGAAAGAAAGAAAACTAGGTAGATAAAATGAACTTTAGAGAAAGTGTAAGACTGCAAGGAAGGGGGTATGACAGAATGGAAACGAGGAAGAATGGAACGAGTACAAAGATGAACTGTGGGAAATTAATAAGAGAGGAATACAAAACAATGAAAGAAAGGAATAATATGGAATGATAGGAGTAAAAGTGTAAAATTAAAATAATTTATTGGTTAGGTTTAACAGTGATAAAGATTTTTTTTCTAAATCATATGATAGAAATATGATAGGTAAATAAAGGGACAGAATAAAATGTAGAATTTTGTTGTTAAAGACTGACATATGAAAATAAAGTTAAAGGAGAAGTCCAGACGATTTCATTAAAATTACAACAAAATTCTACATTTTTTCTATCCCTTTATTTACCTTCTGTTTTTCTATCATGTGATTTAGAAAAAGAAAACAAAAAATCTTTATCACTGTTAAACCTGGCCAATAAATTCTTTCAGTATTACACTTTTACTCCTATCATTCCATATTATTCCTTTCTTTCATTGTTTTGTATTCCTCTCTTATCAATTTCCCACAGTTCATCTTTGTACTCGTTCCATTCTTCCTCGCTTCCATTCTCTCACACTCCCTTCCTTGCAGTCTTACACATTCTTTAAAGTTCAGTTTATCTACCTAGTATTCTTTCTTTTTTATTTATTTATTTATTTATTCAGTATTTATTATACAGGGTAGCCCCATCAGTAGACAAGTACTGTTATACGTGTCTATAAGTATGATAAGAGAGGGAAGAGAGGGGAGGATGTAGAAAAAGAGGAAGAAATAAAAGGGAGAAAAGAAAAGGAAGGACAGGGAGAGAGAAACAGGAAGAGAGAGAGAAAAGAGAGATCAGAATGTGGAAAAAAAAACTTGAGTGGAGAGAAGAGATATACCTATATTTTTCGTATTGTCAATCCTAATTCTTGTCTTCTTATTTTTCAATCAGTTTAATGAAGAGCAACTTTCAACTTTTCTTTTTTTTTATAGTAGATTGTCCCCTCAAACCCGTCTTGAAGACAACAATGAAGACGGGTTGTAAAGAAATCGAGAATTTTCAATAAAATTCTCCCATCGTGTAGGCCGATTTGAAGACACCATTAGAAATAAAATTGGCTCAGCGAGCCGCGACCCGAGTGTTTTCCAGCGCGCCGCGCCGCGACGCGACCCGAGTGTTTAGTATAAGCCAATTTATATGCTTATAATCGTTGTTTTCCAGTAATTTTGCAGAGTAAAAGAGTTTACATAGTGCATTTTGATATCATCATTGTATTACGCACCGTATATAAAGAAAATTCATAGTATAAGCTTATAAACCTATTCGCCGATTCGTAAGAACGAAAAAATCGCACACCCGGTGAGAAATGCAGGCTATTCACCACTTATTCGCCGGTTCGTAAGAACGAAGGCTTGTGCGCGGTCAGAACATATCTTATTCGCCGCCTATTCGCCGGTTCGTAAGATCGAGCAGTGCCATTCGACGTTCACCTTCCAAATATGGTTGCGCGCATGCATGGATGAGCGTATGTGGGTCAACAAAAAAAAAAAAAAAAAAGAAGCTGACAAGGGATAATGCGTGTAAAGCAATTGTAAAGAGGCTATTCGCCGGTCACCCAAAAATATAAAAATCAGGATTTCTCTAAAAATAAACGAAATTAGGCGATGAAATTTTGTCACTCGATAGATTCTGACATACACTATCCAAATATGCAAAAAAGTGAAAAATGATTTTTTGACCCAATTTTGGCTATTCGCCGGTTCGTAAGACCGACGACGATATCGTAAAGACACCCAGTCGTGGACTTTCATGGGGAGTGGATCATAATTTGCTAACGCCAGAGGAGCACTGGAAATACCTGCGTGCCGTTGCATAAAACTATTATAGTAACTTTGCCATCAATGGTAACTTTCATGGAATACTGGATTTTGATTGGCTATTGAGCAACGTTACCATGGTAGTTATCATTGATGGCAAAGTTACTATAATAGCAAGTTTTTTATGCAACGGTACCCTGGAATAGAGCTACATCTCTGGAGCACAGCAAACAAGCTGCCCCACCATAGACATTCTTCGGACTGCTTCGGGCATTGCCGGGCCAGGGAAAGTGAGATAATGACTTTACCATAATATGAGGCAATGGGTGGAATATACAGAGCATTGCATAACGTCTGTTTATCATAAAATTCAATTCTATGGTGGCCCTGAAGTACGCTCGACAACAGGTCATGTGCGACGTGAATTTCGCATCCCAGGTCCTGAATATCGCATCCCGGGTCGTGAACTTTGCGTCACAGGTCATGAATTTCGCATCCTAGGTCCTGAATTTTGCATCCCAGGTCCTGAATTTCGCATCCCTGGTCCTGAACTTCGCGTCACGGGTCGCGAATTTAGCGACTGGGGCTCAAAATTGGCCGCGAAATTCACGTTGCACATGACCTGTTGTCGAGCGTACTTCAGGGCCACAATACAATTCCACTCTGGGTGATGGACAGCACCTGTTACTGGGTAAGTACCCCAGTGGTGTCTAATTATCCATGAAAGCCCACGACCGAGTGTCTTTGAAAGCCGTTGCCTGCTGGAACCAGGTCAGAGGCGCCGGAAGCGGGGGGGGGGGGGGGGGGGCAGGAGGGATGGTCACTCCCCCCCCGCCCCTCCAAAAGAAAACACACCAGCCCCCTCCGCAAAAAGGAAAGAAAAAATAGAAAAGGATGAGAGAACGTTGGAAGGGAAGGACCAGACAAGGAACAATTCCAAAGGAACGTCAAAGGGAGTCCCCCCTGCTCACTACCGCCCCGATAGAAAATCATTGTAACGCCGTTTTTTTTTTTACCTTGCATATTTATTTTTTATCAGACCTGTTAGAGAAGTATTCTGAAGTGTATGTATTATTGTTGTGCGGAGTGTAAAGGAGCGTTCGTGTATATTTTCTTGAGTGTGTGGGTGCGCGAGTGTGTTTTATATTTGGGATAAGCCCTTAGAAAGGTGAGCATTGGCGTAAATCCCGGGGGGGGGGATGGGGGATATATCCCCCCCCCCCCACTTTTTGGAGAGGGGGGGGATGGCGTGTACAAATATCCCCCCACACTTTTTAAGAAAGAAAATATATTTTAATTAATCTGTTAGTAAAATCTTTCAATATCTGTCATAAACAACCATCATATTTTAGAATTTCTATTTGAAAATGCGATTGAAAACCAAAAAAGTGGTTATTTTTGGCTCGCTCGCTCGTCATTATTTTAGAATTTCTATTCGAAAATGCGATTTAAAATGAGAAAAGTGGTTATTTTTGGCTTGCTCGCTTTGCTCGCTCATATTTTAGAATTTCTGTTAGAAAATGCGATTAAAAACTAGAAAAATGGTTATTTTTGGTTCACTCGCTTCGCTCGCTCGCAAAATAAATATTAAAATGTGTGTAAGGGGGGTCTGTGGGGGTCAGTGAGGGTGTGTGCTTATACTTAAGTGTGAGATCGACAGAAAAAAAAATCGTCAAAAAGTCAATCATCCCCCCCCCCCCACTCCTCAGAGTGGATTTACGCCGGTGAAGGTGAGCGCCCTTAATGTTTGGTCCCCGCCCCCCCCCCCATCCCCAACTGCTTGTTTTTTTGGTTTTGCACGGGAGTTTGTCATGTCTAGCGTATTATTAGACAGAGTTGAATGATTATTCCGAAGAAAGATGCAGTAACACTTATCCAACAAATTCATTTAATATTACAAATATTGTATACGAGAGTGTGACTCTTTCCTAAAAACGCACAACTGTCCTCTGTTAATCTAGATATATTATTTACTGTCAAAGAAATCCAAGTATATGTGGGAGATTTTGCGATGTCCTTCCATTACTAATTTTCATTTGTTTCTTATCAACTGAATCGAAAAAATATAATTTAATGATCGAGAATTTATGACTAATAATGATAAAAGTAATTAAGGAAATAAAGTCGCTGTACTTTGCAAGGATATAATTGTCGCTTCATTTCAATTTGCTAAAGAAATAATTAGATCAGTCAGTTACTGACAATTTTCTCAGGGCTATATATAATATATATATATATATATATATATATATATATATATATATAATATATATGTGGGAGATTTTGCGATGTCCTTCCATTACTAATTTTCATTTGGTTCTTGTCAACTGAATCGAAAAAAATATAATTTAATGATCGAGAATTTATGACTAATAATGATAAAAGTGATTAAGGAAATAAAGTCGCTGTACTTTGCAAGGATATAATCGTTGCTTCCTTTCAATTTGCTAAAGAAACGATTAGATCAGTCAGTTATTGACAATTTTCTCAGGGCGATATATTGTTAGACCAGATTCAACATACTTCGTCGACTCTTTCCTTTCAGTTTGATCGAGAAACGTTTATCAGCTCAGTGCAAATAATTTTGCAGGACTAATCCCGTCATGAACTTCAAGACTCTTTAAAAAATGAAAAGAGTAAGATTGCGTGTATAGTTTCATTTTAAGGCCCAAATCACCGTTTGGATAGGCGTTCAGGAGAACAAAGGTTTTATCCGAAGCTCTTGTTCTATGGAAACACGGTTTTAAAAACTCGGTAAAGCAAAACTCGCCACAGAGGTTGGTTTCAAACCGTGGTTTTGCGTTCACATGTGAACTGTAAACAGTCTTCAAACGTGTTTGAAACTGTATTTCAAATCAAAACACACTAGTAGAACGCACCAAAAAGATTCAAAGCTCGATTTTGCGTTCAGATTCCTGCTTGAGAATTGAGCAATGAAAGTACTCCATGATGCAGTAGATGGTCACATGATGGTCATTCAACCCTTCAAGTACAGTATATACGCAGCATTTCCCCTCACTCTATAAAACTATTCAGATAAGGAATAAGTATGGTAAGTAATCTCAGTTCCGTAACAAAAAACCTCGAGGTAATGGTCTGGCAAAAAACATCACGTGACCAACCGGATTTGGAGGAAGAGATGTATTTCCTATTTAATTTCAGTTGTGCGTGTGTGTGTGTGTTGTGTGTGTTTGAGCGTTAGGGTTGTATAGCTTTGCAAGCGAGGAAGGTGAACAAAGAAAATTCCTGAGAACAATAGTCCTCGGTTGTCAAACAATAGTCCTCGGTTGTCAAACAAAGAATTTGAGGTTTATTCCGTTAGCCTTGCGAGGACAGGAGACAATAGTTGTCCTCGGGAGTAGAGTGATGTAGACTTGGGTGTGCGCGCGCGTGTGTGGTTTTTTCCCCCTGTTTTTTAGCCCTCTGCTGACATATTTATTTTTTTCACATTTTCTGTGCAATAATTGTCGATGCGTCAACCAGTCTATTGGCAAATCGTTGTAATGTATATCCAGAATTATTTATAAAATTTCAGTATCATTTTACCGAACTGACAGTTAAATACTGCTCTGACCCCCTTAAACACGGAGTGAAATATCTCTAGGTGATCTACACCCTGGATCTCTACCCTTTGGGGTCTCAAATCTTTAAGTTTTAACATTCAAATCACATTTCTCAGCAGATTCTATGGCCTTTGGTTGCAACCTGGAATATGTTCACCGGTAAGACAAACTGTTACAACTTAAAGGCATTGGTTAACATTGTTTTATGCTTTAAAAATTCTCATTTTGCTACTTGAAAATGGGATAAACATAAGGGTTATAATGTAAAAATACCGGTCTGAAAGGAATCCACAGGAAGTATTTTTAAATATTAGAATATCAACCTATGTTTGATAAATATATAAGAGTCGGTTGCACAGACTAGACGTAAGGAGTGCGCATGCGCTCATGGCTCATCGTATTGTGTGTATCGGCGTATCATGCGGAGGGAGGCAGTTAACGGTCTTTTTGAAAACGACCCTCTTAATATATTGTCTCTGAGACCAAAAATAATAAAATCGCTGTTTGCGTCTAACAGTTTTTCATTATTATGATAGATTTCAAGGGTTTTGAGTACAGATACTCATGCACATGTTTCATCTTAGTTTGAGAATTCCTTAAATCGGCTGCACACAAAGTTAGCCAATGCCTTTAACTTTCCTCCCTTACTCTGTTTCTCGGGAATTTATACCATGAAGTGGGTGGTAAACGTAGTAAAAGGGCTGAAATTTGGACTTTGGCATTTGTGTGTAATCGTGCAGCCAACTGAGACGTGGGCCCCGTCTCATAAAAAGGTTCATTTATCGTAATTTTGTCATCAATGGTAACTTTCATGGAAACTTTAATTTGATTGTCTGTTGAGCATTGTAGTGACCATTGATGGCGGAGTTAATTGTAAGTTTGGTGCAACGGGGCCCTGGAATAGACCATTTGTAAAGGCTCGGTAATGGCCAATGATTTGTTTGTTTGTTTGTTTGTTTGTTTTTATTTCGATCGTGATATGGAAAATTCAACGTATTTTGTAATTTCATGAACCATAGCTAGGGCCATCACTTTTACTAAATTGAAATACGAAGGGAGCACCTCTAAAAAGCTTGCATTTGCCTGATACTGTGGCGATGTCTTACCTAGGCCTATATGCGATTTTGCAAGCTTCACCAAAAACATCCAAGGATTAGGAAATTTAGTTGAAAACGTCACTAGAAAGGCAGAATAGTCTAATTTTGAGCAAGGAAATAAAACAGTAAAACAAATTTTTTTAAAATTAAAAAAATAGAACCGGATAATGCTCGAAAGCAGCCCATAATGCCAATGGTACCAACAATAGTATTTAGGGGCGACGCTACAGAAGCGGGGGGGGGGGGGAGGAAATAGCCGTTCCCTATGATTTTTCAAGTGATAAAACGAAAAAAAAAAAAAAACGAGAAAAGAATTGAGAAGAAAGAAGAGTGTCGGCAGGGTCACGAATAGAACTATATAATAGCCCTTTTTGTTAAAGTAAAACGTAGACAAACGCAAGTGAGGGCGGGGAGGGGGGCACAATGCCCCCACACTTTTCCAGCACCCCAAAAGTTTCCCCTCCTATTTACCAACGAAAAATACCCCTTTTCAAACCTGTTCAGTGCCTTTTTTTTTCCTTCTTCTTTCAAGAGCCCAAATTGCTTTGGATAAGCGCCCTTTCACCTCCTGATAAGTGTCCTTTGCCCTTCTACACCAGATTTGTGATTCTTTTTTTTTTCCTATAGCGTTCTTCTCCTTTCTCAGAAGTGCCTCCTCATATCACTTTAGTCTAATATGTCTAATGAATGTCCCTATTAAAATTTGTTAAGAGCCCCTTTTGACTCCATATTTCCAGTTCAATGAGTGAAATTCTTCTGCTGAGTTTTCCTTTTATCTTTGATAAGTTCCCTTTTTCCATTTGGAAAGGTGGCCTTCAGTAAAAAAAAAAAAAAAAAAAAAAAGGGTTACTTTCGTTATGAGTAAACAGAGAAGTCTTAGCACCTCTATAGCTTAGAAAAAGATATATCAACATATTGACAGTGTGTTAAATAGAATGCAGGGGTATTTCAAAGGCTAAAAACACTATTTTTCATTGTTGTCTTCACCCTTACTAAGTGCCTTCTTAAAAAAAAAAAATGCCCTTTATCGCTGGTGCCCCAGTGCTACAGCAGGAATTCCAACCCCATACCTTGCGATGTACAGTATGAAAACTTTTCCAGTAGACCATGCTCCCTAATTATCGTTTTTCATTGATGCTATTATAACTGTTATTATTATTATTATTATCATCATCATCATTATCATCATCATTATCACACAGTCACTGATAACACAAGTTATAATCATTATCACTCATACCGTGCTTAATTTTCCAATGACAATTACATAACTACATGTATTATGCTCTTTCGCCATTCTGATTGCAGTGCTGGAAACCATACAGTCCTTACCATGCTGTACATCTATCAAAGAAATGAGTGCGAAGTTTAGACTACAAGACGGTACCCTACTATTAGGAGTTGCATCCAACAAAACATCGACAAATCTATTCGGAAAATCAGGAAATGCAGTCTCCTCGAGTGGGACAGAGGTTTCTTATCTTGTGCCACCCTCTCCGATAGGTAATGCCTTGATAAAGTTAGGGAAATTTACCTTCAACGAATATTTGCTGTTCGGCGAGCAACGAGCATCTATCAAATAAATGTTTTTCAAAGAAAGAAAAGGGACAGGTAGAAAAAGAAACGCGCTTCAACCTATCATTCTTTGAGAAAGGTGAAATATTACCCGATCCAACGTACGGAATGCGGGTAGGACTGTGCAATAAACGCCCTTATTTATCTGAGCGAGTACGTTTATGTCGCAGAATCTAAATATACTCCCATGACGTTTTATGTTTAACAGTCACCAATGTTATTTGTTATAAAACACATAAGTAGATCCTTGACACCCGATTGGATTACTGTGGGTCACGTGATGTGCAGAAGAAACTACTATGGCACGCTGACACAAAGCTAGTCGTGCAGTAGATCTCTACTGAACGCTCGAGGGAGCAAGCCGTTCAGTAGAACCCAGGGTACACTAAACTTTAAGGTGCGCTTACAGTAATGCGCTTGCATACATCGATCCTCACAACGCAGTAAGGGCTATACGTAAAACGTGCCCACTCACTGCGAGTTACGCAAAGGTAAGTAAAAAACGAAACGGTTTCATTTTTTATTTTGTCTGATAACAAACCACTAGATGTGTACTGTGTGAATTCATTGATGCTCTATTGTATTAAACAAATATTCAATGTTTTGTTATTCATGCGACGGTTACAAATATTTCTGCATTCGGTGCAAAGTTGCCGTCCTATTCCTCAGCCTCGCCTCGTTGAATAGAACGGCTCAACTTGCTCACCTCATGCAGTACTATACAAATAATTCATGTCTGCCAGTGCATTATTGCATAAGCACTGCACGAATGTTAAGTCACAATGGGATAATGAACGAAACGTTGTCGAGTTCATCATCCAACTCATTGTGACTTAACTGAGTGCAATGCGTATCACCAATGCACGAGCCATAAAACCTGAGTTATTTGGGTTTTTTTTTTTTTTTATAAAACGGGTTCAAGAATGTAGCTTATCAGACTTGCTAAAATGAGTCACGTGTGCGCTCTTATTATTTTTTTTCTCGGTAAATTCATTTTGTGTGTCCCGCGCACAACCCCGTCCTTACCAAATCTGACTGCCCCCTCCCTCTCCCCAGGGTGGAGACTAGAAATTCGAAGTATAATTCCAGACTTGTTGATGTTTTTTTTTCCAAATTTCTCTTTTCTTTCCAAATATTAAATATCTTTCTTAGTTTTGATGCCATCATTTTAGAATAACACTTTTCTAGTGAATTAATTTACGTCTGAAGTTTCGTTTGTATGACTGCATTTGATCTGCTGTGATACAGATGACCTTATTGTTTCTCCATAAGATAATAGACCAATCCGAAAATCAACCTATGGGCAGCACCATCACTGCGGTGTTCCCCTTATGTAATCTTTGCGCGATACATTCAGGTGCGCTCGGGATGCGCTGCATTGGCCGCACATTATACGATCCAACCCGATTTTCCAACAAATGACATTTTGCATTGATTATAAAAGTTTAAATTAAAATTATCTTACTTGAAGTTCGAAATAATGATAGGAATACTTTTCTTTCTTTCTTGCAATCGAAACAATTTATTTCGAGTATTAGATTTAATCAGTATAACAGCAAATGGTATGCTGATGCCATTACTTGCTTTTCGGAACATCCTTGAATATTGATCCAGTCAATTTCCTGTAATATTTATTTCTTTTTTGTTTTTGTTTGTTTTTCTTCTTCTTTTTGTTGTATATTGTAAACAATGTACTCCAAAATGCTTTGTAAATCATTTGATGAAACATAAATGAATATTTGTACATGTATGATTGTATTCTCCAATACCAATACTTTCTAAGGGCGACATGAGAATAAATGTTCTTGTCATTTTCATTGATATTGTTATTGTCATTGCTAGAGTTTGCTTGACAAGGTAACCACAATGACGTCATTGTGGGTACCCGATTAAAACTGCGACACAGCTCATGGGGCCAAAAATAAGCTGAAATCTTGCCATATTTGGGGTTTTTCTTGGGAATACGGCTTTTTTCAAACTTTAGACGGATGATTTTCTGCTAATAAAATCATGCTCTTTTGAATGAAGGAACATTGTCTCAGCATTGGATACCCCCTTTAATGGCTGATCATCTGCTGCCCTCAGCGATAAGCCCGATCAGTCTATAAATCCACCCAAACACTTGAAAAGTTCTTCCAAAGCAATTCACATGCCTCTTCTCTCACGCTGTTTTCATTATCAGGTGAAATAATACTCCTGATGGACAATTACCAGATTTCCAGCGTCGGTCTTGGTCATGTATACCTAACACATCCCAGCAAAGATGTTGTCATCAGCGTAACCATACTTCCCATAGAAAATGCAAGCGACATTACCGCTGTTGCTTTCGATAGCATTACCGATACTTTATACTGGTCAGACAGCCTCAGAGGGAGACTATACAGTTCTCATCTTCAAGGTGGAAACTTGTACAACATAGAACTGGTGGCCACACATCTCTACGGTAAGAAAATTTTATCTCCCAAGACTTGCTTGGAGCGTATTTTTTATTTATTTATTTTTAAAAGGGGGGGGGGGTCAGATATGACGCGGCAAACCTCGCCTATGGTATTGAACGCGCATCAATGCGTCAACGCTCAAATAAAAGATACTTTTGTCAAAAAAGCTGTTTAGAGAAACTTATGACATCATTTTTTGCGCTAACTTTCTTAAGAATTTGATTTGGTCCACAGCTTTTTTGTCGCCGGGAGGCAAAAATTTGCCTCATGCCTAGACTTGTTTTTTTTTTTTTTTTGTTGTTTTATTTTTTCCCCGCCTCATATTCCATTCACTCACTAACGCAGTGTAAAATTTGAAGGAAAAAAAAAAAAAAAAGAAAGGTGGAACAAGTAAGCTGTAACTAAACAATACTCGTAAACGAAGATTTTTTTTTTTCGGCATTTCAGTTGTATGGCAAATGTCTATGTGTTCTCCGTACCTCTCTTCATTTTCAGATATCGTGACTTTAGTATTCTACAAGACGATCCGATCTCGTTACCTTTATATCTCTACTCACCGAGTTATTAAGGTCATTGATTTGAACGATGGAGAGATGCATGCCCAAAACGTTTGTCCGTCATGCGATCCGTTTAGTTCTGGTATAGGAAGCTTAACAATACATCCAGATACAGAGTAAGTAGGTTGCACCTTCACTTACTAATTTTGTCCATTCTAAGCTAATTACTACTTATTTTACCTTCCCGCATTGGGTAAAAATATTTCCCAAAGTTGGTTGGACATTATAATGGCCATCATGCTGGTTGAAATTTTACCCAATATTTTCTACAGTGTATTATTATAGCTATTATTATTACAGTTATTATTATTATCATTAATATTATTATTGCTATTATTATTATTATTATTATGAGTATTATTATTATTATTATTATTGGTCAGTATGACCACTATTTTGTCTATCATAATTGATGTCATTGCTAAAAAATTTTTATTCTTGTCAATTAACAGGCGAATTTATGCTGGAGTGGGGATTTCAATATACAAAGAGGTGTGTTCAACAGCAACCTGTGTGAAAAAGATCAAGGTCATGAAATGTCTCTCCGTGCCATATCCATATTGCAAACTTCTAATAGATGCTACAGGTGAATTCATTCTTTCCATTTTGAAGTGTACCAATTATACTGTATATATATATATATATACCGTGTGTCTCAAAAAAAAGTAACACTTTTGGAATGGTTGCCAAATTGAGCATATGTAATTTTATGAAGAAATGTCGATATGTATAGAAAGCTGAAGGACCCACCTTTCATATGATATGAAAAATTGGAAAAAAAATCATGCTTCGATGAACAGTGTTCACTTAAGTTAGAGGTATGAAAATGTGCCTGCGCAGGATTTTTCCTTCCAATTTTGGACAGGTAAGTTACTTGTAGCTTACAAAATAAGGTCGATATGAGATATTCATGATCGATGGATCAATAGGATATTTTGAATACCTTGAATACCATTCCTTTTTCTCTGTTATTTATCAATCCCGAAACACCACCGCCCACCCCCCCCCCCCACACACACACACGCACACACACTTCCACTCCCATCTTATTGTATCATTGATCTGGTAGATGTGAACGGGATTAAGGATGAATGAGAATTGGCTAAATTGAAATATTCCAAATCATAATTAACATTACGCAACCCACTGTCCTCCCCCTCACACACACACACACACACACATACAACCTTCTTCCTATCCTCTCACCAACTCCTTCCTTTTTTATCACTTTTCTTCTGAAAGTTTGGTGGATCATTTTTTTTCCATTAATAATCAAATTATTAACCAGTCACTCATTTTGATCAATGAAATCAATCGATAAATCACTGAAACATTAATTCCATCAAGCAATTGCTCAAACCAATTATCACACGCACACAAACCACACACACACATGCACGTACACATACACCCACGCGCGCGCGCACACACACACACACACACACATTAGGGCAGACATGACAAAAACAAGTTAAATCTTTTTTTTTAAAGATGTTCATGTTTCTTTTATTTTTTTTCTTATTTACAACTGCTTTGTTCATCTTAAAATGAAAGATCAATGATACATTAAGATGGGAGTGGAAGTTGGTGTGTGTGTGTGTGTGTGTGGCATGGGTGGTGTTTGGGGATTGATAAATGACAGAGAGAAAGGACTGGTATTCAAAACATCCTTTTAACTCTTAATCCATCGATCATGAATATCTCATATCAAATTTATTTTGTATCCTATACCTGTCCAAAATTGGAAGGAAAAATCCTGCGCAGGCTCATTTTCATACCTCTAACTTAAGTGAACCCTGTTCATCGAAGCATGATTTTTTTTCAATTTTTTCATTTCATATGAAAGGTTGGTCCTTTAGCTTTCCATACATATTGACATTTTTTCATGAAATAATATATGCTCAATTTGGCAACCATTTCAAAAGTGTCACGTTTTTTTTTAGACACACGGTATATATATACAGTGTGTCCCAGAAAAAAAAAAAAAAACGAAATCGGGATGTATCGATGTTTAGTTATATCTAAATCACGATTATGATTAATTGATAATATATACTTGTAAAGCTTAGACCCCCTTCTGTCATTAAATACCACTCATATGATACATAATTCACGCATGAGTGAATTAGAACAATATGAAGAAGGGCTACCAAAAAGTCCTTTGCACAACCATACCTCAAATTCGAAGAGTTAGATATGAAAGTAGTTTTGTAACTGTAATATGAAAATAATACTTCTGAATAGTTCATTTTTCTGCTCTTTAATATGACTCCTCAATGGACGAGAATGAGTCGGGGATGACTAAGCTCTGCTCTGACTTGTAAAGTGATGCTTTCATTTCCATGATTTATTACATGAATCAGTTTGCATTCGCTGCCTGTCTTAGCAGTGAACAAAGAAGACAAAAGACTTCATGCATAGATGATCAAGAAAAAATGATAACAGTTGATAAGTAATGAAGAATGTTTTCATTAACATATTTCACCTTGCAGTTAGCAACAGATAACGAGTGTTTCTAATAACAAAGTGGGACGTTCTGAGCTGGAGAGCCTTCGGCAGGTTGCTGATGTTGCTGTCTGTATAGCAGTTTGAGTTTTCAATTTATGAAAAGCTTTCATGGAAAGAAATTAATTCTCTAAGCGTTGACAGCTTTGCAGTGATGTTTGACTAAATAAATCTATTAGATGAAGAAACGTCCATAAACAACACACAGACACGCATACAGAGGGAACGAGGGGAAGTGTGATGGGGTGAAGAGTAATGGCTTGGAGTTCCGAGGGGGGTTAAGCACGGGGAGGGGACGAGGAGGAGGATGGGAGGGATGGGTTTTAACATGCAATTTATCGGTTATGCAGTGTTGTTTCATTAAATCTATCCATCAGATGAACAAACGACCATAACACAATACACACACACCATCACACACACATTACGAGGGAGGAGGAGTGAGCTTGGGGGATTGTAGAGTTTGGGTTCCGGGAGGGATTGGGGATGGGGGGGGGGTGGGGTGGGGTGGTGATGGGCAATGAGGATGAGGATGGTGGGAAAGGAGTTTCTACCTACACAAATTTTTGGATCACGCGTGACCATCTCCGCATCCATTCATGCGAATAATTGGTGCGAACAATTGGTGAGAAGTTAAGAAACAAATGATTTTAAAATTCAGCGAAATGCAATCAATACTTCAATTTCAGTTATCTCTGTCATCCCTGGTTCATTTTTCCCAATTGAAGTGTCAAACGAGAGGGAAGAAAATGAACCTTTTTAGAAATGTGATCATCTCTTTGAAATTCAAATATCGTTCATCAGACAAATTTTTGGTTTACCCAACTTCACACTGTCTTTATTCACTTATGCGTGAAATACATATCATATGAGTGACATCGCATGAAAAAAAGAGGTTCTAAGCTTTACGAATAAGTGCCACTTATCAATCATAACTGTGACTAAGGTATGATTAAACATCGATCAATCTCGGTTTCGTTTATTCTGGTGCACACTTTATATATATATATATATATATATATATATATATATATATATATACACAACACACATACTCAACAAAAAATGAAAGTAAGCACTGTTTAAAAGTTCAGATTTTCATAGAAGACTTTCATAAAAATCAGTATATCATATATCGAATTGAAGAAAATGTTATGGTTTTTTAATCGGGTAGGTGAACACAAAGATAAACTTTACGCTTTAATGAACATAATTGTTTTTCTCTTCCAAGGTACTAAAGCAAAAATTGCAAAAATGGACAGTTCGCCATTCATGTGTAAATGTACTTTCACATAACGATCGGGAACAGAAGATTAAAGTTACACAATGAGAGACTTGGTGGAATTGAATAATTAAGCCTTTGCTCTTTATATCTTGTTCCAGCCCCCCCCCCCCCAAAAAAAAGGAACAAAAAAAAATGAAAGAGAATAAGCTTCTTTTAAGTCCAAATTTAAATTGAATCTTGAAAGTTTCGATGTTTTATCGACGGCCATAACTTTTTAATCAGCACATTTTAAAATTCATTTTTGCAATATTTGCGGTGAAATCCAACGTGGCATTTAAGAAACAGCAGATATTTATGAAACGTAGGGTTTAGGTCAGGTCCATAAAGTCATATAATGCATGCGCGTTTTATTCTCTTCAAAGAAGAGAATAAAACGAAAGCGCTTGTGAAGTAAAAATCCTGCTCGTTTTGCGTGTATCCTGTATGATGTTGTGAACTCCTTTCGTTTACTATATATATATATATGTATATATATATATATATATATATATATATATATATATATATATATATATGTATATATATATATATATATATATATATATATTGAAAGAAATTTGAAAAATGCAAACAACTTTGGCAACTCCCTTGTAAATAATTGGATTCGGTCACGCCTAACTGCTGGCCCGCCTCTGTGGTCTAGTGGTAAGGCATTGGCGTTCTAGGCCAGTGACCCGGGTTCGATTCCCGGCGGAGGCATTTTTTCAACCCTTGATTCAAAATGGATGACATCTCTGGAGAACACTGAGGGAGCTACGCAATTATTATTCTCCCGTTTATGTATATATATGTGAGACAATTGAGAGAATAATAGCGTAGCATGAATCAAAGTTCCCCAGAGCTGTCCTACCATGTATATATATATATATATATATATATATATATATATATATACATGACCAGGAACTTGTCACTTGTTGTCATCTTTCATCTTTCCTTCACCTTCTTGCCGATCCCGTAGCATATGGATATAAAGTGCCCCCCCCCCCTAGAGAAGCGAGGGATGCAGCTGTTCTCAGTTCTTTGCCTTCTTTTCTATAGACTCTCAAACAGTCTCTGTTCGCCTCAAGTTAAACAAAATACTCCTGCATTACTGAATTTTACTGAATCTTTATGTTAGGCCATAATTATATAATAATTTACATGTAATTCATAAAATCTAAAGCTGATTAGGTTCTTCTACTTTACCCATTCCTCTTATGTTTTGGTAAGCTTTAATTGCATTAGCATAAAATATGTTTCCATACATAACTGTAACAGTTAATCATTTAAACCAAGTTAACTTTATGTTACATATCAGTATTATTTTCATTGAATCTGTTTTCCATTATATCATGCAATCCTCATGATTGTTTACTAAGTAACTTTCAGCTTTTATCAATATGATCAATATGATCATCCCTCCTTGCATATCAGATATTAATCATTCTTTATAACAATTCCGAGGTAATAACTATAACGGTGACATAACAGTGACATTATACACTTGTAATTTAAGCTTCTAACCTTAAATGATTTTGAAGCAAGCTTTTGTAGGCAGTGACATTAGACAGGCTTGAAAGCTATTATCAGTATTGGCATGTATATCAATCATCTTGCATTTGTTAATTTATGACATGAACATATCTATATCCGTCATGATAAGAATCTCTGCATGTGATTGGTCCAATGCGCATCATGTGACAAAATACTATTCCCACCAGCATCATACAAATGCACAAATTTGCCATAGACGGTAATATCTGACGTCACAAGCCGTTCATACTTCGTCGAGACCTACTATTTACGGATACTATATACGGCGTATGACATCACATAAAAAAACTGTGTACTTGATTGTGACGAAATTAATTTGCGCGTGTCTATTGTTTTAGGCGCCAAAGCATGATGATGATGATGTCATCATTTAGTTAAATTTATTCGCACGCAATGCAAACACTGCAACAGCAATAATGTTATCTAGAATATTAGTATCTACCGTCTGTCCCCCCAAAAAACTTTACACTTTTGAAATGGCTGCCAAATTAAAAATACATGATTCTGGAGGAAAAGGTTTATGTGTATGGATAGCTCATGGACTTAACTTTCATATGAGACCAAAAAGGCCGAAAATAATTCATGCTTGCACAGTCTGTGTTGAGTGTGTTTTTGACCAGATTGAATTGCATCATGTTTTAAGACTTTTTTTCCATAAAATGTACATATTCAGCTATGTGGTCAAGTAAAAATTATTTATGTCAAATATCAAAAATCCTTACAAAGTAACAACTTTTAGCAGGCAAAAAATTATCCTTTTTGTATCGTTTTTGAGAACCACATTTTCATCTATACTTCCAAATTTTTAATCACATTGAAAGACATGGCAAAAACTACTGATTATTCATCTTTACACAGATACCAAATACATCAAATTTGATAAAGCATTAGAGCAACAAGGGCCAAAATGAAAGTGGTGCTCTGACAGGTTCTAACTCATGTTACGACAATGAGACCGATTAGAGTCTCACTGTGAACAAATAATGATTAAAAATAGAACTAAATTATTTCATTACAGTATCTCACTATATGACAGCAATAAAATCAAGCAGAAATGATTTACATGTTCGCTATAACGTATGGCTGGGAGGTTTAGAGTTCCGTTCTGAAATTAGTCTAAAATAAATCTATATCCAAATGGGCTGGTGAAAATCCTTGGGTTATAGTCCACAATGTGGTCGGGATATTTTGGAGAGGAGACCAACAGATGTCAATTGTCAAGATATGCACAAGCACACCCAGGAAGAGAGAGAGAGAGAGAGAGAGAGAGGCATACTGTCCTCTTGACCCTTATCCCATCTACCCAACAAAGTCCTACCTTACATCTCACATCCCCTGCACCATGTACCTTCACCCACTCCTGACTCCCATGAACACACCACTGAGTCTACCAGGGAAAGGTACAATGCTACAATAATGAATGCAATTCCCGTTCACTCATGCATAAAATTTTGAATTAATAAACCATAAATTTCACTCAGCAAACCTAAACTGATTGCAACTGATCATGAATTTATCATATCACCCTCAATTTTGTAACCTCCATTATCATCATCATCATCATCATCAACATCAACATCACCATCACTATGTTTCCTATAACAGTTATACTTGCGTTGTTTATTATGGTGTGCTGAACAGGGACTCTTATATACCAAAGCGGATTTTATAATTGGCTAACACAAATTGGAAGGCGCACTTCCTGCGCAACCTAATTTTCATACCCTTTACAAAAATGAGCATTGGTCACCCAAGCATGAATTATTTTCAGCCTTTTTGGTCTCATGTGAAAAGGACTTACCTCTCACAAATTGGAAGGCGCACTTCCTGCGCAACCTTATTTTCATACCCTTTACATAAATGAGCATTGGTCACCCAAGCATGAATTATGTTCAGCCTTTTTGGTCTCATGTGAAAGTTGTGTCCTTGAGCTATCCATAAATATAAATCTTTTCCACCAGAATCACATATTTTTTTATTTTGCAGCCATTTCAAAAGTTTAAAGCTTTTTGGGGGACACACGGTATATGTAGAATTTCTGATTTTAAGAATGCAGATTCTGCTCTTTTACTTTTACTAAAGATGACGCCCCTCAGGAAAATAGTCGCATTCTCGTTACTTCGGGTAGACGCTCTCACGGCCGTATATATTTGTATAATATATAATTTGTAAGGGTGGTGTATGGTCTTCACTGCATCAAGTAATTTGGCTTGTACATACATTAGCAACGAATTAAATGTAATGGAATTATTGTAATTACCTAAAAGTATATTATGAAAGGGAGGGGGAGGGGAGAATCAAGCAATATACAAAAAAAAAAGGGGGGAAGGCTAGACTTATACATAACGAGACTGGAGAGAAGAAAGAAAATGGGAGAAATGATAAAGATAATAGTATTTTTTGAAAACTATTATTGTCATTGTAAATAACGATTTAAAAGGGGGGGGGGTGGTGGGATATTCACTGAGTTCTAATAAAGCCAATGTCTTAGTATGAATGCAAGGCCCCTCACGAAGGAAAAAAAAAAACACGTTCTTGATAATGTCATTGACGATAAGGAAGAAATCATAGCAAAGTTGATGATGATGATAAAATTAAGGAAAGTGATAATGATTATGATTATAACAATGATGATAACAGTAATATCATTATCAATAGTACTATCATCATTATCATCATCACCATCATCATCAACATCAACATCAGCATCACTATGTTTCCTATAATTATTATGCTTTGCTGAACAGGGACTCTTATATACCAAAGCGGATTTTATAATTGGCTAACAGTAGTCAATCTAACGAGTTCTGCCAGATACGAGCTAGAGATATCAGGAGAAGATGACATGATTCTTAGCTACGCTATCATCCAGGAAGCCTTCATTCTGTTCGCAACGTTCCACAGACTTGGCATGTACACCATCACACACAAGGAGCGTCGATGGGCAAGGTTCGTTAGCCACGTGAAAGGAAAATCACTGCCGCTTCGACCCGAGGTCAGGGATATACTTAGCCTTTAGACAAGACTCCGTGTCTGATGGGACGACGCCGAGAGACTAACAGGAGACTAATCGCGAAAACCCGGGTGCGATAGTTTTTTTTTCTGCGGCACAGATTAGGGTTCAAATATTATCAGCGACTTGATTGAAGAATGTTTAACTGTCAGAATTTGGTACGATACCCCAAAAAACTTTGACTAAATAAACGCCATTGTTACCTATTATTTCATATAAAAAATGAATTTCAAATAATCAAAGTTTCAAAGATAAAAAAAAATCGAATTTAACTCGTTTCTTGACGGAATAAACACCAATGTCACCATGAATTAAGAAAACAAAAGCAAGAGATTTTAATTCTTAACTGAGGACGAATTAGGTGGTCTGTCCTAATAGCAAATTGGCATCTGGATTACGTCAAAATGACTTGATGAACTGAAGAAAATGTTAAGGGCTGGGAAGAAGACTAACGTCAAAGAAATGGGACGATTTGATATCGCATTATAATGAAAAATTGACCCAAAGGTCTGTTTCTCGTTAATGAATAATATGTGCATTAGGGTTGTACATAAACTACTGTACACTTTTATGCAATAGACACAAAAGGCAAAATAACGCAGTTTATAGCATTGCTTGTGATTGTATGTGTAAAAGTAGTCGAAAAAGATGGTAATATGAAATGAAAAAAAAAAAAAAATCGCCGGGAGTCGAACCGGGGCCCTTGAGAATTGGTAATAGAGATAACACGTATATGGAAAATGGTATTCTTATATCATCATATCTTCCAGTTAAAATTTCGAAATGTTCCCGACATCTGAGTAAAAAAACAAATGGCAAATTCACTATACAGAATTTTCTCAGCTACAACATATTGAAATCCTGGCAAAAATCGACCAACAATAAGCGAGATAGTCTTGATTAAAGGTAAAAAATATGCCGTCATAATTGAAAACATGAAATTTTGAGTTCACATGAGAATATGGCGACGGTCCAACTGCTTGACCACCCCCCCCCCCCCCGATATTTTTTTTCATGAATACAAATCTGCAACTCATAGGATTTTAGAAAATGAAAAAAATAATTAAAAAGGGGTCTCAATGCTTTCCAACGAGCACTGGCGGATTTTAAAGGGGCATGTTTTGCCTGTTTTTACGTTATTTGCCCCATAGACGTGCGCATGGATTTAAAACTTTGACGCGCGCGTGCAGCCTTATGAACAGTTGAAATTGACGTGAAATTGATGGAAACTGCCAAGAGAAGGTCCAGAATTGCATATCAAGTGAAAAAACGGCGTTTTATGTTATTTACGGCTCGCCCGGAAATTTGAAATGCTTAAAATGACCTGAAATGGATTTTGGTTTGATAGAAAAGTAATTTTGAACATTTTTAAATTTTGCAAGCGCGCTGACGCGCGTCTAAAATGGTGAAGTTGTTCAGATTGATATGAATATTCATCATGCCAAATACCAATTAAAAATTATATTCCGTTATGACGATATGATCAAGACATGATATTTACTAAATGGGGCCTGAATGACGTCACGATGAAGCGATGGACTTGAAAATGATTGGAAAACCTAGATCTCGTGACGACTGATAACTGATGAAAATTCGACATCACAAAATGTGGGTACCAATAAAGAGAATAAAGAGAGATTTCAATTCGTCACTGAGGACGAATAAGGTGGTCTGTCGTTATAACAGAATGGCACCTGGATAACGTCACAATGATCGGATGAACTGAAGAAAATGTAAACGTCTGGGAAGAAGACTAACGTCAAAGAAAAGGGACGATTTGATATCGTAGTATAATGAAAAGTTGAGCCAAAGGTCTATTACACGTTAACGAACCAGATTTGGATTAGGATTGTACATAAACTTTTGTACACTGTATTGCAATAGACAAAACAGGCAAAATAACACAGTTATTGCGTTGTGTGTAATTGTATGTGTAAAAGTAGTCGAAGAAGATGGTAGTATAAATTTGCAAAACATGTATGTATATATATATATATATATATATATGACACGGCCGTCGCCGGGAGTCGAACCGGGGACCTTGAGCATGAGAGGCAAGTGGTTTGCCGATGGTCGAGAATATAGGCGATAGAGATAACACGTAGATGGAAAATGGTATTCTTATATCTTCCAGTTAAAATTTCGAAGCGTTCCCGACATCTGATTAAAAAAAATAAAGGTGCATTTCGGATAGAGAATTCTCTCAGCTACGACATACTCGAAGCTGGACGAAAATCGAGCAGAAATAACGGAGTTGTTGCTCAAATAAGACGGGTATGTAGAATCAATAATTCAGGAAAGGTCACCTCCTATAATAATAATAATAATAATAATAATTAAGACTTATATCGCGCCAAATCCACTCTGTAGAGTGCTCGAGGCGCTTTTTAGGAAATTATAAAAGAAATTAAGAAGAATTGAACAGAAATGTTTTGAGGTAATTTTTGAAAGTTTCAGAAGTCAAGCACTGTTTGATGTTATGAGGGAGGCTATTCCATAGCTTCGAGGATGAGTAAACAAATGATCTTTCACCCCAGGTTTTGGAAACTTTGGGGGGTAACAAGAGAATTGGAAAGAGAGGAACGTAAGGATCTTGAAGGGGTATAACTTTTGATCAGTGAAATAAGGTACTGGGGAGATGAGCCATGAACACAATGGAAAGTTAACAACAAAATCTTGAACATAATACGCTGTTTTACAGGGAGCCAATGTAAGGATCTTAAAATAGGAGTAATGTGAGTGCGCCTGGTGGATAGAGAAACGATGCGAGCGGCAGCATTTTGAAGTTTCTGAACTTTCACTAACTGATTCTGGGGTAGATTAAACAATAGGGAGTTTCCAAAATCAAGACGGGACGAAATTAAAGCGTGAACCAATTTTTCTGTGGCCGGTCGAGACAAGTATTTCCTAATAAAACCAATATTTCGCAATTGGTAACGAACTGATCTACAAATGAAAGAAATGTGATTCGACATTGTCATGTGAGAATCAAAAACTATACCGAGATTGCGACAAGAGCTTGACAAATTTACAGTGAGACCAGAAAATGAGATGGAGTCGATGTGGATTTTACTAAGCTGTACTTTGGAGCCAAAAAGAAGAAATTCACATTTGGCTGGATTCAACTTAAGAGAGTGAGAAGTCAGCCAATTGTGAACATCAACCATGCAACATTCAAGACCAATTTCACAACGCAAGAGGGCAGCAGACTGTTCGACACAGTTCGACATACTGGGGTGGGCGCTCCAACTTTTATAGTACACAAGTCAATAGCGCGTTATGTACATTCGTTCGATTTTTCGTCTATTTTGACCAGTTTATGCAGATTTATTTTAATATTTGCAATGAGAAATTATCAGGGAAGTTCAGGTCGGTGCTCAAATGCCACAAGGATTAGAGAAAGTTTTAAAAATGGAAGCTGAGTGCGAAATTCACTCGCTTTTGACTCATGAAGCCTGTTTGTGTGAGAGGCCATACTCCCTACACAGGTTTCCGTAAGCAATGTGAAGGAATTCGTCGCCAGTGGGTAAAAACATCAACAGAAGGGACTTTTAAGTCAAGAAACATTATCATTATCATTATGTACTTTGGCGTAAAATTTAATGAGTGAAAACTTGACTTTGTAAACAGGGTAAGACTTAGGGCTCCCGTTTACTGCGGCTTCTATGCTGCAATCGAACTTTTACTGACAAAACTAAGTTGAAAAACCGTCGAAATTACAAAAATACATCATACCTTCATCCGTCAGATATGACCATTGTCTTACTTCATCTACCCATGTATCCATGCTCTATTTTATTGATCTAGAATAAAGTAAATGGAACAATATCGGGGCATATCTCATATCTTACATTCATTTTGTACTCAGAGCCAATCGCGGTCAGCGCGCTTGCCCACAGCATCAATGGCGTCGCCGATAGAGGGCCAAATACATAAACCGGCCGTGAAATTGGTCTATAGGCAATGCAAGCAAATGTGAAAAAAAATGACGTGCCTCCGTTTATCGTAAGATGATGCCATCATCAAAATGAAAAAAAATGAAGGCAAGCTATACGATAGAGAATTTTTCTCAGCTTCAACATACTAGAATCCTGCCGAAAAGTGACCAACAATAATCTTGATTAAAGGTAAAAAATAATATGACGTCATAATTAAAAAAAAATACAATTTTGAAATCACATGAGAATATGGCGACGTTCCAACTGTTTGACCCCCCCCCCCCCCCCCCCAATTTCTTTCATGAATTCAAATCTTCAATTCATCGGCTTTCAAAAAATGTAATTTTTTATTTTTTTATTTTATTTTATTTATTTTTTTTTTTATTTTTTTTTTTATTTTTATTTTATTTTTTTTTTTTTTTGGGGGGGGGGTCCCATGCTTTCTAACGAGCTAAGGCGGATTTTAAAGGGGCATGTTTTAGCATGTTTTTACATTATTTGCCTCATAGACGCGCGCACTTATGGTCAGTTGAAATCGATTGTAAATTGATGGAAATGGTCAAGAAAAGTCTCAGAATTGCAAATCAAGTGAAAAAACGGCGTTTTTTTTTTTAATGTTATTTGCAACTTGTTTGAAATGACATAATTGAACCTTTGTTTCTTCCCATCCTACCCTTCTTCGCACCCCACCCCTCTACCGCCCCCCCGCCAAAAAAAAAAAAAAAAAAAAAAAGAAAAAGAAAAGAAAAGAAAAGAGAGAAGAAGCTTGTGTTACTTACAAATTTAAATGACATCAGGAGGAGCCAAATGAGTGATTAAATGCTATTTTTGTTATTAATTTATGTCATCATGAATTTATGAACTTATAAGTCAAATGAAATGACAGTATATAGTTATTCAGTGGTGTTGAATTAAGTGCACTGCATTTCCAGGGACCACTAATGTTGTTTTCAGTATATAGCGTACGATTGTCCTTAATTTCCCTGGCATGCTATGCCATTTTGGCTGTTCTTTGGTCCATTTTTAGTTCTGGAAATTGATTTTCATTTCAAGGGCAACGAGCCATGCAAACTTTAATCATGATTTGTTCGTAATTTCCAGTGCAATATGACGGTGAATTTCAAGTCGCTTGACTGAGAAAAAAAACCCCAAAAACAAATGGCTACATTTTTTAAGCTTTTACTTTGGCGATTTGGAACAGCTGAATTAATGTGTTCACTCATATAAAGCTCATGTGACCAGGCACCACAAATCCACCAAAAAGTCGCTAGAAATTTTTAGTTAAAGATTGATTCTGAAAGAAGAGATTCTCAGCTTTAAAATAATGTATAACTCATTACCATTGGATGATCCCAACCCACTTTACAAAGAGAAGAATGTTCAATAACATAGAATATTACTTTCGAGAAGTAAAGGATTAAAGTTTACCAGTCTATTGAAGCACTCTGACTCCGTGGGTGTCAATCCGCTTGCCAGTTCGGGTGGGAGGGGGGGGCACTGTCCAAAAATTTGCTGAGAAGCGAAAAAATTCAGGTGTCTCTATTTCTATGTTGTTTTTTTTGGGGGGGGGGGGAGGGGAGGCCAATGGCGGCGATATCAGAGTGAGGGTATCTACCAGTAAAAAAGGACATTTTTAAACATACGGGCACTAACAAGGGGGGAACACAGATGGGAAAATACCGTTCATTCTCTTGAACAGACTTTTAAGAATCATTTATGACACATTTTTCTGTCATTTTAATAACTGCTTTGTAGTTGTAAAGACTGTCCTGATTACTCACTTGCGAGCGAGCGAACCGAGCGAGCAAAAATGCTATGTTCTTTTGTGAAGACCACAGTTGCATTCTTTAAAGTTAGTGATGGTAAATATGTTTAAATATTATTTCAGGGTTCTTCCCTCTCAGTATCATTTTTATTTTCATCAATTAAGCTTGTAGTGTTTTCCTTATTGACCAAGCAATATATTCAGTGCACATTTGAGCTCTAATCACGACTTTTATACTATTACGTTAAACATTAATACGAGAAGACTACAACACACTTTGTATGCCACGCCTGAAATGAGAGGGTTTTTTGTGGGGAAAAAAAGAGAAATATACTCATTGCTTCAATTTAGTTCCTTTAAAAACTGTGGATGTTTGTGCCCTAAGTTCTTGTCTCCTGATCCACTGTTTTGCCTCACACGTTGATAAATAGTAAGGGAATCTTTTACTAAATGAAACCTCTCCGATATTTAGAGCTAGTTATATGGCTGGTTTGGAGACCAAGGTCATTTACAGTGCTTACTAGATGTGAAAAGGGATAACTAACAGAGATGGAATGGTACAAAAAAGCCGCTAATCGGACGCAAAAGGGACAGATTTGAAAGGGCACTTATCGGGAGGAAAATTGCAATATTTATGAAAAGGGCCACTGTAAAAACGGAAGTTGTGGACGCTCATTAGTATAGTGAAAAGGGACACATATCAGATTAGAGGGGCACTTATTGTGAGGAAATAACTGCATTTATTAGAAACCAGAGGCGATAATATTATGAAATCATGTATTATGTATCAAATCAAAAGAAGACAGAACATGCTGGAATGGAAAAGAGAAACATCAGAAAACAAAAGGGAGACTTGTGGCACGTATAGAACGTAAAAGAAAGAGAAATGGGACCAAATTTAGGTAAAAAAAAAAAAGGTTATCGTCCGAAGAAAACGGAGGCATGTATCAGATTTTCAAATGGGGCAGTTTCCCAAGTGCAGTAGAAAAACTTTTCACAGGTGAAAGGAGCAGCAGAAGGGGAATTACGCCATTACACTCAAAACAAAAATGCTAAATTTAGCACTTTAAGATTCAATTTTAGCACTTTGTAGGAGCTCGGATAGTGACTGCACTCGACATGCTGTTTTAGCACTTGCACCCGGGTTACTTTGCTAGCACCTAAAATAGATGACTGTTGTGCACTTAAAGTGTTGAACCTCAGCTCCCTTTTGGGTGCTAGGAGAATAGCTGTTGTGCAAGTGCTAAAACAGCACGACGAGTGCAATCACTATCCGAGCTCCTAAGAAGTGCTAAAATTGGACCTTCAGGAGCTAAATTTACCCCGCGTCATCCACAACCGATATGGCGATCGGGATTTTTCAGTTCGTTGGAACAATCTCCCCGCCTATATTCAGGACTCATCCACCACTGACACTTTTCAGACAAAAATGAAAATTTACCTTTTTGAATAGCATCTGAAATACATACACTGTAAAAAAAAAAAAAAAAAAAAAAAAAAATCTTTGTAAATTTTACAATTCTCCGGCTGTAAAATTCGACGAATATTTATAGTAAACGCTTTCTACAGTATAAAGTCAGTAAACTAGAGTGTGACATCATATTTATCATATCGCAACGACTCCGATGCCCCAAAATATAAAATTACCGTAAAAACAACGGGTAAAATGCCGTAAATCATTTAATTCCACGCGCTGTTTTTGCACTTACGGTCATTCTGAGGCTATTTTCGCTTGCGCATGCGCTATGCATATACGCACACTCCGTAACCTGGCAACGCGAGTCGAAGTCTTAATAGCCGGAAGCCGACGTCCTTACAGGAGTTAAACCTGATTTGTAAGTAAGAAATCGTCCTAAATCTGATCAATCTTGAAAAAAGTCAGTTGAATTGTTAATTACATTTTGATCTTTATATGCCCTAGAAAATATTAAGATGTTTTTTTTTTTTTTTTTTTTTTAAATAGACACGTGTAATAACTTGTGAAACAGATTGAACTAGTATGAGGACCTGAGAATCGTCGTCATGCAATGAATGTGTGTGCATGATGTATATGAGTTGTCTTAATGTATGATGTGGGGGGGGGGGCTAAAGCTACGCACTTTGTTTTCAGCGGCTTAAAATTCACAGAAATAATTGGTTTGTGCAAATTCCATTTCCATATCTTGACTCTACATATTCCAAAGTTGATATTTTGGAGAAAATCACGATGGGTGAATGTCAGCAACACATATTTCCAGGTCGATATCCGTATTTCTTAATTTTCAAGAAAAAAAAAAGGGATAATCGGATGGGTTAAACAGGGGGTTTAAATGGCTCCTTTTTATGATACGCATATAATTAAATTCTTAAGTTTTGTCTAGCGTAGTCGTACTAAGTCACTCATCCCTGTATCAGTAGATCCTCATAAGCATTTGTCTTTATCTTTTCTTAAACAGACGTGTCTGTAAAAGACTGCAGTTCAGGCAGTCCCCACTTCCTCGTCACAAGGCCAAGTTCAAAAGAAAGCAGGGTCTGCTCCGAAAAGGCTACGAGTTATCTGTGGTTACTGGCTTTGATGTGTACATCTATGTTAAAGACGAGTTTGATAGTGTTACCTATTGGGGAACGGAAGATGCCTTGTCGCTTTTTCAACCAACAATTAATCTCCTCGTTCAGGGGGTTACGCGTACCAAAGTTGACAATGTCTGCTTTATTTCCCCTACCAAAGTCCCTAAGCATCTTAAAGGGACCGTACCAGCTGATAATACGTCCCAGAATCTTGAGGAATTATTGGCAAATATGATTAATGCATCACCTATTCTGCGCCCAGCTTCTATCCAAGACAAATCTGGACAAACACCACCAGCGAAAAGGCCACGCCTGAACACACCACATACCTCAACTTCCTTATCTGGGCGAAAACCACCAGCAAAGAGTCCACGTCCAAACACACCACTTGCCTCAACTTCCGCATCTGGGCACATAACACCAGCAAAGAGCCCACGACGAGCACACCACGTGCCTCAACTCCCATATCTGGGCTAAAACCACCAGCAAAGAGCCCACGTCCACACACACCACTTGCCTCAACTTCCCCATCTGGGCGCATAAGACCAGCAAAGATCCTACATTCAAACACGCCACGTGCCTCAACCTCATGATCTGGCCGAACACCACCAGCAAAGAGCACACGTCTAAACACACCTCTTGCCTCAACTTCAGCATCTAAGCAAACAACACCAGCAAAGATCACACGTCCGAACACACCTCTCACCTCAACTTCCAAATCTGGGCAAACATCACCAGCAAAGAGCCCACGTCTGAACACACCACGTCCCTCAACTTCCGCATCTTGGCGTACAGCACCAGCAAAGAGCCCACGTCCGAACACCCCACTTGCCTCAACTTCTACATCTGGGCAAACAACACCAGCAAAGAACACACGTCCGAACACACATCTTGCCTCAACTTCCACATCTGGACAAACTCCACCAGCAAAGAGCACACATCAAACACACCACCTGCCTCGACTTCCACTCCCAGAAAAACAAAGAAGAAAGATGTTTACATTGTGCAGGAAATAGAAGATGAAAGAAATGAAAATGGACAGGTACATTATCTTGTTAAATGGAAGAACTGGCCAAAGAAATTTGATACATGGGAGCCAGAGGAGCATATCATTGACAAACGTTTAATAACAGCTTATAAAGCTAAGAAAAATTCACATATGGAATGAGTAAAACATAAGTGACTCGATATGCATCCACCACACAAAATGAGTGGTATTTATGATTCGTTTAACCTTAATTCGTCACAGAGTAGTCCCTAAAACCATGAATTTTGCTCGACTATAATTACAGTTCCTTGTTTGAACTTTGAACAGTGTTGAAGTAATAAGAGTGTGCTTTTTTGTTTCGCAATAAGTAAGATCATGTAAGTAAAATGCCACTAGAATCAATAAGAGGTTAGTATTTACACATACTAATTTTTACTTGATGTAAAAAAAAAAATAAAAACAAAAACATACATGACATTACAATTCAATAGCATACATGCATATGTACTAATGTGCCAGCATCATGCTTGCTAACACAGTATGTATCAATACACATGCTATTCATGTAAGTATAACAGTACTACAAATACTTGTACTGTACCTGCCTGTTTTTTTAGAAATTAAGAAGCAAAATATGAGCAGAATAGATGACTGTCGGTTTACAGAACACATGGGAAATTGAAATGTACTTTACATGTACATGTTTGTATTGAGTTTGCTTGTGTATAATTATATACTGCATTTGAAATGAATGTTGTGTACAATTCTGCAAATTACTGGATGTACATGAAAAATAGATGCACAAATATGTACATGATCTATGGCATTCTTCTTGGGTCTATAGTTGGGACCAGAAAAATCTCTGTCTTACATTAACAAATTGTTCATTGTGTTAATCTGTACACAAAGGACTTTACAATCAACTTCAGACATCAGAGCAGGTCCCTTCAACCAATACCAACTTAGTTTAGAAATGGGCCTTTAACAATCACGAAAAAAAAAATCAGTTCATGATACATGTACATGAACCCATAGTCCATGTTTTTTGCTTGTATATCAGTGTGTGTTAAATGTGTATACACATTACACAAAGAGACCAATGCTTACATGTATCTCTGTGTCATGGTAGCTGAAGGCAATTTAGCAAAGTAGATCCTAATTTCTCTATGCACTGTAGTTTCTCAAGATATGTTAAATCTACATAATTCATAATGATAAGGTTGACTTAAATATACGACATGTAGTACATTATCACCATCAGGAGAATACTACCCTAGGCGTGACTCAGGCAATGTTATCTAATTAAGGTAGTATACATCAAGGCAGGTTCACATTATTAAAATACATTGTTTTCAGTAAAAAATGAAATGTTTACGCTAAAATATAGTTTTTGGAAGAAAGGAAACAAACTTGTGATCCCTCCCAACACTCCTCACAATCATGTTTTCTTCAAATGTACAGTATTTTCCTGATGCACTGGGCATGTTAGGTCCCGTCTTTAAAGAGTTGTGATTGATTCAAATCAATAGCAACTTTGTGACTGATCTCAACTGTGTACTTTAGAGATAGGAGGTGGGATCAATCTCAAAGTTGCGATCAATTTGAATCAATCGCAGCTCTTTTAAGACGGGGCCCAGGTCTATTAAAGATAAATGACCTTTGAAGAGGTTTTGATCCTTAGAATAAACATGTGCTTTAATAAAAACATGTATCAAAATTTCCATCATTTGAATACTTGTGTGCAAGTGCATGCTATGTACATGTGTATTAAAATATAAACCAAGATTGCAAGCATTTCATCACGGTAGAGCAAATTACATGTAACTCCAGCAAGAAAAATTGCATAGTTATGTTGTTTATAGTAAAAGTACTCTACATGTATAGTGTAAGGGCACATTACCGTAAAATTAACCTTTTTTCTGTATTCTTCAGATAAATTCCAAGATGGTGTACATGTAAGTCAAAGTTTAACATAAAAAAGTAAATTGGGCATTCCAAAAAGTGTACTATTGTCCATCCATATACATCTACAGAGGTAAAATTTTGTCTGCCCAGTAGTCACTGTGCACACTGCACTTCTTTCACACTTTGATTCATTTTTATGACAGTGTCCACTATGCAAAGCACTGCATATACATGTATTTGTACTCAACAATTTCCTAATTTGTATGGTACACATAAACTGTAAACTCGCTTCGTGCAAAAGTACGAGTTGAATTTTATAACTGGAGTAACCATACACTTTATGTACACTGCATACATGTACTAATGTTAATGACTCATCACAAAACCAAAACAAAAAGAACTGTCAACAGACCTACATGTAAACTTTACTGTACATTCACAACAAGTTCATGTACACAAAGGCATATGTATACATGTATATGTACATGTACCTGTATATACTGTAAATAAACAAGGTCTTTTTTTTTAAGTTTGTTTGCATGCAAATTATTTGTAGACAGTTGCAGAGGAATACATGTCCTGTTCATTTATGTGCTGTGCGCTATTTGACAGTTCAGTATCATTAAACTTTTTGTCCTCTTTATACATTACTTCTACAGTGTACAAAGTGCTAATGTTCAGTTCTTGTGTTGTACTGTACATGTGTATTACAGAATGCACATGGAGAATAGGTGTGTGGAGGGTTTGTTCCTAAAAACCATTCGATGTTTGAAATACATACATATGCACACGCACATGTACAAATGTATGTAACTGAACAAAAATTAATACAGGACAAGAATAAATTGTGAATACAAAAGTAAATACAAACTAATACACAAAGAGAGCATGTCCTGTATAACTATATGCACATGTACCTCTCCATCCTGGGCTCTACATGTAAATTGTTTTTACCCATGAGCCCGAGGCATTTCTGAAATAAGATGACACAGACCACTAAGTATTACTTGCAAATAAATACATTGGCGTATAAAGGGGAGGATTTTTCCAGATCAAATATATCAACAGATTTCTGGATGTTGCAAGCCAGTGAAGAGGGATTTCACACTAAATTTCAATTGAAATATAATATATGCATTTCACAAAGACTGCAATGCTGCTCAGCATGAGTGTGTGTGTGTGTGGGGGGGGGGGGTCAAACCATAGGATCAACCCCAACATCACCCATTTTAGTCCTAATCATGAACACTGAAAATGTATTTTAAAACTGACAAAGATTCCTCCCTATAGACTGTTACAATGAATCATTCTATTTTTATTTCTTCTCATAGTACATGTACATGTACAGTACACGTATGTCTTCCACAATCAAGCATGCAATATGTTGACCTTCATCACACGATAAGTCACAGTTATTACTGTAATGCCCTTTTATGAGCAAGCAAAAAAAAAAAAAAAAGATTAAAATACATGTATTCATTCAGGATAAAGCATGAACATATTCATAAATTCCATTCCACTTTTTATAAAGTCTATGCAATTAGTGGGCCACATCAAATCATCTTATGGGTCAAATGTGGGATTTCGGCCACTGTTTAAGAACAGAGGCTCTACATTGTAGAGTAAAAATACAGTATAAATCAACATGCTATCAAAATAAATACTGTACTACATGTACAGTACACTGGAAGCACTGTAACTGATTACATTGCTTCACATGACATGTGTAACTTTGTTAAATTGCATAGTTATAGTACATTTTAACTATTATTACTGCAAAGACTAGAAACAAGGTGTGAGATGATAAATTGTTTACGATGGCTATCACTTTCGACTTACAGGTTTTATTTCTGATGACAGAAACAATACTTCATGTGGTTTCACTGGCCTTTTGTTTAAAATCACACAATTTATCATTTCAAATTTTGGTGAGGTACTGTTGCATCATTAATCAAGACGAGTTTACTTCTATTTTATGTTCTTTAATCAACAAATATGTACCGATACACGTACATGCATATACATGTATGCTCCAAAAACGTGCCATTCCTGGACTATATCAACTCCAAATACAATTTTCCTTCATGCAGGACTATACACATGTGCATTTACATGTACATGTATAATACGTCATACTTTACCTGAACCAACTGTCTTTGGGATTATTTAGTATCAAGTCAGAAAATTTGGTACGTTAAAAGCTTTTAAATGGGACAATTTTCGTACGAAACACTTCCTACTAGCATACATTTTTTCAAAATCAGCATTTTGTCCTTATCTTTATGGCAAGCTGAATAATCTGGGCTCCAGCGACAGTGTCACAGTGCATGTACAAAACAAAACCATCACTATAAACGTAATTACATTTGTATGACTCCATCTTTCTCTACATGTATGTATACAATGTACATTTACTTCATGCACAAAAATTCAGTCTAGCTGAAAAGACATCTTACAGAATGCCATCATCATTCTCATCAAACAAAAATGCATGTATTACTCTGTCTTACTCTTGATTCAAAAGTGAAATTCTGATTCTCTCGCATAGGTGAATTGCTAGGACTGTCTATCGGCATTCATTTACGTCAAAGATTCATTATAATTCGTCTCCCAGATATATGGTATATTGATGGACAACTACCCTGTCACAATTACACGTAACGTGTGGGTATAAAGCGAAAGTGCTTTTAATGATATAGCCTTCCAAAATATATATCAATCATTTATGATGATTAAATAAATAAGAAAAGTACCAAAAATCCAATTATATGGCGAGAAAGTAAAAAAGGGCAAAAGACCTGGTTAAACCCTCCATTTAAATGCCCATATAACACTTGACAAAACGATGAATTTGCTTTAAAAAAAAATGACGAAATTAATCCAAGCATTCCTTACTCGCTTAGCAGCAGAGAGGCATTTCAGTGACAATTATCGAATTTGAATTCTAAACTGTTACATTTGGTTGACCAAAGACGAATATGAATGATATTCTAACAAAATTGAACATGGGATTCGAACGCGGTTAGCTTCTCAGGACGGATTTGATTTGAAAACTGATGAAATCGAATGAAGATGTGTCGAAAATGAGGGGGAAACCTATATTACTGCACTTCCTGAGCCTATAATTCTGAACTAGACTTACCCAGGTTACCAAACCAATTTTCTCAGTATCACACTGATGACCGGCTTTCCTGAAAATCTCATGTCACTCTTTTATGTAAAAAGGTATCTATTAACACCAGTGCATAAACCAAACTTTCCCTATCGCAAATACGAAATTCAACAGTAGAGGCCGATATATCTCCCACACCACTGATCTGTATGAGAAGAATCTTTTCATACAGATCAGTGTCCCACACACGGCGTAGACAAGGGCACTTCCGGTTTCCATACAAACATCATGGGTCGAGACAACAAATTCTGATTTTTTTTTTCCTCCATTGATCTAATAAAATTATGAAACCTTCATACTTTCGTCAAACGAGGGATTTGTTAACCTAACTGTACATTTTCTATGGAAGCCAGAAGAAATCTTGTCAAATCGTCCGTACTGGATTTGTATCTGCGCAAGTGCTGACCTGCGCGGTATGTGGGAAATGTCGCCCTCTACTGTTGAATCTCGTATTTGCGATATGGAGAATTGAAAATTTCTTTCCACAACCCACTTTGCATGTATTTTAGTGCAGTTTAAAACCTGCACTCTTTTCTTATCCCTTTTCAACTATGGGATACTCGCATGTACGGTGGCCCTGAAGTACGCTCGACAACAGGTCATGTGCGACGTGAATTTCGCATCCCAGGTCCTAAACTTTGTATCCAAAGTCGTGAAATTCACGACCCGCGATGCGAATTTCATGATTCGTGGCGAAAAATTTGCATACCAAGTCGTGAAGTTCACGACCCGCGGTGCGAAATTCAGGACCCGTGACGCGAACTTTGCATCCAGTCCTGAATGTCGCACCGCGGGTCTTAAATTTCATGACTTGGGATGCAAAGTTTGCGCCAGGCCCTCGGATGCGAAGTTCAGGACCTGGGATGCGAAATTCACGTCGCACATGACCTGTTGTCCAACGTACTTCAGGGCCACCATACGCATGGGGCTACTCTATTAAACAAAACCTCAATAAGATTTACTACAAAAACAGTTGAGAATCATTTTCAGTAAAAGCTATCATTCTAATATGCTAACGTTCTCTTTTATAATGACAAGGTCTCAACAATTGATGAACTGTGTTTAATCTCGGTTGTTTTATGTACCAATTGGGAAAAAAAATATTGCAAATATGTTTTTTAAAACATTGACGCACGCACGTAAGCCAGGAGACAATCAAATATGTTACATCTGCCACTGACTAGAACAGTTACTGCCCAATACGGACCACAGTTCTGGAACTGCTGGAACTGCCCCCCCCCCCCCACTATTTTTTTTTCATTCAAACGTACTAGACTGAAAAATTACTTGTTGAATAGGTATTATTGGTAAATGACAAAACAATAGACTAATTGCTTATCATATGTACCAGTACTTCACACTTAAGTACAAATTTCTTCTCATAACATTGTCTCATATATGTTATATCAACCTGTATATATTATATGTTTATTTGTTTTGTGAAACACTGAAAATACCACGTGGAGAAATAAAGAATCTATACGATGAGTTCAAATAAGGTTCGTCTGAGCGGTTTTGTATATATAAGTACGAGGGTGTACATGGGCGGATGTGAGGTGCGTATGGGTGCGTGCACGAGTGTTCACATGAGCGGAAGTGTCGTAGTCGAGTGGTATAAGGGACTTAACTGTCCCAGCGACGCGAGAATCGAGATTCGACCCTTCCGGCACTCAGCGTAGACAGGTCTACATACCTGGGGGGGGGGGGGGGTGGTAAGCCCATTCGTACATATTTTTGTACACACATACAATACAATATGCTTCACGTCTTGTTTATGTACAATTTTGTTTTGATAAAATCTCGCTTTGTTTTGTTATATTTTCCTATTCAACATGTTTCCGCTTAATTTTTGTTTTGTTGTTTTTCGATTTTTTATGATAATCCTTAAATGTCAGGATTTTATTTAAATAAATTTGAATTTGAATTTATATGATTCCAGCTCAAAATGTGGGGAGATGCATCCCCACCGGCTACCTACGCCCCTTTGACGGCACTTTGTGCAAACCATTCTATCTACATTCCTCATCTATCCTACATTCAATAAACTGTCGTGCTATAGGTACGTTGATATCAATGTGTGTTTCATTTTTTAAAATTAACCCAATTCCTTTTTTAAGGGGCAGTAACCTCTTTTTTAATCTTGGTGGTTTATTTGTTTAAAATGTTTTTTTTTTTTCTACCCATTCTCTAAAGTATTCCATGTAGCAGCAATTCATAACCAAAGGTCATTTGTAATATCAAAATATACAGAAATTTGTTTTCCCTGATAAAACCGACATATTAAGCTAAAGCATCTTGGCGTAAAGGTGAAAAGGGTGATTAGTAATTAGTATCTAAGAGCGTCCAGAGATTAAAAAAAAGAGTAAACACAAATTATCATGCAATCTTTCTTTTTCTTTCTTCAAGATAAGAGTATTCTTTGAATTCACATAATACAGTCTTATCAAATTCATCTGAGATTTCCAAACTTAAACAGGCTTAAAGTGTTTATTTTGAGGAGACGCTTTCTGGAATTTTTTTAAGTACATATACATTGCAAAAGATGTAAAGACAAGAGTACTATTTTTTCTCTCTTCTTAAAGAGACTTTACCAAATGAGAACCCCGGAACACAGAGCTTAGTGACTGATCATACGATCGATTAATACGATTGATTGCACATAGTGATCAAGGCAATCAATCGTAAAACTTAATCCTACGATCAATTGCTAAGCTTTGTGTTACGGAACCAAGATTCATCGACTGTCTAAAGAATGTATCATTCTTCCAGGATTAATATTTCATTTTATAACAGACATAGCACAATTAAGAGATAGAAAGTTCAGTGGGTTTGTTTTTAATTGAATCAAAAGAACATGCCACTGGTATTTGAATAAATCGAAGTACTTGTAACACCGGCGTAAATCTGTTTTAAGGAGTGGGAGGATGATCAACTTTTTGCCGAAATTTCTTGCGTGAACTCACATTTAAGTATACTCATACACACCCTTACTCACCCGAACAGACCCTGCTCACATCTAATTATTTTATTTTGCGAGAGAGCGAAACGAGCGTGCGAAAAATAGCCACTTTTTGTTTTTTGTCTTTGTTTTTTAGAGCATTTCAAATGAAAATTCAACTATATAACTTTCGTTTGTGACAATTTGAAGAAAATTTCAGCAACTGATTAATCATAATATCATTTTTCCTTAAAATGAGGGGTATATTTGTACAAACACATTCCCCCCCCCCCTCGAAAAAGTGGGAGATATATCCTCCCTATCCCCCAGGGATTTACGCCAATGACTTATAATGTTTGACCAGGCATTAGCTTCTCACAAAATGTATCTATCACGCTCTAAATGTGTTATCTGTAGCTTTTATCCTTCCAGATATTTTGTCATTTGACTGCTTATATATATACGTACTGATAACTCTCAAGGCATTGTAAGAGATCTATGTCACAAATTTCAACGCTGTGATGACTTTAAATTTCATCAGATTAAAAGATATGAAGAACATACTTTCTTTCTCGGTAACTGATTTCTTCTTACTACTACATGATGTAGTAGTAAGAAGAAATCAGTTACCGAGAAAGAAAGTATGTTCTTCATATCTTTTAATCTGATTTCTTCTTACTACTACATTATCATGTAAATATATTTAGAAAAACAATCTTGAACTCTGGTCAAATAACCACTATTTATGAGAATCTGGTTAAACATGATGGCAATCTCACACCTACCTCACCTTTCTTAAATCTTCTACTTGAAACAATTGTATGTATCATCAATTCATGGACATCCTGTGTAAATTCCGCCAGACTGGAAGAAAATCTATTTTCCGTCCTCTTTTAAACCGCAGTTTAGTTCTTAATATTGTGTACCAAAAATTCTACTCGAAATGTTTAGAAATTAAATATATATGTCAATAGATGAATTCAGTTTACAACATTTGATAAGATGTCCTTGTTACATAAACTTGTATGATCTAACACAGAGATATAATCATCCTGAGCTAAGTTTCACAAATATTTTGGTTACAAACACTAGCAAACTGATTATAAATGACATATCACATATAGCTATACCTGGATGGGATTATAGACATTCATGAAATCTTACAACTCCCTATTCTCCCAATACTCCAGAAATGAATGGTTATATATTTTTTTTCTATTTAAAGTCGCCAAATTAGTAAAGTGAGCACTAAGTCATCAATTTTATACCAAGCAAGAAATGTTTTATAATTATATATTTCTCGGTTCTAGCCTTTTAAATGGATGGGATGGTGTTTGGTTTTTCTTTTTTCGTACGTAATGACTAGAACAATCTGTTAATGATAAGTGCATTGAATGTACAGTAATATTAACCTTCATTCTTAACGATACATAGATGATTATAAACTTATTAGCAAGATTCACCCTCGATGATGTGACAATGGTCTTATAAATATCTTGGCGTAAAGAAAAAATTTAAAATACCACTGACACTGCGCATAAACATTTGTTTAACATGTTTAAGTTGTTTGATTTATGGCTATAATGACTGCAACACCGACCAGAGCAATTGCGACTTTCCCTGTAGCAAAATAAAATAATAATGATCATATTAAAAATCATAATGATAATAATAATAATGATCATATTAAAAATCATAATGATAATAATAATAATGATGATAATAATAATAATAATGATGATAATAAAAATAATAATAATTATGATAATAATAATAATAACAAAAATAATAACAATGATAAAATAATGATTAAAAAAGTCTAGAAGCGTTCAGCGAAGGAATATACAAAACTGTGCTAAAGATGAATTAATCATCGAACTTCCAAAGGATGAGAGAGTGAGTTGATTCCTTCTCGATAGGGCGTAAGTGCGGTGAAAAATATCTTTAACTCTTGGCTGCCTTCAAACTTCCTGGAAAAAAATAAAGATACAAGATTTTTATTGGCGAATATTTCTGTCTTTTGCTTTGATTTTTAAGGCTCAAATAAAGTACATAATCATTTACATTTTTATGTATTCAAATCTCAAAAGACAGAACGTAGCGTTTTGGTTTTGTTATTGATTAGCTTTCCTGACTGCTAGCTAGGCAAGCGTGCATTCTTGTACATGTGCATAAACAGAGAACCGACCAGGGACCTGGATTGATGCCTTACCACTGAGGTGGTTTCGAACCCACGACAACCTATTACGAGACCAGTGCTCTACCAAAGGAGCTCTCTCTCTCTCTCTCCTCCACTTCTGAATACCATGGACTACTTTATAGCCCGAGCTTTTTCATAGGCTGCTAATTTGTGATGGGTTGGAAAGTGAATACCAGCCCATAGCGTCGAATATGATGAGAAAAAAATTACAGCTTAAAAGCTTGGATGGGAACAAAATTACATAATACAATAGAAACCCCGGCTGTAATGGCTTTCTTGGGGGAGAGAGTGTAATTGCTTAATTAATTATCAGTTTATTTGATGACAATAAATTAATGATTATTGATAATGAATGAGCTTTATTACCAAAATTTGATCATAAAGAGTGCACTGGAAATAGAGTTCTTTGATAATATACAGTGCGTCCCAAAAAAAACTTTACACTTTTGAAATGGCTGCCAAATAAAAAAATACATGATACTGGAAGATATGTACGGATAGCTCATGGACTCAACTTTCATATGAGACCAAAAAAGCCGAAAATAATTCATGCTTGGGTGAGCACTGCTCACTTTTGTAAAGGGTATGAAAATTAGGTTGCGCAGGAATTGCACCTTTCAATTTGTGAGAGATGAGTCCTTTGCAGGTTACAGAATTGAGGGTGATACAATGAATTCATGATCAGTTGCAATCAGTTTAGGTTTGCTGAGTGAATTTTTATGGTTTATTAAATCAAAATTAAATTTATGCATGAGTGAACAGGAATTCCATTCATTATTGTAGCATTATACAATTCCCTGATAGACTCAGTGGTGTGTTCATGGGAGTCAGGATTGGGTGGTGGTACATGTTGTACGGGAGGTGAGATAGAGTAAGACTTGTCGGCTAGATGAGATAAGGGTCAAGAGGACAGTATGCCCCCCCCCCCTCTCTGTCTCTCTCTCTCTCTGTCTGTCTCTCTCTCTCTCTCTCTCTTGCTTTCTGTGTGTTGGTGCATATCTTGACAAATCGCATTCTTTGGTCTCCACTCCAAAATATCCAAACCACCTTCCCTTATCCCTTATGAAGAGAGCAAGATTGTGCATTGAAGGGAGGAGGTGGACACGTGGACCATTGAACTCTGACCATTGAATCATTGAGACTCTGATTTTTAGTTTCCATCATCATTTATTTTCCCTTTCTTTTCTCTTACAAGATGGATGAAGCAGTTGTAAAATTGAAATGAATGAAAATCAACTGAAAACAAAGAATGACATGTTCATTTTACCAATTAGTGTTACACTGTACCGTTTTTCTTGTCCGAAACTCAACTGCTAAAATGACTGGTTAGTTGGATAAACTTTGATTGAGTGATTGACTGAGTTATTGATTAATTATGATTGTTTTATTGAATAATTCATTGATTGAAACAGCTGAATGGTGATTGAATGCTGAATTGACTAATTGATTGACTGATACATTGATTAGTTGACTGATACCTAAGTGTTGATCGTCTAACTTCGGTATTGATTGATTGACCGATAGAATGCAATTGACTTCAGGGGTTATGGGTGATACCAGTCCCAGTCCAATTTTGGAAATGCATGTAGAATTCGGGATTAGGGAATGTGGTCGGGATATTTTGGAGAGGAGACCAACAAATGTGAATTGTCAAGATATGCACAAACACACCCATGAAGAGAGAGAGAGAGAGAGAGAGAGAGAGAGAGAGGGGGGGCATGCATGTCCTCTTAACCCTTATCCCATCTACCCAACAAAGTCCTACCTTACATCTCACCTCCCCTGCACCATGTACCATCACCCAATCCTGACTCCATGAACACACCACTGAGTCTACCAGGGAAAGGTACAATGCTACAATAATGAATGGAATTCCCGTTCACTCATGCATAAAATTTTGATTCAATAAACCATAAAATTCACTCAGCAAACCTAAACTGATTGCAACTGATCATGAATTCATCATAGCAACCTCAATTCTGTAACCTCCAAAGGATTCATCTCTCTCACAAATTGAAAGGTGCAATTCCTGCGCAACCTAATTTTCATACCCTTTACAAAAGTGAGCAGTGCTCACCCAAGCATGAATTATTTTCGTCCTTTTTGGTCTCATATGAAAGTTGAGTCCATGGGCTATTTATAAATATAAACCTTTTCCGCCAGAATCATATATTTCTTTTTATTTGGCAGCCATTTCAAAAGTGTAAAGTTTTTTTTTTGGGACGCACTGTAGTACACAACCAGTCAGCAGTACTGCTCAAGAGCATGGTGCCCTTATTAAGCTAATCACATAATAACAGTGGACTATAGCGATTGTAGCATGATAACTATGGCACAGAACTGTCACTTCTATCTACCCGAATCAATACTACTACTATGATGATATTTACAATGAATGCTGAATATACCTTGTAAAAATAATCTTTTGCATGTTTTGTACTGTACAAAGTGTATAGAAAGAGCATTTTCATCTTATATCAACTTCAGACTGTCATAATTGCTGGACTTATATGTCAACATAGTTATTTTCAGCTAGTGTCTAATCTTGTGGATGAAAAGTTTTTAGATAAATCGGCTCCGATAAGGGTGAGAGTAAACTTACCTCATTTCCTTTTATCTAAAAAAGAGTAACCTCTTCCTCTTTTGGTCAATGGCGAAGTCTCCGTCACTCATCTGAGTTATGATGAATTTGTGGTCAGCGTTATCTGATTTACTGTCATCCTCATACCCACTGCTTCTATCCTTGAATACTCTGACTTTTACTCTTTTGAAAGGTGAGGTGTATTCCTTACAGCTCTTTTTGTCAATCTTCGACTCTTGGCATTCGGTGGGGTGAGAGTTGGTGGGTTGGTTGGGCACGGGATCCCCATAGAATTCTATCTTAACGTAGACGGATCGCTTCGTGTTATTGACGATTTTCGTCTTCCTAATCTGCTTCAAACCCCCTATACCATTTTTTATGACATTCAAGATGCCAAAAATTCCAGTCATTACTTTTCCACTCGCCACTAGTGCTCCGGCTATGCTCTCTGCCATTTTCTTTTAAAGAAAAGACTAACTCTATTGCTGGTGGTAATTCCAATCCTCGCATGGGCTCTACTTCTAAAGAACAGGTAATACCTGATCGATATTGACACTGTTAATGATTAACTGAATCTTCATAAAACATACGACTTACTATAATGATAATAGTTGCCAAACCTGAACGATTTGTTAGTTATAATATTTTGTATTCATCAATAACTACATGTTTATACATATCTGACGTCACGCTACCGGAGTGAAATGATTGGTTGAAACTATAATCTTGCATGTGTCTACTGAGTATTCGTTCACTTGAAGCAGCCCCTTAATCATGTCAGTGGTACAGAGTTCTTGTAATTATAAAGATTATTATTATTATTAATTATTATTATTAATGGTTTGGCGTCACCTGTGCCTGGGAGGGGAAAAGCGAATTCAATCACTTTAACCCTCAGGTCTCTCCTCCCGATATCACTGATTGGGGGTGTGCAGGTGGACCACATACACCGGGGTTCCCCCTACTCTTATACGAATAGTGCAGTGGGATCTTTAACGTGCAAAGGTGGTGACTCTCCTTTACACGGGACCTCCATTTAACGTCCTATCCGAGGGACGGAGTGTTTTCCACTGTAGCATAGCCTGAGTCTATGAAATAGGGGAGGGGCACGACAACACACAACGCAGGCTTCAGTCATCCGCCTTGGCTGGACTCGAACCCACGGTCTTTTGGTTCGAAAGGCAGACGCTTTATCGACTGAGCCAACTGGCTCCTTCTAGCCAACTCGCTCCCTCTGATTAACCTACTTTGTCGTGTTTACGAGAGAACTATATATTGCAAATTGATCCAATAACACTCCGATAATCGTCGCTTGTTTTGCAAAAGGAGGTATCGCAGCGCGCGCTGAGAAAGGACTGTTTTGAGAAAAAAAAATGATTATAACTTAGGATATTATTGCAATAGAAAGCGAATTTTTAATAATATCACAACATAAACATTCCGTCTGATGGTAAGCAGAGAGAGAAGGGGAAAGCTCACATTCTTACCTCTAAAAGGGCAGCACGAGCTTTTAAAGTGAATATTATTTGTATCAGGGTTTTAATGCAATGACTAGTAACTCATGACTTTTTATTCTTTAAAATGCACTTTATGTCTTGATCATGTTTAGGCTGTTTATTCATTATCGAACTATGTAAACTTTCCATTTTATATGTGTAAATAAATGCTGAATTAAGCTGAATTGAACTGAACTGAATTGTACTGAATTAGATTGAAAAAGATCTTAGAGAAAATCTGAGAAAAAAAGAAAGCTACCAGTAAAAGACAGTGAAAAGGAAAATGAATAACTAATGAAAGATGAAATTAGAAAAAGGAAGAAAATTGATAAGAGAAAAGAAATTCAAAACGACAATAAGGCGGAAGTGATTAGAAAAGGGATGAATATAGGGGAATAAAAAATGGGAAATGGCTAGAAATATTCTAACCAAAATAAGTAATATAACAACAACAGCAGAATTAATCTAACGAAAATAAAGAAGGGAAAGCGGAAGTGAGAAAGAACGTAAACTACAATAGGACTATACATACATTAAAAAAAAGAAAGATTGAGGAAAAATGATAAAGAGGAATAAGGGAAAGGGAATAAAGCAATATAGAATGAAAAAAGTGATAGAAAGAATATGACAAATCTTACTGACAAAAGTCAAAGAAAACAAGTGAATTGCAAAAATAATAACAAATATAGAGAGGTCAATTTATATTGGAAAATTAAGAATTTTATAGCAGGAAACAAAAAAAAAATGCTCAAAAATTCACTTAAAGTGAGAAAATGAAAAGAAAATATAGGGTTTATGTTTATGCCAGTAACAATGAGAATGCGTATTAAAGTTGATTAGCGTCTGCTCACGAAACCAACGGTTAGTGGGATTTGCGAGAAGCGTCACTTCGCGTGATGTCAATTAATGCGATGTCATCGAAGGGCTGTGTTTTCTAATAATCTTTCATTTGATACATACATACACGCAACGTATGTATATGGGCCTATTACATAGATTTCCTTTTTTTAAGTCAATAGACTTATACGCACGCTCAGGCATAGTGCTGTTTAATAGCCTTCCAGTACGCGTACGGAACATTAGAATCTTTTAAGAAACAGTGTAAATATCTCAGCTTTGACTTTTAACCTATATTTAACCTGTATAATTATGATCTTGCCGACGCCCGTTCTTTAAGATAGTGTTCTGATGGGGGGGGGGGGGGGATTGATCACGTATTTATATATATTGTTTTATTTTGATATTACATTTTTTTTTCCTTCTTTATTGGGGAATGGGTAGTGGAAACAGATGACGCACCATTCACATTTGGGTGTTTTGTTTTTCTAAATAAACGTAAACTTTTTTTAACTGGATAATTGTATTTAAGACTTTGTCACACGTCTTAATTAACGTAAACTTTTTTAACTGGATAATTGTATTTAAGACGTGATCACACTACAGCTTATTTCCAACCTTATGTCTTCATTTGTTCTTGTATTGTTTTGTTTTCCTATTTATTGTAATATTTTACCATTCGTTCATTGTTTTGAATTGTATTTTAAGCTCTCTTGCAAAGCAGTGTTTATGTACCGAAGAGATACCCTGTGTAAAGAAAACGGAATAAATAAATTAATTAATTAATAAAGAGTTAACTTGACTACACCATATTCCACGAATCATTAACTCATTATAATTGCACAGAAAATTTACACCGTACAGCCACTGGGATAAGTTAGTACGCCCTTATAATATGAATTTGTTGGGTATATAGCAGTCATAAGTTAATGGTACCGTCGATTCTGGTAATATTATTATCATGGGCACAATCTTTTTGTTAGTTTGTTCCTTTTCTATCAACTAACAAACATTCAGATATGCTGATAACTATATTTGCAGACACTTGTAAGATTTTTTTGCAATAGATAAAAATGTAATAATCTGTCAAACAATTCTGAAAAAATGCTGATAACGACACTGACAAACTCTTTCAGATTTTGCTGTAATTATCATAATGCGGTATTCTGTTCTTTTGCACTAGTTTATTTTTTCACTTCGACTTCTTTGATTTTGGAACATCACCTATTTATCTAGAGAAATTCTTAGAACTAGATACCAGTCTGTAATCTTTATTCCTTAAAATAACACATCACACAAAATACCAACTTGACTTTTTTCGGAATGGGTTTTAAAATGATTTGTAGTTATGGTAGCACGCGGTAAAATTAGCCCAAAGATTTTACTGAAATTTACTTTTCTTTGCAAGTGAGCAAGAAAGAAAAAAAGGAGGGTCCCTAAATAATTTAATATTAGCTCAAGACGATTCAGTGTATGACAAGGCATATTTTCACAAGCAGTATAGTGTCTGATCGTGCGACGCAGTATTTCATAACTTTTTTTCTTGATATTCTTTTAACCCTTTGTTTTCCTTCAAAATCTTTACCAGCAACAACGAGATATTTGAATTCGTCACTGGGGACGAATTAGGTGGTCTGCCAAAGTTTGATTCAAAATAAATGCCACCTTCATTGTAGAAAATATTATCACTAGAACATATTCGAAGCTCCGCGAAAAAAGAGGAGAAATAATGGATGTATTGCTCAAAGAAGACTGGAATGTCGAATCAAGATTTGAGAAAGAGTTGGGTCCCATAGAGAATACACGTAAAATGTGACAAATTGAAATGCATACATTTATTGCAAAACTACCATGATGCCGTTGAGAAAATCAAGTATAAATGTAAATGCCTTGTATGGATTGTTGCAGCTACAACATATTGGAATTGGAGAATTTGGAGAAAATAGACTAACCATAAGCAAAATATCGTCAATTGAATACAGGAAATATGACGTCATAAATTCAAATTTGAATTTTTGACTTGAGATTAGAATATGGTGAATTTCTAACCATGCAAGGGCCATTTTATTCATGAACTCGAATCAAGAAATCATAAGCTTTAAGAATATGTAACAAAAAAAAAAAAAAAAAAAAAATGGGTGTCACCGTAATGCTGTTGAGCGCATGGACGAGACAGCTCTTTTCCAGTCCATCCTGCGTCGTCTGTTTTGCACGACGGTTCTGGGGCCAGTTAACCGTCCTCCCCAATACGCAACGCGAGACCTTTGTTGACCCATTTTTATGACGTAACAATGGTTCATATTTGAGCGCACGCGCTTTGTTTGATTTTCTGCGTTCTCCCCAAATCTAAAGCCTCTGTGCAACGCGACGCGTGGAAAGAGGAAAACGTCAGTCAATACAGCAAGATTCCGCGTCGTCTGAGCTGCGTCGCATATCTAAAGCTCCCTAATGTCAACATAGACGCACGCAAAGATTTTAAACTTTTACGCGCGCCTACGATTTTGAAATCAGTTGAAACTGATTCTAAATTAATGGAAATTGTCCAGAAAAGTATAGAACTGATTAAAATGGCCTGAAACGTACTTGCAAAATGCGTTTGCGTGGATGTACGCGTACGCGTGCGTCTAATAAGTTGAAATTCTTTGGACTGATATGAACTTTGAACATGTTAAATATAATTGTGAAATGACATTCAGTTGTGAAGATATTATATTTACAAGAATTTCACGAAATAGCGCCTAGATGACGTCAAGATAACTTGATGACCCTGAAAACCTTATTAGAACTTTTGCACAATAGGTCTGATAACTGACGAAAATTTGACGAATATTGACTGAACCGATTGTGAGTTATCGTCTGCACAAAACAAAATCGGAAGAATAAGAATACTAAAGAAAGAAAGAAAATTCTGACGAAATTGAGAGGTGATCTGCCATAGATGACAGACCACCTAAAAATGGGACGGTTCAGAGTCTTCATTCTTAAAGGCATTGGCTAACATTGACATGATTTTAAAAAAATCTCATTTTGTTACTTAAAAATGGGATAAACATTAGGGTTATAGTGTAAAAATACCAGTGTGAAAGTTTCAGAGCATAATATCCACGGGAAGTATTTTTAAATATTAGAAATGTGAACCAATGTTTGAAAAATATACGAGGGTCGGTTGCATAGACCCAACGTAAGGAGTGCGCATGCGCACATGACTCAACGGACCGCACTGTGTGTATTGACGTATCACGCGGCGGAAGGCAAGTAACGGTATTTTTGAATTCGTCCAAACGGTCCTCTTAGTTCAGTGTCTCTCGAGACAAAAGCTAATAAAATGGCGGTTTGCGTCTAATTTACAGCTTTTCCTTCCAAATTATGGTTGGTTTCAGGGTTTTTGAGTATAAATACAAGTACTCATACACATGTTTCATCTTAGTTTGAGAATATTTTAAATCAGCTGCTCACAAAGTTAGCCAATGCCTTTAAGCTTAAAAATGAGGGGGAAGACCGGTTTGCCGAAAAGTGGGAAGTGAAAGCTTAGTATTTAAATTTTTGTCAAGAGTGAGATATTGATTCATTGCCTGCATGGTTCGTCTTAATCAAGCGTCGGTCATAAGTGGAATTCATAAAAGTATGATTAAGCGTTTGAGCTCACATCCACTTATGACCTTCTTGGTCCGTAGAGATTTTGTTCAAATAATAACCGGTTAGTGTTAGATGATTATCATTTGGCCTATTCTTTAAGTGATAATATTGTTGTTGCTAGATTATGTAGTCTTGGGATAAGTTCAAAGCACTGATTGTGTAAATAAAAAGACAGTCCAATTGAACTGTTTAGACACAAAGACGTTTTTCATGAATTTTTATCATATATTTACTCTTCTGCGTGACTTCTAGCAGGCGGCTATAGAACGAAAGGGGAAGCGAGAGACGGAAAAAGGACAGGTAAAGGAAAGATAAAAAAACAAAATCAAGGGGAGAGATAAGACCACGGGGGGGGGGGGGGGACAAATAATGGAGGAAAATACAAGCTAGAATCAATAAAGAAGATAAGCAGACTACACGGGTGAGTACTGAAGAAAACAAACCTCTGCTGCGTGCGGGCCCCTGGGTCTTTTAAAAGGGGCCCACAATGCATTTGATCAAACGAACGAGGTATCACATGAAACCCACGGCAGATTTTGCGGTTGACTAAACTGAATACGGAATTGCCCATGGCAGACGCATTTTTTGCTGCTTTTTTTTTTCCTGGCAGACGCTCCCGGGATTCCACTTATTACATACAGGCTAGGTCAATGAAAGATGTAGTCTACCACATGAAATCCACGGCAGATTTTGCGGCTCATCGCACAGATTACGGAATGTTCCATGCCAGTCGAATTTTCTGCTGCTTTATGCCTAGCAGACGCTCCCAAACAGTGGCCTGAGGGCCCTTTTCGTATATTTGACCCAGGTTAAACATCCTAATAACCACTAGTTGCCATTTACAACCACTGATGGTCAGGTCGATTTTACAGACTACGAAATGGGCCATAGTGGACACAATTCTTGCTGCGTTGTGCCCGGAAAACGAACTAAAGAGTGGCCCGAGGGCCCTATTCGTGTGTTTGATCTAGTTAACATCTAAGATGTCACTTAAAGCAAGCGTAATGGTCAGGGGGTGTTTCATAAAGCTGTTCGTAAGTTACGAACAACTTTACGAAAGGCTGGTGATACCTTCTTGGGTGATAATCAGTTTCTCATTCACTTACATGTAGCACAAGAAGGTATCACCAGTCGTGCGTAAAATCGTTCGTAACTTACGAACAGCTTTATGAAACACCCCCAGGTCTATCTTACAGACTACCAAAAGGGCCATGACAGACAAAATTTCAGCTACTAAGTGCCTGCCAGACGCCCCAAAGGGCCCCCAAGGGTTCTTGACAAAACGAATGAATTGCAACTTGAAACAAATTTAAAACAAATGTAGGAATTCCACAAAACACGAAATGGACAACGCAGGACAAATTTCCTATCGTTTTGTCTCTTTTGGGCCCATGAGACGACCCAAAATATGACCCATAGGCCCCTTTCTGTAGCCCTTACCCAGATTAAATTCAACTTACCTTCTAACACCAATTAGCACGGGCTAATCTCACAGGATAAGAAATGGGTCTTGCCAGTTAAATTTACTTCTGCTTATAAGCAGCCAGTTTCCGAAAAAGGGCACCTGAAACAGGGCTTCAGTCAAACAAGAAAGCTATATTGCTTGAAAAAAAGAAAAATAAATTGTTGGTGTTGGTACAGGCAAGATGATATGATTATATGCAACGGTAATTCGAGGGTATGCCATAAATCGCTTGTGATTGAAGTGTGCACGCCAAATATTTTTGTTGTTGTTGTTGTTGTTTGTATTTTTTTTTAGAAGGGATACCATCTTAAACCTATCTTAATAAATATTTGATTACAAACAGACGGCGGCCCATTCAAGAGTATGACAGATTTTCTGCTGCCTTGTGCATCCCAGATTCCCAAAACACAAAAATATATATATATTTTTTAATTATTAGATTTTGGCTCTAAAGAAGCCCTTTTTCGAACCTTTAAACCAGATTTAAATATCACTGTTATCGCATGCTCATGTTATAGTACAGACCACGGAATTTGCCATTACCGACAAATCTTTTGTTGGTTAGGCACGCCAATAGCCCCGAAAGCCCCCTAATTGGGTCCTCTGTCAAACTAGCGAGATATACCTTTGTAATAAAGAATTACAGGTAAGAAATAACAAATCTAGCACCTCCGCAATGTCTTTTAGAGCAAACTTAAAAAAAAAAGAAAAAAAAAAGAGGGGGACTACCACTGCACATATGGTACATGAATTTGACGGTATACCATAATGGTGGCAACATAGGTACCGGGGATTACTGGGGGTACCAGATGAAACTAATTTTAATCAACACCAAAAGGCCTATTCACGATAGACTTTTTGATGCTTTGTTATGGAGCAACGATGCTGCAATACCTCCCAAAGCACCCTGTCCCTTTTGGAAGCTTCGCCCCGGATTAGATATCTAAGTTACCGCATAAAAACGAATTCGTAATGTTCAGGTTGATTAAACAAACAACGGGCCAAGTTAGCTGCCTATGGCCCGTGAAATGTCCCATTTATACCCCTGGGTCATAAAAGTGACTAGACAATTTGACACAGAAAGCCCCTTTTGGGTTGCAGGTGAAACATCCAGGCTGAGATGTTATGTCAACCTTATAATGATTATGGAAATAAACTATAGACAGGCAAGAACTAGCCAACCAGAAAGAAAAAAAATGGGAATAATCAATAAACCTTTCAGCGAACTTCTGTTAAACTGCATGAAATACGTATGAGAAAAATCCTTAACATCTGTGTTTCCTTTTCTTAGTCACTGCTGCGTTAAAACAGAACTGGAATTATGAGCTTTAGATATAATAAGGTAGTTTTTATGTGGTAATTTCATATAGACTTCGGCCTTAAATTCTGTACTGTTACTGGATGACATTTAGGAATACAATGGGTATAATCTCTGATTGTTTCAAGTGATATGCATTCTTTACTTTACTTTACTTTACTTTACTCCCTTCATTTTTATGCAAGAACACCACTGGATTCTTGCTTTGTTTTCTTTTTTTTTTTTCCTTTCTTGTTTTCCTTTGTTAATTTGTTTGTTTCGAGTCCCACCATGGCACCAATGTCCTTTGGCAAGACATTAATCTATAATTTGCCACTCTCGATCCAGGTGTAAAAAAATGGGTACCTAACGGGAATAATTTCCTTGGAATGCTAGAGCGCCTTAATGGCTGCCATGCTAAAGCCGGGGTAATAACAGTGGAGTGCCAGGAGCGTCAATTCTGATGGACATGAGCGCTATACAAGAACCCGATATTATTATAATCATTATCATTATTATTATTATTATCATCATCATCATCATCATCATTGTTATTATTATTATTATTATTATTGTTATTATTATTATTATTATTATTGTGAATTTCGTATTATGGATCTAATATTTCCTTTTTTTTTAAGTCGTCTCATATTTGGTTTTAGAGTGTTCATTGCAATATTTCTTTGCTATTTCCCCTTTTTTCTTCTTTTCGTGTACTTCAGTCTTCTATCAGTGGATTACGTATTAATTCTAGTTTAAATGGAATGAGTTCGATATTTTCTTTTCAACCGTAAATGTTAATAACATCATATTGAAGTCTGGTTTAACAGTTTCCAAAGAAGCATTCTTAACGAAATGACAGGTCAAATTAGAAAATTGCGTGCAGCAATGCCACAGTGCAAACGAAAAAATATCCGCAAATTATCTTTTGTCCACAAGATTGTTCAAGGGTTAAGAGAATTAGAGAATTGCGTGCAGGAATTCCACAGTGCAAATGAAAAATATCCGCAAATTATCTTTTGTCCACAAGATTGTTCAAGGGTTTTCAAACGACATTCTGTCAAAGTCTGTTTGCATAGCTTACAAAGAGCATGTTGTAAATATCAAATTACTCATACTTAGAAAAAAAATAATTTGAGCACAATTTCTGTTAGCTTTGAATATCCCAGCCCGGCACTAATGCCCTTTGGCAAGACATAAGTTTGCATTTGCCACTCTCCACCCATGTGTAAATGGGTACCTGATACGCTTGAGCTCTAGCTACTCTTGCGGCTCGGCTATATAACCGGTATGATAATGTTTAAGCGCCATGAGCGCTTAAACATTATTAGTGAATATAATATCAACGTCTTCACGAATGTGTGCCTAGTATTTCATTTATAGACTCGAATAACTGAATAGCATGTTTTGAAATCATATGAAAACTCGGGATAAAAACTTGTTTAAGTCTTAAAGCAAGTAGCTTATTCTCACCTTGAGCTAAGGAACAAAGTGTCTTAGTATTATGTTGACCAATATAGTGAAATATTTTGGGCGCTTATTTATTTTGGGTACCTGATACACTTGAGCACTAGTTACTCTTGCGGCTCGGCTATATGACCGGGATAATAATGTTTAAGCGCTTAAACATTATTATCACTCCTGAAGACGGACAGTCAAGCTGCCCGAAACGTCGAGTCTTCTCTCCTCCTCCGCCCGCCTTAAGTCTTCTTACCTCTCGCCGACTCAAGCCTCCTCATCTCTTCACCAATTCAATTCTCTCACCTCTTCTGGTTTACAGTCCTTTTTAGGACTTCACCCAGTTTTCAGAAAGATACTCTGCCCTCCAACTTTCCTACTTTCTCGCCTCTCTATTTCACCTCCATCTCTGTCCACTTTATCTATAGTCCTTTAGGACTTACCACATGGTGAACCGTAAACCATGCATGTACCATGTACCGGGGCGCTTCTAACGCGACTGGGCCAAGGGCATTCTGAGATAGCTATGTTATTTCTTCTGTTGGCAATCGATCATGGCAATTTTTTACGAGCAAAATTTCCACATGCGATGCCTCAGAAAGGTCTGTGGCGTTTCCTGTAATGACAAGATCATGCACAGAAACGAAGACTTTGCAACTATGCGACATTTTTGCCAGCTTCGAGTCCTTCCTCATGCGAGCACAGCTGCGTTAAGCTGGGTATGTTTCACGCATGGATACCAGACGTATCCCATAGGCCATGTAGGTGGTCCTATTTGAACAGCTTGACGAGGGGTAAGTTAAAAAGGAGGACAGCATAAGCGTTACTCTTGGAGGACTGAATAGTCGTCGAGGGAGGCTCAGGCTGCCGATCAAGTATACATGATGCTTAAAACTTGCCAAGAGGGTATTGCCGATAGGAACCAACAACACAGCTGTAGGCAACCTAACACACCTACTGATACCTATATACTGAACAACACACCTGTCCTTGACTGTCAGAAGCGATGTGGGTCAAGGATAGCCTAACTAGTCACAGGAAGCTCAAATTAGACATTAAGCAGGGTATGAAATTTTTCGTCTCCTAACACTTTAATACTCCGTCACCATGGTCACACCGCTGATCCCCACCTCGATTACAACTCCAGAAAAAAATCTGGACCATTTATCCCTCCCTCCTCACCCCGCCAAAAAATATAAATACATTAATTACATAATTAATTAATCAATCAATTGGTTAATTGATTAATTAACAAAATAGCAGTGGATGGCAGGTTTGATCGGACTTCATCCTGGAAGAGGAAATGTGAAATATATTTTGGTCTCGTGGTATCATTCAGTCATTGCCTGCTGCTAGCAAACGTACGGGATTGTTTGGGGCTACTGCTGAATTACCAAATTAAATTGTGCCTGTTCGGTCATGCGTGATCCATAAGTCATGTTGTCATATGGACATGATGGAAGAGAGAATTACAATCAAATAATGATACAATGATTTCCGAAGAACTGCTTTTTTTTTGACAGCTCCAGCTCTAAGTTGTTGTGAATAACTAGCTGTCACCGAACAAACAAATAGTCCGAAATAAATTATTTACGAATAAATCTCCGGCCTCCATTTTAAGGGACAACCTGTATTCAGGGACATTGCTCCAAACTCCACTGGATTCCTCTCTCTCTTTTTTTTTTCTTTATTCCTTCTTCTTCTTCTTTCTTTCTTTCTTTCATTGTTTTTCTTTTCTTTGGTTAATTTGTTGGTTTCGTAGTAGATTGCGAATTTCGGATTATGGATCTAATATTTCCTTTCTTTGAAAAGTCATCTCATATTCGGTTTAAAAAAATTTATTGTAGTTTTTCTTTGCTGTTTTCCCCTTCTTCTTCTTTTCGTGTACTTCAGTCTTCCATCAGTGGATTACCTTTTAATTCTAGTTTAAATGGAATGAGTTCAGTTTTTTTTCTTTTTAATCGTATATGTTAGTAACTTAATTTAATACAGATATATGTTAAATGTATCGTTTATCATATGGAAATTTGCTTTTATATTTTGTTATTCCAAGAATACGTATATGTATGTTTATTGAACTGTGTTACTTGCATTATGTGGAAAATTTAAAGAAACGTCAAACTTCAATATAAATTCAACTTTATAAAATACGATAAGAAAAATAATGCATAAAAAACAAATCGTACACACAGGTCAAATACATTGTGAAAACACCTTGCGGAGATACAATTAACCCCATTTCGACCCACTCCATCCCATCGAAAAAGGATAATATTATTCAATAGCGTGATTGCTGGAATGCACGTCGCACTTATTAACAAAATCATAACACAGTTTGTGTTTGAAAACATTCAATGACGTTATATTCTTAACTCGTTGACTACTGAATTCTCTTATTCCCATAGACTCAACACAAGGCCTCCTTTACCTGTAGCCAAAGAATAATCGATGGCATAAAGACTGAGGTTTAGTACAGCCCCGGGAGTACATAAAATTTATTTCACAGCGAATCTATTTTAAATCTAGATAGTAATCAGCTGTTAGAGGGCGACATTGCATTAAAAGAAAAACACGTCATTGCATAAAGAGTAATAACCAATACATGTAAATAGGCCTACCGACATAGTGGGGTGGCATAGCCGACCAATTGTGCATTTTGGGTTAATGAAACCAAATTTTGTACACATGTAGATATAAGACGTATTAACAAATTCAGAGGAGGAGACATCTCAAATTCTGCCCATGGGGCAGTGGGGGCCACCTTTAAAAAAATAGTCACATTGGGATACATTTTCATTATACACAGTCAAAAATCTAATGTAAAAAAGTTAATTTAGGTAATATGACATCAGTAATCCATATTCCAATGTTTCAGGGCATATATATTTCTGAAAACATGATTTAGCGGCTAGATTTGATAAAACAGGCTATTTCTCAAAAAAATCGAAAATAACCCCAAGCTTACATCTAAAAATCACCAGATTCGGCACACAGGTGAATCAATACATTATAACAAGATTTAAATGTGGAGACATCTCAGATTCTGCCCTTGAGGGTCGTGGGGGCATTTTTAAAAATTGTCGCAATGGGGTCATTGTTTTCTATTAACACCACCGAAATGAAATGTGACGTGAATTTTAGGTAATATAGCATCAATAATCCTTATTCTGATGCTTCAGGGCTGAATATTTTATAGATATTATTCAGGGGCTCAATTCGATAAATTGGGGGCTATCTAAAAAGAAAAAAAAACGAAAATAGTCCCCAGTTTACATCTGTCTTGGCATAAAAGTACCAAATTTGACACACTGGTAGATTAAGACACTATCACAAGTTTTAGATGTTGAAGCATTCCAGATTCTGCGTTTGAGGACGTTGGGGGCCATCTTTAAAAATGATCACCAAAAGGTTTTTTTCTTTTTTTTTTAACATGTATTTACACAGTCAAAAATCTAATGGCAAAAGTGAAATTAAGGTAATATAACATCACTTATTTATAACTGAATGTTTTAGAACCGAAATATTAAACAAAAAAACGAGCATAGTTAAGGGGTCCATTTCGATAAAATGGGGACTGTTTAAAATATTTAAAAGAGAAAGCACTCAGTTTACAACTATTTTGTAATTCAAAACACCAAATTTCGAACACAGGTGAAGTAAAACATTATCACAAGATTTGTGGAGACATCTCATTTTCTGCCCTTGAAGGCTGGGACGGCGGGCCATCATAATGATTTCTGTATGCCTTCTAAAATCGTAAGAAATTGTGCATAAATGTATAATTTGGAATGCAAATCGTTTTTATTTTAAAGATTAGGTTTCGGATTTGACCCATACTTGGAAAGAGGATATTCGCAGCCATTCTCTCACGCTCTTTTTTTTCTGTTTTCTTTTCATTTTTTTTTTCTTTTGGTAATGGGCCATTTTTGCTAATTGAGGTAAATAGTCTAAAGAATTTTTGTTTGGCTTCGTTGTAATCGAAAGAGTTATCAAATGTCACACAGTGTGTTACATTTTGCTAAGAAAACAGTCATCCCAATTACTCACTGGACATGATGAAATCAGTAGTATATCCAAGAAAGTACGATATAGAATAAATTAAAGAGACAATTTTAATGGTCCCAGAATACATACAGGCTTGTCATTAAAACAGCGAAATCGGCACATGACACGCATGTAAATTAAGGTATTAGAGAATTTTGGATATTGTAAGAGATAAAAGAAATTCTGTCCCAAATGTCATGGTGGCCACTTTACAAAATGAATGCCATAACCTTTATCTCCTAAACTGTGCAACCTTTCTGTGGCTAAATCAAACTTGCAAAAAAAAATCTAGTACTGACAAATCATTCTATTATTTAGGTACCCCATCTTGAAAAAGGGCCCCTTTCCACAAATGTTTATTTAACAAACAGAGATGAGTTTCAAATTCATATTGTAAACATGAAAGTTCACATCCAGTTCACATTCACTGAGTAATTATGATAACTGTTTTCTTAGCAAAATGTTACAGATTTTGTGACATTTGATAACTTTTTCGATTATAATGAAGTCCATCTAGACTTCTTTAGACTATTTCCCTCAATTAGCAAAAAGGTCTCATTACCGAAAGAAAAAAAAATAAAAAAAGAGAGAATGGCTGCGTATATCCTCTTTTCAAGTATGGGTCAAATTCGAAACATTCATTTAAAATGAAAAACAATTTGCATTCCAGATTTTACATTGACGCACAATTTCTTATGATTTTAGATGGCTTATGTATAGAGAAATCATTATGATGGTCCGCCGTCCCGGCCTTCAAGGGCAGAAAATGAGATGTCTCCACATAAAAATCTTGTGATAATGTTTTACTTTACCTATGTTCCAAATTTGGTGTTTTGAATGTAAAGATAGACGTAAACTGAATGTTTTCTGTTTAGATATCTTTAAACAACTCCCATTTTATCAAAATGGACCCCTAGACTTTGTTGTTTTTGTTTAAAATTTCAGTGCTGAAATATACGATTACAAATAAGTGATGTTATATTACCTGAAATTCATTTTCCCATTAGATTTTCGACTGCGTATGTATGTAAAAACAATTCCCCCATGGTGACAGTTTATTAAAGATCCCCCCCCCCCCCCCACGGCCCTTAAAGGTAGAATCTGAGATGGCTCCTCATCTAAATCTTGTGATAGTGTCTTAATCTACCTGTGTGCCAAATTTGGTACTTTTATGCCAAGACAGATGTAAACTGAAGACTATTTTCGTTTTTTTTTTCCTCTTTAGATAGCCCCCAATTAATAAAATTGAGCCCCTGAATTATATATATAAAATATTCAGCCCTGAAGCATCAGAATAAGGATTATTGATGCTATATTACCTAAAATTCACTTGACACATTTCATTTGGGTGGTGTTCATAGAAAACAATGCCCCCATTGCGACAATTTTTTAAAGTAGCCCCCAAGGCCCCCCAGAGCAGAATCTGAGATGTCTCCACATTTAAATCTTGTTATAATGTATTAATTGACCTGTGTGCCGAATCTGGTGCTTTTTAGACGTAAACTGGGGGTTATTTTCTTTTTTTTTTTTTCTTCTTTTTTTTAGAAATAGCCTGTTTTACCAAATTGAGCCCCCTAATTATGTTTTCAGAAATAAATATGCCCTGAAACATTGGAATATGGATTACTGATGTCATATTACTTAAATTAACTTTTTACAATAGATTTTTGACTGTGTATAATGAAAATGTATCCCAATGTGACTATTTTTTTTAAAGGTGGCCCCCAAGGCCACATGGGCAGAATTTGAGATGTCTCCTCCTCTGAATTTGTTTATATTACATATATTTACATTTGTGCCAATTTTGGTTCCATTAACCCAAAGTGCACAATTCGGCTATATTTTGTCACATTGCCGCTCCACTATGATGCAACAAATGTGGGACAAAGCACATGCATGATTGTGTTCCCTATAGTTTCATATCATTTTAAAGTTGAATTCTGCTTTGTGTTTTGATGTTTTGTTGTTTGAAGTGATCCAGTTCATCTTACTTTTCACTGGACCTTGTTTTATTCCATAGAATAATCATAACTGATATGAAACTGCCTCATCTTGCATCACAGTATCTGAAAACCCGGTGCTCATTTGTTAGTTGCACCATTTCACTTGCGTAAAGCGCATCTCAAATATCAAAATGTTTCACACTTCAGAAATTTAGATAACGCAGGGAAGGATACATGTACTGATAACTATCGATATTAGAAGAGATACCAGAACATCCATGAAAAAATTGAATCACAAATAAACTTTGTCCATTTTGAATGACTCGAGCTTTCCTTTAACAAGAGATGCTGGTATTAAAGCCAAGACTGTGCGATCATGACAAAAGGAATGCTTTAGATTTGCTTGTAACAGTCATTTTCTTGAATCCGGGATGACATTGTGATGTTTTCCACCCAAGTAAAAAAAAATGAAACAAATAAAAATTAACCCCATCCCCTCGCCAATAGCTTTTAACCTAAAATGACGAATGTATAAGGGAGTTTAAGGGGCACATCTTTTGCGCCAACCCGAACGTGGTACAACAATTTTTTACAATACTTTTTGAAAAGCCTGCTGCTCATCCGCTGCTGCACATTAAAGAGTAAAGGCATCATCAGATAGGAAGTCGATTAGTCCTTACTTTGAAATAAACTTCCTGGTCAAATCATAATAACTTTTGATTAGAAACCGTCAAAGTTTGATATATTCCTTTTTTGCATACACACTGAAGATGTTCATTTAGAGAGTAGGAATCGACAGTAGTTGGGTATTTTCTGGCTTGGTTATATTTGACCTAAAAATTTGAGTAGATACACCGGCAGTGACGTAAATGTGGGTACCAAGATAACGCGCCAGACTGTATAATATATAATATACCTAGCGCTCATTTTTGCTAGAAATGCGCGACAAGGTACCCACAGTGAGATCATGTGGTCATTAGCATTTGAAACTGGGACATCGCGGAGGTGCCAAAATAGCCTGAAATCTTACCATATTTTTTGTTATTGCTTGGCAACACGACTATCCTAGAACTGTAGGCAGATGATTTTCTGCCAATAAAAATATGTTCTTTTAAATGAAAGAACATTGTTTCAGCATTGGGCACACCTGTAAGGTCTTTATATATATGAGGAGACAAATCTCCGCAGCACTCCCTGCAACATTTTAATGTCCATCACTAAACATGTGCTTCAAATATCAGTTGTACACCTTTACTCTCTGTCTTTTATCTTCTGCCTTTCCTCTTCACTTTCTGCTTGTGTGTTTTTGTTGGTTTATTGTATATTGTATATGCTCGATGTATTTTGATGTACTTTTTAATGGACTTGACAAAATGAATAAATGAATATATGAATGAATAAATGAATAAAAAAAAAAATGCATTTATCGTAGCCAGGGGGGTAGACAGCGCGGGAGGGGGGGGGGATGAGGGGTATGCATCCCCCCACCTCACAAGGTGGGGGAATGACATGTACAATCATCCCCCATGGGTTTTAGGGAAGGATGTTTGCTTACAATTAAACTGAATTAACAGGTTTAGAAATGATAGGAACAGTAATAATGATAATAATAATTATTATCATTATTACAAGAACAATAACAATGATAATAAAATTGATAATAATTAGTAATGTATTATTATTATTATTATTATTATTATTATTATTATGCCTATGAAAATTATAGTTATCATCATCATCATTAATGTGACTGAAATGACGATTACTATCAGAACTATATTGATCATTATTCTGATTTATGTAGTTATTTATATTATTTTTGGGTAATTTCGGCGCTGTCACAGTTTTCTGAAGTGGTGTAACAACAAAATTTTAAAAAAGATAAATAGCGTCATGCAAATATGCCATAATGTGTGTCAGTCCATATTCTATATTCGTTTGTCACTGTGCGTATATCTTCTATTTATATCTGTGCATCATTGGCGTAAATCCGGGGGCATGGGGGATCTTTTGAGAGGGGTAATGGCGTGTACAAATACCCCCCCCCCCTCTTTTAAAGGAAGAAATAATATTTGAATTAATCGTTAATAAAATTTTTAATAATCTGTCATTAATAAAATATCATATGTTAGAATTTCTATTTGAAAGTGCGATTTAAAACCAGAAAAGCGCTTATTTTTGTGTCGCTCACTTCGCTCGCTCATCATATTTTAGATTTTTTTTGTTTGAAAATGCGATGGAAAACCAGAAGAGTGGTTATTTTTGGCTCGCGCGCTCGCAAGATAAAAATCAAAATGTGTGTAAGGGGGTCTGTGCAGGTGGGTGAGGGCGTGTGTTTATACTTAAGTGTGAGTTCGACAGAAAAAAAGTCGATCACCCCCCCCCCCTCCTCAAAGTGGATTTACGCCAGTGCTGTGCATTTGTGGGTATGCGTGTGTGTGTGTGCGTGTGCGTTGCGGTGCGTGTACGTACATGGGTGCGTGCGTGTGTGTGTAAATGATATATCTATATTTCAAGCGTCTTTTGTTTTTTAAAATGCTCTCAAACCCATTAGTTCAGAATTTCTTTCAGTATAGTCGATTTACTTTCACATTGTACTGTCCCTTTAGGAGAGATTGGGGCTATTTCGTGTACATTTTATATCATTATTTTCATTATCATTATTGTCATCATCATCCTCATTATTACTATTGATGATATCAGTATTACCATTATTATAAAAGGAGCTGAGAGGGAATGATGGTCTCAAGGTAAACTAGAAAGAGAGAGAGAGAGAGAGAGAGAGGAGGGGAGAAGATTAGAGACATTGAAGAAGGGAAAAATGAAAGGGACAGCAGAATGAATAACATGAGAAAGACGAGCGGAATTTACAGAAGAGGTGATCAAGAGACAGCAGAAAAGAAAGGGAGAAATTGCTCTTGTAATTTACATGATTATGCATACATCACTATACGTGTAATCTGCCCTTTCCCCCTCTCCCTTTTTTCCTCTTTTTTGTTCCACCGATCATTCCAATCATCTGTAAATATTGTAATTTGTCGTAAATTTTGTTATCTATCAGTTTATATCTGCCTTTGAAGATTGTGTTATGTTTAGATTCCTTAATGAAACCAAAACATAAAAATAAAAGGGTAGCGAAAGTGTTAAGGAATAGGGGAAGATGGGGAAGGGGTACCAAGGAGAATGAAACTGGAAAGAAGAACGAGAAAGTTCGAGGCATTAAAAAAAAAGGGGGATTGGTGAAGTTGGGATCTGACGGAGACAGAATGGGAGGGCATGCGAATGAGAGGGAAAAGAGGAGGAATAAGCATACATGATAACAAAGGAATGGGGTATTAGACAAGAGGTTTCAAAAAATTAGAGAAGACAGTGGGAAAGAGAGAAATAGATGGGATTTTCCAAGAAGAGAAGGCAAGGGGAGAATGAGAGAAAGCACAGAGAGAAAGCAGATACTGGCGCAGTGGAGAGGACAGTGGGAAAGCAGGGGGATCAAGGTTATTATCTTAAAGGGACAGGTAGTGCATCTGAAATAGAAAGGGATGGATTGGAGTGAGGTTTAGAGCATGATCAGGATAGGGGAGGGTGAAATCAGGGAAGTGCAAAAATAGTGCGTAGAGGCATGGAAAGAGGAAAGGGAAAATAAGGAAGGACGGGGAGAGGAGTGAGGAACGAAAGAAAGGAAAAGGATCAGCAAGGGTGAGTGAAAAGGTAAGTGAGGCTAGTGGGGAGGGATGAAGGGAGAGAAGGCGTTGGAAAAAAAGGTGGAACCCATCAAACGATGGCTGATATTTTATTATACCCATGGATTGTATCAAGAAAGGAAGACGTGCACAGTGAGTTAGCTGGGAAAGGGAGATAAAAGTAGATTGTAGAGAAAAAAAGGGAGAGAAAGAGAGAGAGAGAGCGCGCGCGTGTGTGTGTGTGAGAGAGAGAGAACACAATAAAAACTGGTGAACAAAGGTGATTTAATGATAAATAATTTGAGATTATGAATATTGAACAAGGTAGAATTTACTCAAAATATGGGAATGGGAGAAAGGGTGGCTACTAAAACTTCGACAAGAAACGGGGAGGGGTAAAGAGAAATCTGCACAATGAAAAGAAAAAATGAATGCATTCAGAGATGGCTAGGACAGGAGGACGGATAGGAAAGAGGGGGAGAACCAGACAAGGAAAAATGAGGAAGGAGGAGGAGAAGAAAAAGAAGAAGGGAAGGATGAAGAGCTAAACGGAGAGACGAGAAATAAAGGACTGAGAAGAGATGGGAGAAGAAAAAGAGTTAAAATAGAAAAGATTGGGGTGGGATGCATTAACCTATAAAAAAAGGCATGACTGGTTTCTTTTCTTTTTTTGATCACGATTCATGCAAATTATTGTTCAGTGCGTAAATAGACATTTTGAAAGACAAGAAATGATAGGTAGGGCCTGCAGATGAAATTTCTATTACAGAATTTTTTTAAAAACACTTAGTATTTGAAAGGAAAAAATCTGAAAGAGATTTCAGTTCTTATTTTTATAGTGTTTTTTTATGGCACTGCAGATAGACAAATTCATAGGGCACTAATTAAGGTTGCCCCAGTCCATCCGCCCTTCAATTCGTTCTTTCGTCTGTCCGTCCGCCATGAGTAATTGGTTTCCGCGCTATAACTGTGTCGGACGGATTTGAATATTTTTGGTGTGTATGTAGATGACACCAAATACAGGTGAACTTCGAATCCGGATTCCCAGATCAAAGGTCAAAAGTCACAACTCATTACAATATGTGAATAAGTTTCCACATGATAACTTCAAATGTATTGAACGGATTGCAACAATTAAGTGTGTGGGTAGATGAAACTACAATTCAAGTCAAGTTCAAATTAAGAGTCCGCATTTCATAGGTCAAGTGTCACAAAGTAAGGAATGCTCACTGATCACGTTAAGCGGGGCATACATTTCTCTATTTTCGAACTAAATAGCTTGTTTTTATCTGTCACGATATTATCTAGACCAATATTCAATTAGAATAAATGATGATAAAAGCTGATGACAATGGAGGAATACGTGGAGATGCAGTTTCACATTCGTTTTCGGGCCGACGTGCAGTCACAAAAAGGTCACGTGACCACGGTCTGACATATTTCCGTAAACCTGGTGTCAAGAGGCGTGGCATGAAATACAGTCCGATCAAATTCCGCGACGAAAACTGTCGTGGGTGCCTGATATAGGCCCAGTCTTTTAAAGGTTAAGCGAAATTAAAGTGAAATTCCTTTCGAGAAGTGGAAGGGGATGATTGTTATCATGTTTTGGAGCTAAAAAAAAATAATGAAAGAAGCCTCATTTTGCCATTCGTTTGTGCACTCTACGCCTATTAAACATTTAAGTGGTTGGCCTAAATTTAGTCATCTGACTCAAAAGAGACAAATAATTTTTTTTTTTCATAAGTCCCAAGAAGTTACCCACATGACGGCACGATTTTGAGACCACAAGTGCCCATATAGGACCCAGATAACAACACGATCTAGATACCATGTGGGGTCCAAATAGGACCCATATGAAAACGCAATTCAGATACTATCTGGGTCTCATATAGGACCCAGATGGAAACACAATCTTCAAAGCATGTGGGGCCCATTCGGCAACCCCGGTGCAAATGGTGAATGGGACCCACATGGGGGAGGTGGGATCCATATGGGCCCACACGACGGCAAGTTTTTGATACCGTGTAATTCCCATATTGGACCCAGATGAAACGCGATCATAGATACCATGTGGGGCCCATATAGCACCTAGATGTAAACATGATTTCGATACCATGTGGGGCACAAAAAGGACCCAGATAAAACTACGAGCTGGACACTACATGGTGCCCATACAGGACCGAGATGGAAACACGATCTTCAAACCACATGGGGCCCATTCAGGAACCCAAGTGGAAATGGTGTATGAGACCCATTATGGGGTATATTGGATCAACATGAACCCCACATGACGGCATGATTTTTAAACCAGTGGGGCCCATACAGGACCCAGATGAAGAGCAATCTTGAAGTCACGTTTGGTCCCATATAGGAACCAGTTGAAAACACGATCTTCAGACCACGTGGGGCACATTCGGATCCCCGTGCAAATGGACTATGGGACCCATATGGGGTATATGTGATGCATATAGGCCCCATATGATGGCACGATTGAGGCACCACGTGGAGCCCATATAGGACTCTTCAGACCACCTGGGACCCATTCAGGAACACAAGTGCAAATGGTGTATGGGACCCATACGGGGTATATGAGATCCATATGGGCCCCACATGATAGCACGGTTTTGATACCACGTGGGGCCCATATAGGACCCGCATGAAATCACGATCTAGATACTATATGGGGCCCATATAGGACCCAGACGGAAGCAGGATCTTAAAACCATGTTGGGCCCATATTCGAACCACATGAAAACCTGATCTTGAAACCACATGGGGCCCATATAGGACCCAGATCAAAACACGTTCTAGATAACGTGTGGGGCCCATATAAGACCCAGATGAAAACACAATCTTCAAAACAAGCGGGGCCCATTCGGGAACCCTGATGCGAAGGGTGTATGGGACCGATGTAGAGTATATGGGCCCATATGTACCATCTATATCCCATGTGGGTTACAGAGGGGTACTTCTAGATGGGGCCAAGATGGTAAGAAGTATATGTGGGCCATCTGTAACCTATATGGGATATATGTGGTACATATCGGCCCAGACATAAACCAGGTGACCCCACTATGTACCCACATATATCCCATAAGGGTTACAGATGGGCATTTCTAGATGGGGCCAAGATTGTAAGAAGTATATGTGGGCCATCTAATACGGGATATATATGGTACATATTGGCCCAGTTAAAAAACCACATTTGAGCCCCGTATACTTCTTACTATCCTGGCCCCATCTAGAAATGCCCATCTGTAACCCATTTAGGATATATGTGGTACATGAGGGCTCAGACATAAACCAGGTGGCTCCCATTTCCTTCTTACCATATTGGTTCCATCTAGAAATGCCCATCCGTAGCCCATGCGGGATATACATGGTACATATACAAGATAAAAACCAGTTACTATCTTGGCCACATCTAGAAGTGCCCATGTATAACCCATATGGGATATATGTGCCCAGGTGTAATCAAAGGTGGGCCTCGGAAATTGTTTACCATCTGAGTCCAATCTGAAAATGCCCATCTATGACCAATATGGGATATATGTGGTACATATGTGCCCAGACACAACGCCTGCGGGCCCTAGATATTGTTTACCATCCAGGCCCCATCGAAAAATTCCCAAAATACGATTTTTCGGCAGTGTACCTGTTCATGCATTTCTCAAATATGTCCACGTTTCACTTTTCACATTTCACTTTTCGAAGTGCAAATGTGCCCTTGTGAGTTTCTTCAAAAATTTTCAACCATCTTGCCTCTCCAGGAAAATGTTCTGCATATGGCCCTGAATCCTACGTCCTGTGCCTATATACCTACGTCCTACACCTATCTACTGAACCATTTTCATCTACTTCTCTATAAAGGGACTAGATTGCACTACTTTTAAAACGGATGAAAATACTGGTAGCCAAATTCGACATAAAAGGAGGCCTACCTCATTGAATTAAATGTCTGAATGACGTGCATGATAATTTATCTAAATTCAGATACATTTTGCATTACAGCTCAAAGTGAAATTATTGTGAAAAGTCTAAAGCTGGTATGTAAAATGTCCATTTCAACAAATATCTCGTCATTTTTGCCGTTCATGGATATTTATGATCGATTTTCAAGTCCAGGGTGCAATGCTATGAGGCCCATATGTGTTGGTGCTTGTGGGCTTTGGATGAGGAGTCCCATCTGGTATGCATCTGGTTTTACCTTGAACCAGCCGATGCTCGATGTGCCATTTCTACCGTCAAAAACGTGGGGCCCATAAGTGTTGGTACTTGTGGGTTCTTGGTGGAAAGGTACATCTAGCTGGTATACATCTGGTTTTTTTTATATGGGCCACATGGGTTCTAGTCAGCCCAGACAAAACCCAGATGGGCCCGATATATTTTGCTATCTCAGTTTCTGCATAACACGTGACCAAAAATTACAGTAGGTTACTGTGTGCTTCATGTAATACAGGTGACCAAGTTTTACAGTCGCTACTGTGCCTTTCTGTAATACAGATGACAAAAAGTCACAGTAGGCTACTGTGGAGAATCCATCCCCAGATGCTGGATGATGTCACCCAGACCAGTAGCTACTGTGATGTTTTTGTCACCCCTTACAGTAGTGTACTGTGATGGTATTGGAATCGGGTGAAATACTCTTTTAGCCCCCTCATTAAAAATGTAGCCAAAAATAAACCTACAATCCCATACTAGTAAATGACAAGACTTATGGAGTAATCCAGAAAGTTCTTTTCCTACTGGCATGGTATAATGATTGCTATAATTCTGTGTATATTATTTATTACAGCAAACAGGTAATATTCATTTCCCTCCAAGAAATCTCTGAAGTTATATATACCTAAATAAACTGAAAAGAACTTCTCTTACAATTCTTATTTTATGTAAGAATGTAATTTGGTATGTATTCTCTGATTGTTAAATAAAAATAATAAAATCTACAAACTGTCTTTCTAGGTATCCAACTCTGAATCCCTACTCTCTTTCGGGTTCTTTTTACTTTCAGAATGAAAACAATGTGATTTTATTTACAAATTGAAGTAAAGCAATGAGATTAACTCGTCAAAATTGAGCTCTTTTTCAGTGTCTCGCCGATGTCTCGGCCTCCGAGACACGTGACATTTCCCTTCAAGACAGAGACCGAGACCAAGACATTAGCGTCCGAGACCGAGACGAGACATGAGACACACAATCACTGTCTCGGGACATGTTTCAAGACACCCAATACTGTATATCACATTGGAATGGTCCACCATCCTTTTAGATTTGCTAGTTTTACTGAGATCGCAGGCCAAGGATAAGAACAGTTGGTAACTTTTGTTCAGGAAACCTCAAGTAATGTTTATTAAAACATATATATCAATATTTGAAAATGGAACTTTTTATACAATGCTGGTCAAAAGTTCGGGTAAAACCGAAGCTCTGTGAAAAGTTTTACACGATTATTTCCTAAGCAATAACTTTTCACATCTCTCAAAAACATCGTTACAAATTTGCAACAAGTTTGTATATGCGAACCCCTATCACCATGTCTGGCAAAACTGGAAATCAAATAACTAAACATAATATTTCCTTTGCCTTCAAACATATTTGAAAATTTCCTTTAGAGTACTATTGAAAGCCTTTCCATATCTACATTTGTAAAGTTGGGTACGTTCTTCTCACAAAGTGAACTACACGATTTGACAGAAATCAATAGGTTACCCTGCGTACTAACCTATATTTTCAAAGATTGAATAGGCTTTGTGTGAGACCTGCAGGGTTGAACAAGACCTTATGCTCGAAGAGGTATTTTTATTTTAAAAAGAGGCCAGTTTGCCCTTCATCTGTTCATAGTAACAAATAAAAGAATTGTGTTCCCACAAATGGAAGAGTACTGAAGTGAAATGCCAACTCCCGATTGACCTATGTAAAAAGCACTAGAAGCGATAAACAACGCGTGTAGAGCAGTTTTATAAACCTATTTTGAATTGAGATGTAGTATGTGTGACATGATGTGGAATGATATGGCGTGTGGATGCACGTGTGTTGAATGAAAATTATGGGTTTATTTCATTTAGTACTATATTTGAAAGTAATAAAGTTTCTAGATTTCATTTTTTCATCCATGAAATTGAAAATTTAAAACTACATATGAGTTCAAGTTACTTTATCATATTTGAAATATACAATTTGAGAGTAATTGGAATATTGATTCATTATGGAGGACATTAGTATTGGTACAGTCTGGAGTTTGGAATTATCAAATTGAGACAAAAAATTGTGTACTCACAGTCGCATGCAGAGCACTCAGTGGTGTGCTTATGAGACTGTGGCATGAAATTCTGTAGAATTCTTGGGCTATTTCTTGTCATATTTCAATCATGAGACCGTTGTACCGACGACAAGTAGGCCTATTTTCATTGGTTGTCCTTATTGAACACGTCATGGTGAACATTATTTGAGAGTAAACCTGAAATCGATTCTCTCTATATCAAAGGGTGATTTGATGGTACATGTTATAGGAATATGAAACAGTCAAATTTATACGTTTGTTAACTTCAAGTGTTAACCCATTCGTGACAGGAATTATTTAAAGCCTAATGTGATCAGCTTTTATTCTTCAAAATGGCAACACAACATTTTTATTTTATTGCTACATTTTTCTTATAAAACGTCATGTATCTGAAATGAATATAAATTGACGGAAATTATGATGAGAAGTCAAAAAGTTGCCAATTTGCAGGGGAAAACAGTGATTTTAAACTTTCTTATCACATTGCCAATCTAAGGATTTTAATGCTTATTTTCCTTTAAAAAATTCAGCATCAAACAACGAATATTAACGCAACCAAAATGGGCACAGTTTGCGTAAAATTTTTTGCTCTTTCTGCTCATGTATTTGGTATAATTTTAGGGCTCTGCATCAAAAGTTATTAGGTCAAACCACAAATATGGACATCTGTCACGAATGGGTTAACTTATTTTGCTACAATTATTTTCTCTTTCTCTTTCATACCATGTCTTCCACTCGTCTCCGCTTTTTTCACTGGGTCCTCTCATTTCATCCTCCCCATCACAGCCTAGTTTATCTTACTTAAATGGAAATCGAATTCAATGTCTATGATACAGGCCTGTATAGAAGTGATATGTTTCATTCTGTTTCTTTTTTTTTTTCATTAGAGGAGACCCTAAACCATCATGTAGACTTTGTCTCTCTCCGTCCATAGCCATCACTCTAAAACCCTCCCTCTATTACTTTATTTTTCTCTCTACTTTCCAATTTCAAGCTATGTCTCTATTTTGCACAATTTAAGAATGTGATTATGTTATTTCATGGTACATGTGTACCATTTTTGAAGGAATATGAAGCAATACAATTTTTACTTGATATTTGTAATGCTCGATTTTTTTTTCAAATTATGTTCCACTGTTTACGTGGTTCATGCCGCATTTCAGAATACTGGAGTCATGTTGCGTGATTTATTTCCTTAAATTAGAGTTTAATAGCTCTTCTTCCATAGTCATCTTTCTCAAACTAGCCCTCTCCGGGCACACCCCTTTCTTTCTCTCTCGATCTATCTGTACTCTTTTTTTTTCAGCTAATCTCTCTCCCTCTCTTACACAACTCTCTCTCTTTCCTCCATCACCCTCTTTTTTTTTCTTCTCATCTCTCTCTCATCTACATCAAACAAACATACAAACACTCATGGGAAAAAAAAAGACACGGGATAAAGTTTCGAGGGAGTGAAAAAAAAAAGACTGAGAAAGGCAATGAAAACAATACAAACTACTTGAAATATCGTTAATTCAAATTACCACACTTTATAATTCATCCAGTTATGAACATGATGATCAAAAAAAAAAAAAAAAAAAAAAAAAAACATGCAAGACTGGTACCTCTTGTTCCCAAGTCATGTAGACTCTACATTTTACGCCAAGTGCATTCTCAAGGGAACTTCAAGTCAATATCAAGTCTTGGCAACATTACCATTTTCTGTTCTGTTTTTTTTTTTTCTTTAATGATTAAGGAACAATTAAGTAAAAGGAACTCCAAACAGTTGCACTCCCTTTTGCACGTTTTGGATGTCATGTATTTTTTCAACATTAAAAAAAAGATCGGATTTCAATACTGCCAGTCCAAAAAGTAGATGTCAC